>JAWWMA010000100.1:1995053-2012757 GCA_035041425.1 Mionectes olivaceus | reverse complement strand
TTCCCAAACCTTCCCAAACCTTCCCAAACCTTCCCAAACCTTCCCAAACCTTCCCAAACCTTCCCTTCCCTCCTTTGCCTTGGCCTTGCCTTGCCTTCCTTTGCCTTTTTGCCTTGCCTTGCCTTGCCTTGCCTTACCTTTTGCCTTACCTTGCCCTTTTTAAAATTTTTTTTCATTTTTTGAATACTGAAGGAATATAAAATCTAAGTTTTCGTTGCAGTAATATTACATGCAGCACTTTATGCGCTCAGAGATTCAGTATTTGTAAAATAAGTGGCCTAGCTATTTGATGCAGCCTGATGCATGTAAATCATCAGACTTAGGTTTAAAGGTTGTGAGTCTCTTTAAACACCAGGAATATTTTGGAACACTTGAAACTTTGAAATACTCAAGCTTCCCATTAGAAAAAGGGAAATCCATTCTCCAAAATCCATTAATATAGCTTTTCACCTAACATTTTTTCTCTGATTACTAAGTGACAGGGTGTTTTGGTTTTGTTTTGTTTTGTTGTTTTTTTTAAATTCTAAATATTGCACATAAGAATATTTTTTTCCTAAAGACTGTATACAGAGAGAGACATTAACGAATTCACCACAAAATGGTACACCTCTGCCAGAGTCAGGAAAAAATTAGAAATATGTTTTCATTAAAAGCCTTTTTCCAAAGGAGTGGATTTCAGGAACAACACTGAAACCATACTTAAAAGCTTCAGTACTAAAACCATACTTAGGGGCTTTTTAACACAAAAGAGAAGTCAATGGAAGGTTACGTGCAGTATGCAGCAATTATGGAACAAATTATACAGGCTCTTGCACATTTCAGGTTTAGCTGAAATTATACCCTGACTGTTCTGTAAATCCTTACTTCTCTTCGGAAACTCTACTGGGGCTTTTCATAAGAGGGTTTAGAGGATCAATATCCATTTGGAAACTCATGATGCTGTTTCAGTTAAAAAGTGGAACAGAACAATACAGTCAGGACACTAATCCCCTGATTTCAAGGGGACTTTATTCACACGAATAAGGGTTGCCAGTTCGGGTTAAGGTCTGTTAGATGAATATTATGTATTTTCTACTGTCTATGTATATTCATATATTTTTTTAATACACTTCTACAGCTACGTTGACAGAAACAGGAATGCTGGCCTAGGTAGATACTTGGTCAGACCCAATAAAATGTTATAATACCAATTTTTTTTGCATGTGCATCCAGAGAAGTGGTTTGCTGCGAATTAAAGTTGTCTCCATGTGTGCTATTTTTGGCTGCAATATTGTCTTCACAGTGGCTAATGTGGGGCTGTTGTTTTGGATTTGTGTGAAGCATAGGGCTGACAGAGTGGAAATGTTTTTGTTATTGCTGAGCAGCACTTACACAAAGCCAAGGTCTTTTCTACCTTTCATACTGCTATGCTCCTGAGGAATTTGGGGGGATGGAAGGAGACAGAGCCAGGACAGGTGACCTCAAGTTACCAAAGGGATATTCCACACCATAAGACATCATACTCAGTACGCAAATCTGGGAAGAAGAAGGAGGAAGAGGTGAAGTGATGGTACTTGTCTTCCCAAGTAACCACAATATGTGATGGGGCCCCCCTCTCCTGGCCATGGCTGAACACCTGCCTGCCCATGGGAAGCAGTGAATCAATTCTTTGTTTTGCTTTTCTTGTGTGTGTGGCTTTTGCTTTTCCTTTTTCTCAACCCACAACTTTTCCAGCTTTTACCCTTCCAGTTTTCTCTCACTATCTCTCTAGAGGTGGAGTGAGCAAGTGGCTGTGTGGTGCTTGGTTGCTGGCTGGGGTTAAACCACCACATACATGCATTTGAAAATGACAGCACACAATAGTGTATTTGTGCTGAGCAAGGAAGATATCTTTAAACTGATTTAGCTTTTTAAATTTTCTTAGCATAGCCAATTCAGATGTAAGGTTTCTACATGATGGCAAAATATGAATTAAATTGGTGTCTTGTAACCATGTGAAAATCTGTTGAAATACCCCAATTTATGCCATTTATTGGAAGAAAAACAGTTATTTCTCCCACTGTTCTCAGAAAAACTATATATTTTAAATATTCTGAATGCATATTAAGTACATTTTTAGGCAGAAAATATGAATACAAAGTATTTGCAAAAACACAGTTTGGTTGTTATGCTAAGAAAAAATGAAAAAAATTCAAGTGTCGACTTCATGTTAAATGAAATTGAGATAACTGTATGCTAAAAAAATAAATCATGTTAACCCACTTGACTGAGACTTAGATAGTTTCTCTTCTTAGAGAAAGAACTCTCATAAACCACAGTCCAATTATTCAATTTCCCTTACTAATTATGGAAACTGCTAATTTTTGGCCTCGAGCACTAGATGATGGATTTCTGAAGGACAACACAAGATTTATCATAATCTGTGGCTCTCTGTATTCAGTTAGAATAAAAATAAATACTTCACAAACTGCAGTGTTGCAGGTAATTTTGGATTCTATGTTGAATTTGATTGCTATGTTCTCTTATACTAAATATTACCACTCAGAACATACCACCCTGTTGTAAAATAGTTGTAAATATTGGGGTATTAATTAAATACAACAAAGACCAAGTACAATTAAAGAACAAATTTATCATGAGCTCTAACAAGGTTACAAATGTTTTTCTGCTGCCCACATTGATCTGGTTTGATTATCACTATATGGAGCTGTTATCTGCCATGATTCATTTAAAGAAAACATTTAAACACAATTCCATATCATCTCAGATCAGCCTGTAGATCTAACTCATCTGAGTTCATGTGTATTCCATGGAAGTCCTAACTAGGGGATAGGAGGCACCTGAAAGGAGGTAGACAATATCAACAAAGAACTGAAGATCTGACCTGGCACACATAAAGTAAATTGGATTCTACACTGAGCTTGAAAAGGTTATTTTTCTTCTTGGAAAAAGAAGAAACAAATACAAAAATTCTTTTCTGAAAGCAGAAAAAGTAGCTCTTGGAAGATGTTCTTCTATGTCTACCTCTTACTTTGAGCTATTCATGAGAGGTGGGAATCCCCTGCCAGCAGATATTTCTGCAGCAAGGTTGGTTGCACTTGTGTCTTCACAATCACAGGAGAAAACTATTTTTGTGGCACAATTGACTTAATCTCAAAACACAAAACTAAACTACACTGGTTGAGTGATGTCCTAAAAGTACCTGATCATTTAATTTCTTTCCACTGCTGTAAAAGGAACTCGGACACAGCTGTCTACAGCTATAGACAACAGAAGTTATGTGAGACAAATCTCACACAAGCTATGCTAGCCTAGCTCAAAATGTTTACTTGTAGCAAAAGGTATTAGAACCTTTCAACACTGAATGTGAAACAGATACAAGTTATAGGAAATAGCTTAGTATAAAAATCTTATCCATTGTGTAGAAGTAGTGACTCAGTGCAAAACAATGCCGCACTGCCAGCCTGCAAAATTATTTTTTATATTTTTATCAGTTTGCAAGCTATTTTAATAACACATTCCTCAAGCTTTTCTTTACACTGTTTATTGCTGTTGTTATTTTAATCAACTCTTGATTATGCTCTCATAAATTTTTCTTCCTAGATTTTATCCTACTGTTTCGGAAATTGAGAGAATTGTCTGGAGTTTATGTTCCACCCTTGGATACATTGATTACAACAGGGCACTTAAAAACAATTACCATAAACACAGACCGTTGTTTCTGAGGTGCTTCATCCCCTGCTCAGGTATAATCGTTGCTGTAACGACTTTTTAAAAAACTAGCAGAAATGAGCTTATATTCCAGCAAAAACATAGAAATTTTCAAGGAAAATTCTTCTAATTATTATCAGTATTTTCTGTGAAGAAGCTGCTGAAAATATTTGAGCCTATGTCTGGAGGAAGTCTGGTCTGATCTGATCTTTCACTTGACAGATATCAGCCTATATTATACCCTAGTTTCTAGAAAGATTTGGAAAAAATTGTCAAACAGCAAATCAGATGAATGGTAGCACCATTGGTAAAGGAAATGATTTGGGAGTTTGTACCTTATGTAAGGGGGTATCTCAACATTATCTGAAGAAAAGATTGGTGGAGAAGTTGTAAAAAGTTAATCTTGAAACTTGTGAGTCCAGCAAATTGGAATAAAAGAACAAAATCTGTACAAGAAGAAACAGTGGGTAATAAGGGTTGTAAACAGTTGCTGAAAAGACGTCAAAGAATAGCCAGAGATGCCCAGTGCTGAACACACACTTGAGAAACGTTTTAAATGAAAGCAAGCAAATGTAATCTAAAGGGTAAAAAAAAGGTATCTACTTTGATTGTCTGCTTGTTGCAATAGAGTATTGTCATATTACCTGACTGACTACATTGGCTACCTTCACCTGACTCTGCATAAGTACAACCTTATCTAATTCTGCCCACATCTGAGAGCATTTGAGTACACAGTTTTAACTGGAATTTCACAGGTACTGTTAGCACTTGCTCAGTGCAAGTTTGCCATTTTTGGTTTTGTAGCAGCTTGAACTTTGCTCAGATCACTTCATGACAGAGAGGGTATGGAAAGTGTTAAGTATTTATAGAGATCATACTTAGCTGTGCTTAGAGAACAACACTATGATACGACAGTGTTTGTATTATATGGACATGTCCTGGATTTTAAGCCTGAAGTAGTTTAGTGTTCCCTTTTCCATAAGTTACTTTTGCTTATTTACCACCCAGTGAACTCTACAGAAGCATTTTTGCTAAGCTTGTCACATTGCAGTCAAGCAAGTTTCAGTGTAGAAACTGCCCTGTGATGGTGAAACATATATTCATACTTCTAACCTTTGATAATACGAACCGAATATCACAGCCATACACACTCTATTGTTCTTAGTGCAACGAAGGTCCATTCATTCCACGACCTATCTGGCAGGCAAAAGCAAAACTAACAAAAAGACTCAGAATCCCTTCTACAATACTCCTGGAAGAGAGAAAACTGAATAATGCTGGAAAACATACACTGAAATTCAAACTTGAACAATAATGTAGGTCAGAATAAGATTAAGCATTCCTTTTTACGGACAGAATATACTTCTAGGTAATATTGAAAATGCATGCAGCCTTTTCCAAACTAAAACAACTTGCTCAGACTTTTGTATTTTTCCAGTCTTCTTGTGAAGTCCCAGCTGCCCCATGACTACTGACTCCAGGCACTGAATCAGCAGCTTTAGGTTATTACCTCTGAGCATGATGAAAATATCTTCAGCTAAATCTACAAGTAATACAAACATATAACATAATTTTAGTATAAATTGAAATTAAAGACTGTAACATTAAGGTAAACATTATTTCTCAGCAACAAAAATGATATAAAGATTTTAGACTGGGTTCTAACATTCTGCAAATTAAAACATTAAAAAGTTTGAGTTTTTCTCTGTTTGTTTTTCCTGGAAAAAGAGGAAAAAAAGAAAACAACTCCCAAAAAAGATATTCAGAGCCTCATAAAAAAAAGTGAATCAAATAACTGAACAGAGCAAAGATATCATCAACAACAAATCTGTCTTGTCTGGCTGGTAGATAGATCAATAAATCAGTACTGATCTATTGATTTTTAAATTCAAAAATATATACCAAATAATATGTTAAACTGGAGATAGCATAGAAAGTAAAGGAATATTGCTATCCACGGGTAAGGAACAAAAGTTTAATTTCTTTGGATTAGTTGGATTTTTGACTGAAAAGAGAGTTGACATCTTAACATCTATTTTCAGAATCTGTGAGTGAAGGAAAACTTAAGACTCAACATTATCTCAAAAAAAATATTCTGAACCATATAAAAATTATAACGGGTAGTGCATGATGTTTTTTATGCAGTGAGCTAGTTTAAAAAAAGTAGCAATTTACACAGGTGCCCCTGCAAACACTACAGCAGAAGCACAGATGGGACACCATCAAGTGTCATAAATGCTCTAGTACTTTTTTATAAAATCTGCATAAATCTTCTGAGTATGTGAATACTTGAAATAAAAACACAGAAGTAAAATTGTGAAAATACTGCAACAAATATATGTGTGCATGAATAAATTATTATAAGGCAAGGAGTGGTGTTTAGATCATGGCTACTTCATAAGTGATGAATTTTAGGAGGAAAAAAGCCCCATGACACAGACATGAAAGGCTATATTATCTTGGGAACAAATATTAAATGTTAAACCCTTCTAGCCTCAGCTGAATGCAGCTAAGTACAGACTACAGACTATTGGACTTCCAAAGTTACTTGGCATTGGTAGGCTTGTTTCATATATCTAGCTTCTTCTGTTTTTTCAAACTCCCCTACTTAATTTTAATTTAATTTCCATGGGCAGTCATTCCTGGATTGTTTTTATTTTTTGATCTTACATTATGTTCAAAGAAATACTTCCTTTCCTTTATGATCACAGTTCACTGTATCATAGCAACTATCAAAAAAGACCTTTAGGTGGTGAAGTATAATATCTTTTTAATTTAATTTTTCCATTTAAGAGTATTTACTAAAATGACTCCACCATTTAAATAGAAAGTAGTTACATATGACAGTGGTCTTTCCGGATCAGTTGTTGTGCTGTTCTCAAAGGTATTTTTTTCTAATCTTTCCCGCAATAAGCAGGTGCAAAAATCAGAAGGGTGCAAAAAGCTACAATGATTCTAGTGTATTTTTCATTTTGTTAGAAAACCCATCAGTAAAATATCTTCCATTCCCCTTTGTGAGGGGAGTGAAACTCTTCTCCTGGGTGGCTTTTTGTTGGTTTGTTCGGTGTTGTTGAATGATCATTGGCTGCACAGTGGAAAGGGCACTCCTTTAGGACTTTAAAGTCAGAGTAGAAAAAGTGACATTAAAAGCCTACCTTGGATCTGATTGATGCACTCTTATATTTGAAGTTCACTCACAGCTCTGTGCTAGAAGACCAGGAGTGCAGTACTCTAATGAGACTGTGCATGAACACTTGCAGCTTTGTAGGCCTTGTTTTAAGTGGAGATCGAGAAACACTCCTTACTGATAGCTTTGGGGATCAGATCCAGACAGAAAATAACATCCTCAATTTGGCCTCTGAAGGTGAGTTGAGGAAATCTTTGTGATGTATTGGAGTATTTGCTGAGTGCAAGCTCATGTGGTATGGCTCCTATTTCTGTCGGCAAATACAAATTTTTCACTCAGCAGGAATAATCAGAGCTAACTCAAGAGGAAAAATAACAAAAACTCAACAGCCCTTAGCAACTCAGCATGGCAGAGAAGGATTTAAGACTTTAGCATTTTATCTCTATCAGTATGAAAATGTATGAGGAAATCTGAACTTTGGAAGTGCAAATAAACACATTTAACACATTATAAACCACCTATTCTATCAATGACTCCTGGGTCTTTTCTTTTTCTAATTTTTTTCTTTGCCATCTTCTCTTTCCTGAAATAATAAAGCTGGTTCATTAATTTGGGCTTAAACTAAAATCAATTTGTTTTGACAGAGTTACTTTAGAGGTAAGTGAGGAAGTGTGCATAATCTATTTTTAGCATCTCTAAGCTGATAGCGGATGAAAAAAAGTTTCTTTTTTTATTTTATTTTATTTCTTCTTTCATGTTTTCCTTCTCTGCAGCTCCTGTTTACTTCCCTTATCTTGGCTGAGACATTATTTCAATCCAGTGCTTGAATTTGCTGAGGACCTGATGGCAGTAAAAATGTTAAGTATCCTACCTAAATATAATTTAGGTAGTTCCATTCTGCAAAAGTAAAACCCACTCTGCAGTTTTAACTAAAAATATTTGTCTTACCTCCTAGAAAGTGCTGTGTCAATGCATGTTGTTTACAGTCACTAGTATTTCACTATAGAAGTAGAGACTTTGGAAAAGAAAAGAAGGAATTTTGTATGTGGGACAGTAGAGCACTAAGGAAATGGAAGAAAAATAAGTTCACAACCTCGTAATAACATTGAAAATCACTTGAAATACTTAAATTTTGACACGGTGGTTCTTTTTCATCTTTCTTCCCTGTCATCCCTCAGTTAATCTATCTGCTTTCCATATCTCCTTCTTTACGGTTTAGTCTGCAACAGTTGCGTCTCCTCTATATGCTATTATCCACACCACGCCAGCTGTGTCCTTACAGGAAACAAAACTGCACTCTGTACTCTGTCCTACTGTGTTGTAGGACTGGATATCACAAGCTACTGCACTTGCACGTCACCACCCTTTAACATATTCACCTCACACAGAAATACACTAAGAAGTGTTTCTTTATAACAGCAACAGAATAAGCCAAGCAATTAAATAAAAAGAAAAAAAAATAAAAAGAAAGTGCTGAAGTTGCCCTAAATTCAGAACAACTTTCTGTTTTACTCCAGATTTCCCTTTAAAACACAGATATGCTAAAGATCTTGGTAGAGTTGCATCATGCAAGCTTTGAAGAGACTGCTTCTGTGTGGGGCAATTTAGAAATGTAGATTTAGAAATCAACCTTGTAATGGGAAATGTACTTATATATAAAATAATCAAGGACCTGAAATAAACTAGTAAATGCCTTCAAACTAACAGATTTACAAGTATAAAAGAATAGATTTTAATTTCTCTACTAGAATTTGCAAAGGTTTTACCTGTTAATGCTGAATTTGATATCAAATGCCAAGCTATTAGGATCACTGTTTTCATTCCCAGTAAGCTTCTTTTCTGTTACTTTTCACATACCACTACAAGAATCTTTTACTTTGTAGCTCTAACTGCTAATGACTTACTCAGAACTGAAAGCAGCAATCTGTTATGAATCATTCTGTGGGTATTAAAAGACAATGAGTTCTTTCACATCTTCTCGTTTAATTCTTTCTCTCTAGATAATATCCCTTATTTCAATTACAGTGTTTATCTTTTGAAGGCAACTTACCCTCCCCCTAATTACATTATTCCTAGAAACACCTGGCTTTTTTTTTTTTTTCCTTTTGTGCTTTACAGCTCAATATGAAAAGCAACATCCCTAAATCTTTTCTATCTCATGGACCACAACACTGAAGAAGGAAAATGCTGCCCAGACCATAATTTACTGTCTAAATCAACCTGACCTGTGACAGATATGGCATCCCAAATTTTAAGTCCTTTGCAGAGTATTCAAGGTGCTGCAGTATATTTCTGAAGGGTAGATGCTGAATTTGAGTGGCGGAGTAGCAATCACCAGCTGAAATGCAGAAATTCTCTAAAGTGAGGCCGTTCAACCATGCAATCACACTGTGGGTGGGTCTTCACTGAAAAGCGCGTCTGAGGACTCTGCCTAGAGACATGCCAAGTTCAAGCTGAAGGATGAAATCCAAACCAGCTGTGTCATGAGGACAGATGTGCTTTCAACCAGAGAGTCTGCAAACAGTGAGATCAGGGGCATGTTTCTTTGATTCTGTGAATAAAGGAAGATTTTTTTTATTTTTTTTTAATGATCATTGTTCATCCCTTCAGACTCAAGATATTATATGATTCCATGAACACTAGAATTGATCCATTTACATTAGTTTATTCTTAAGGAGAAGATGTCCTGCACTGGCCACATCCTCGTGGAAAACCACTTGCTTAAAGAAGCATCAACTGCATTGAGCTTCCTCCTGAATTTCCCTTTTCGTGTCGAGAGTGAGCAGTGCTGCACACAGACAGAAATATAGCACTGCCCCAGGGAGAATTATACTGAGGAAATTTAGAGAAAAGGAAGGAATAGTTACCTCTGCTGAACACTAACATAAAATTATTCTTTTACTTATTTACCTGAGAAACCAAAGCTTTTCAGAAAATATCAAATCATGTATCATGTAATCAGTATTGTACTAAACAAGAAAAAGGAATTATGATGTCCTTTTTGTTTAGATAGCTGATACTTGTTTAAAGTTGTTTTTTTTTCCTTTGGAAACAATTGTCTCCCTGCTCCTTCTCTTCTAAATTGCCTTGGTGCTCGCCTGATTTCTTTGTGCATTTCCAATTTTTATATCTTCTCTATCCAGATCTCATCCAAAAAGTGCTCTAGTTAGAGCCTGAGTTCACTCAAAGTTGCCATAAATGTAAATTTCAATTTACAAAACCCATCATCTTGTGCTTTTATAAATTATTTGTTATTCAATATAGTGTTTTACCTTATTTCATGTAGTGTTTCTAATATCTGTCCATCTTCCATACTTACACATTATTTGCTTAAATATTAGATTTATAATAATAAAAAATCCTATGGCAAACACTATTATCAAAAACATCTGTGTGGGTGAAATATAAACTGTCCCTGCACTTTTGAAAAGGCTGTAGCTGGTTACTTCAGCTACATATATTAGTAAACCAAAAATAAGAGATCAGAGAGAGGAAGAGGTGAGAGCTGGTAAAGCATGGATAGATATTGATTTTAAAAGAGCTTTTATTCCACAATTACTGACCTCCTATTTGTCTTCTCCCCCTTCCTGAATTGTATTTACTGCTATACATGGTCTTTCCTCAGTATCACAGAGTAGCAATAAATGTCTGCCTGAAATAATAAAGGATTTGATAGTATTAAAAAGGTCTTGTCTAAAGAGAAA
This sequence comes from Mionectes olivaceus, assembly GCA_035041425.1. Classification (NCBI taxonomy): domain Eukaryota; kingdom Metazoa; phylum Chordata; class Aves; order Passeriformes; family Tyrannidae; genus Mionectes; species Mionectes olivaceus. The sequence continues at coordinate 2,002,236 of JAWWMA010000100.1, read as the reverse complement.
TTAGTGTGCTTGAAAATACAGGGTCAAATTCCCCTATTAATATCAACAGTGAAGCTTTGTTGAAAATCATTGGGGATACAGTAACAAAACAGACAAAATTGTGCCCTTAAAAGCTGACTGGGGTCTGTGTAATGTATAATCAACGGACCTGCTCGTCTTTTGAATCCAAAACTTTGCAATTTCTAAAATGAAGTAACTTCTGGACACTCCTCATGCTACTGCAGGAACATCTGCAATTTATAAAGTAGTATCCCCAAAACTCTTTTCTACACCATCAAAGTGAATATGTAAGTCAAAGTGAGCCATCCAACTCAGATAGAACAATATGATGAGTTCAACTTAAATTAGTGACATTCTTTCTCTTTAAGGACAGGAACATCCTGTTCAGAAAAAGATTCATGAAAGTCAAAGGCAGAAAATTTTAGAATAATATCTAATTGAACTACTGTCTTTTAAAGCTCGTAAGTTCATTATTTGCATTTCCACTGAAGAATGATATTTCAAACCTTTCATATTTGTGACAATATGTTATAATGATTTTGAGTATAATAAACCAATGGAAATTAATATTAATATTTCTGTATGGTGTTTGCTTTCCTTATTAAACTGTTGGGCTCGGTACACAGGTAAAAACAAATGAAGAATTAATTCACTGCTACCCATGGGCAAGCAGGTGTTCAGGTAAATCCTGGACAGCATCATGTGTAACAGTGATTTGGGAAGAGAAATGCCAAAGGACCACCCCTTCCTCCTTCTTCTCCCCAGATTTACATACTGAGCATGGTGTCATACTATATGGAATATCCCTTTGGTGAGTTGGGGTCACCTGTCCTGGTTGTGTCTGCTCCCAGTCTCCCATGTACCTAGAACTTACTTGCAAGTAAGGCAGTATAGAAAGCAGAATAGACCTTGGCTTTGTCTAAGTGCTACTCAGCAGTAACAAAAATATATTATCGTCACTGTATTCAGAACAAATACAAAATACAGCCCCATGCCAGCCTCTGCGAAGAAAATTAACTCAGCTGAAACCAGCACAATGGCACATGACATAATAACATCTCATAAATATGTGAATTTATAATTAAAGTGTATATATTTAAGTGTAGCAACATGGTAATGTATATCTGCTGTCCAAGGAAAACTGTGAGTAGAGTCATCGTGAGGAAGAGCCATCAGAGGCAAAACACTAAAATAATAAATTTACCTACTTCTTTGCAGAGAAACAGAAGAGGGAAAATCCCTTGCAGAGGCTCTTTAAAAATATCATCACCTGTGTTAGGTAACTAGACACAAACATATGCTTAACTAATTTCTGCTTATCTGATGCCTTGCAGATATAGCAGGAGGATCACTTTCTTAACTGCAGATAAAATTATCATCCCACCAAGAGTAATAAACAATCTGGAAAGGCAACAAAACAGGATTTATCGCTCCATTTTGTTTTGCTTAATTCCGTGGTATTTTGGCTCCATATTGGTTGCTTGAGTACACTACTGTTAGGGTAAACAGCTAGTTTCACTGACTGAGGGACAATACCAGCAACAGCAATATGGAAAAGATGGGTGAGGTTATGGATCAGGCACTCATTGGCCAAGCTGCTGCCATGCTCACGTCTACCTTTCATCATCATCTTGGGAATTGGTGGGAATAAGAAAAACAAAAACCTGTCATTTCCTGTATTGGATCCTGATAAGAGCATTGCGGAGACTTTCATCGGTATTTTGCACTCAGAAAATTCCTGTGCGTCTATACTGTTTTCCATGCACTCAGTGGTATACAGAATTAAAAAAAAAAAAAAAAGCTGTACTCACCTGGGCAGTTTTCTAGGCTATTTACTACTTCACAGGAAATGAACAAATGTCACATTACCCAAATACTGGTATGCTTGTGTAAGCAGAAAATAGAGTTTGGACTTGTCAGTACTTCCTTAGGAAGAGATATATAAACAGAAAATGAATTATTGAAATACTTTAATTTCAACAAATAGAAAGAAAACCCCCCAGCATTTCAAAATTCAAAACAATTTTTGTGACGCAATTATAACAAAGTTAGTAAAATTATATCATGAATCCATATTCCATTGTTGCAATAATAATTAAAATAATCCATATTTCATTGTTGCAAGAAGAGCCAGCAAGACTGAAAATTAAGGGTATGTGAGGCGCAGTATATGAAACAGGCACTAAGTCATTAAAATATAGAAAGTAAAGATGAAAAGGAGCATGCTTTCCATTCTTAGATAAGCATCAGTTATAAATCACTTCTCTCCAAACATGAATGTTTCTGAGTCAAATAAAGGAAAAAAGAAAAAAGAGGAAAAGCAAAGGTCTAACTGCCATGTAAACTCATTTTAAATGTCATGTCTTATTAGAACCCAATAAGTCGAACGTCTGTTTTCCCCCTTTGGTTAAGCCATCACATTTGTCAAAATTTTATGATAATTCATTCCATCATTCCTCAGACATTTAAATGACAGACAGTCCTTGGGAAAAAAAAATCCCTGTAATCCTACTCTTCATGTTAAACTGCCTCTAGAGAGGTTTTTAAAGTATACCACATCATGGTAGGAGCAGAGTCCTAAACTTCTCAATTTCACTTATGATTTGCTGCCTTTTTGGAAAATGACAATAAATTGGCTCTCTACTATTCTTGACCTCTTGACTTTTGAACCATGGCTGTCCATGCCTTAACTCTGCTTGTTTAAGTCAGCAGCTATCATATCACTCTGATCCTTTCCCAGAGAGTCTGGAGATTTAAGTCTCGTGAACGGTTAAGCTCCCCCTCTAGTGTTCACTGCTCATCACATTATTCCTCCAAGAAGAAGGGAAAAGACATGTCACTTCATAACTTCTCGCAGAGACTGTTTCTGCCCATTTATAGCTTAAGAGTTTAATGGCAGTAGCGAGAAGATTAAAAGGTAAATAGAATGCTTTTAATGTCTTTTTATTTAACCTCTTTCAGCCAATTCTGTAAGAACAAACAGAAAATACCAACGAAGATTCTAGTCTGAAATTAGTGTAAAACAATGCCTGATCTTTAAAAAAAAAAAAAATCAAGTGGCATGCAGAATCTCTGAAACAGTCAGCATTTAGAAGGCATACAATTGTATAGCATTACCCCTGGGAAAGCCTCAATTTGTCCATAGGTGAGTAAGTTAATAACTGAAACCAAGGTGTGAGAAATCTTCATTTAAGTGCTGATTACTAATCAGGAGTAGGGGTTTCTCACATATCTCTTTCCTTAATAAGTCTTGCTGGTGACCTGAAAAAGACATCTTTTATTGCTTGAGGCTCAGCATATTCATATATATGCATGCACATTGATTATTTGGGTTTACTTTAATGAAACAAAATCTAAATGAAAATCAGTTCATTGTAATAATAAAAACCTGAAAGCCTGAAAGGTTAAAAGTTCAGTCTCTTTGTCAAACGCAGCCTCGGACCCACGGCTAGGCACAATCCAGAATTTATTGTATTGTGGAAACACTGAAAAAATAAACCCTGCCACTTCAGATGAGAGCACATCAGCACATCATCCCCAAATCTGAACTGATTTTAGCTTTAAATGCATGATGTCTGAGCTAAACTGAGGAGTATAAAAACAACCCTTCCCTCCAAGTCCCTCTTTGAAAATCAAAAACATTAAAAAAAACCCCAAACAAATGCTTCTTAAAGTACTATTAAAAATTCAAAGCACCTATGCTGACCTGTGACAGAAAATCTTTTGGTTTTTATTAGCCCGGATAATTTTTTTTAACCAATATCTTTTTGTGGTTGATATAAGCAATACTTCTGTTCATGTAGTAGCCATTGTTTAACAACACAGAAATAAAATAAATAAATTTAAAAAAAAAAAGAAAGTTGAACAAATATAAGCTCAAAAAAACCCGGCTTTGGTTCAGATATGAAAACATCTATTAAACGATACCCAAGCAAAATTCTGGTGGAGCAATTTCTACTGTTCTAATGATTCTTGTGCAAAAGAAATGCTCTGGAAAATTATGTTCATTGTGCCAAAATTATCTTTCAAAAGGAAAAAGAAATCTTGCCCTGTCTGATAACTTCTATGTGGCCTATTTAACTTCTGCCTTTAGAGTGTGACTTCTCTCTTTTTTTCCCCTTTAATATTAAATATTGTGGCATGTAAAAATTTTATTAAAAATGTAAAACATACCTCAGCAAAATCAGACTCTCTAATGGATTTAGTATTTTTTTTCCTCACTACATTCTTTCCTGAACAATTTCAATATCTGGATTTTTCATTCCAAGTACATTGAAAACTTTAACTCCTTGCTGCAGCGGACAGTTCTGCCTTTTGCATCCTTCTGCAAGGTGTACGCATTAGAAAATTTCTGGTATTAAAAATAAAAATAGAATTTTAGAAAATAGAACTGCAAATTTTACAGGCTTCTTAAAGTTGTTTATTCTGCTAGTGTGCTGCAGAGCTCTGCAATCAGAATATGTATAGACTGGTTTGACCAGTGAATTACAAGTATGTGTGGCTTACATCTGTGGTGGAGGATTGCTAGCTGGAGTGGACAGAACTATTGACATTCAGTTTAGTGCAGTCTCCGTATAAAGATGCAATTTTTTAAGTACTATAGAAATAAACTGTATAGGTGCAAAGGTAGGGCATGGATTGATTATTTTGAAGAAAGAGGGAGCTGAATATGAAAATATGAATCATCTTTAATACCATTTAATCTGGGCGAAGGGCACTGTTGGACAGAGAGCTAAAATATAATGACTATTGGCTAATGTGGGCATTAAATCACCCACAAAGTGAAAATAGATGTTTTTCTTATGTGTAAATCACTCAACAGTGTATACAAAAGCAAGTATCTGGATAATACGCAATTAAGTTCCTCAGAGCAACAATGGCAGTACCCATCCTGTCCTGCTGTCCTCCAGTGAACATCCTGGAGAAAAAACAGACCATCAAGGCTGAGGAGAAAATTACCTAGTGTCAAACTGGCTGAAACCCCAAAATGCACAGATGTTCAGCTATGTTGCAATTTGAGTGGCCTAATTCACAGACCAGAGAGATAAGTCAGACGCGAAACATAACCAAAGGCACTGCGTAAACAAAGCTCAGACTATAACTCAGAATCTTAATCAGCTTCTACATGGTTCCTTTGGCAAGAAATCAGTTGCTGTGTGAAGAGAAACAGGGTGCAGAGAAGACATTTAGGAAGAGGAAATAAAGAGAGGGATGTGATAACCAGCACACAAACTTCCCTGCATGGAAGAATTACAACAGAGCAACAAACCCAACATTTTATCAGAGTCTTTTTCTCCTGAAATCTGGTTTCTTTAACAGTAAAATTAAAAAATAAGAGATATAAAGATTGTTTCAGACATCTAAGACTAAAAGATAGGATGTACTTGAAAATATATATTAAAAAATGGTATTGACTTGTAGTGTAGACATAAAGTGAATAAAAGAAAGGTTAAAAATAAAGAAGGAAAAAGAAATTTCCTCTATCATTCTCCCGGACAAACAAAATGCTTAAACAGAAGATTAAAGGAGATAACAGTAGAACTGATAAGGAATTCTTCATAAAAATGCATATAAGGTTTTATTAATCAATCAGACTTATAAGATAATATGTCCTAACAATATCTAAATTGGTAATTTAACATACTTATGCATTAAAGAGAAAAACAAAGCAAAATAAACCCCCAATACTATAGGTAATCATAAGGTTGCAATAATAAAATCTACGTGAGATTAGAAGAACAATTCTTCACTTTAAAATTTACTGTGTTTGCAAAGTAAGCCATCTTCTGGAGAAGATATTTGAGCATCACTGAAACAATGTAGACACTGAATGTAAATCCGAACTCTGTTTTCTAGTCTAGTTCTGTGACTTTTGCCTACTTGATGACAGCTTGAACTTCACAACTGCATCAAATCATTATTGAAAGAAATCGTATGTGGTTGGACAATGTTCTCACCTGCTAGGTATTTGAAAAAGGTTCAGTTCTCTTAAATTCTTTTCTCCCTTAACACCTGGAATAATTATATGATACAAATATCTGTCTATAACCATCATAGCACTGTAACAATGTGAAATCTGCTGGATCTGAAGTTTGTATATAAGTTCATTTGGTACTCAGAAAATATTTCCTTGTTCACTAACTTCTCTAGTATAGCTTGTATACCTGCATTATATTATTGTAAAATCAGGAATTGCTGTAACTTCAGTTAAACCAAACCTATATCTGGCTTTTGTATGACAGTGGTGGGAGAGAATGTTGATGTTCTTTGAACTCTCTTCCTACCTATTTAAAATGTGATTTAGGATATTACTTCATTACTGTATATCCATCTATCTTCTACAGATTCTTAAAAAATTTAAAACTTTGTAACAAAAGTGATCCCTTATTTTCTTTATTTCTTTTATTTGTTTCCTCGGAGATTGTAAGAGAAATACTTTGATTTGCTGATAGGCTTTTTGCTTGTTTGCTTAATTTGGTAAGAGGGTTTATGCATGTGCATGTTTTTTATATATATATATGGGAAGGAATTATTTCTGGAGAGGCTATTTCTGAGCCTAAACTTGTTTAGTTTTGTGTCCTTTCTTACGTCGTGTAAGAGTTCATTGCATAGTCAAGGCTGAGCCTGTGAAGTGGGAAACTAAGCACCCCTCCTGTTAGTCAACACTTGTTCTCAACTGCTGCCATGAAAGGTCAGGGAAGGAGAGCAGATTTCTCGGATACCAAGGTTCAAACCCTTGCAGGGGTCTGGGCAGTGGATCAGAGACCTTGAACCAGACTCTTACATCAATACAAAGCCAATATGAAAGAAAGAGCAGTAAAAGTATCACTGACTACTAAACAAACTGATTGACAGACCTTTTTGGTGGGGAATATACACCACTCCTGCCCTCCCCAAATTACTAGCTGGTGTTTTTCCATGGTAAATGTACTTATTCATAGATATAATGAGTAGCAATAATACTGTCTTATATTTTTCTTCCTCTTTGATGTTGATAGCAAGTAAACATCGATCAACCCAATACACATAAGCACCAAAGTTATGCAATGTTTCTTAACATAAACATTCTCAGCTGCAAACAGTGCTATCATTGCAACACTTCTTTCTCTGGAAGTTCAGTTTTTCCCATTTTTCTTTCTTCTTTTTTTTTTTTTTTTTTTTTTTTTTTTTTTTTTTTTTTGTG
>JAWWMA010000100.1:1982261-1994558 GCA_035041425.1 Mionectes olivaceus | reverse complement strand
TTTTTTTTTTTTTTTTTTTTTTTTTTTGGTGGATCTTATCCCCATGATTCTTCAGAGAATCAATCAAAAGTCATTTTCTATTGCAAATCAATCAATCAATTTCTCATGCCTGACATCGCCTGTTATGTACTACAGAATCACAAAGCACCCATTTATATTTCCTTAACAACATGTTTTGCTTCTGTTTAACACTGAGAGATTGCCAAATACTTTAGAGGACAAATATACAGACATCTACATTGTTAGCTCCTATAAACTGTCTCCCTTTTATCTGATTTCTGGCATCAGGCCTACCTTTAAAAGACCTTCTCTACCTTGACATACATAGCGCTGTGCTGGAAAAATTAAACAGTACAGAGATATCACATTTTGTACACAGTACAGCAACACTACAGCTATTTAGAGAAAGAATTCCCCAGACTCCAGTCATTTACTGCCTGATTCAAGCTGTACTTTAGATTGGTAGAGTAGAAGGGTCAGTTTTCAAGTAATTGCCTTCTCTTCTTTTTACTTGATTGAAACACCTTGCTTTGTGGGGTGCCTGACACTTGGAGGAAGATGATGGAGATGACAGAGAGGAATTGGGCTCATGAACCCTCTACTGGCCTTCCTCTTCTACAACTGGTTTAGACTGGTGAATTGAAGGTAATAGTATGAAAAGAGTATAACCTCCACTTGTGACTGAATTAGTCTGAGCTTTACTCTGAGTCAATTAAGAAGGGTTAAATTTTTCAGTTTCTAAAACTCAATTATTTATCATTAGTTTTATGTCCTATATGCAGTTAAAGCCTATTATTTTCAGATGAGAGGATTTGATGGGGAAAGGAAGATTTAACACTTCTCTATAATTCCTTAGGCAGCAAAAGTAGTGACAGGTATAAAACATTTGGAAACCTATGCATCTCCAAATCAGCTCAAGTTGTGTTCTTTCATGCAAAGAACATTACTACAAAAATGCTAAAGAGAAAAATATATGTACACCAGTGCGTATGTTCCTAATTCAAACACACAGAACCTGAGGGAATGGGTTGAAATTGTGTCAGGAGGGGTTTTGGTTGGATATTAGAAAGAGATTCTTCACCCAGAGGGTGACTGGGTGATGGAACAGGTTCTCCAGGTCACAGCACCAATCCCAACAGAGTTCAATAAGTGTTTGGACGATGCTCTTGGGCACATGGTGTCTTTTGGAGATGGTCCTGTGCACGGCTAAGGGTTGGAGTTGATGATCCTTGTGGGTCCCTTACAACATACATATTCTATGATTCTGTCATTCTGTGATAATTTGGAGGCAACTTTATTTTTTTATTCCATTAATGGATATGAATTGTCTAATGGCCCTTCCTTTTTTCTTTGTTTTGACCTTTCTGTTACTTATCCTTTTAGAGAGTTAATAGGCAAGGCTGACAGAAAAATGGATGCCGAAGTGAACATATACTTACATCTATTTTTTGGATGGATTTTAATCTTTCTTAAGATTATCCACCTCTGAAAATAGAAGTGTATCCTCTACATGCATTCAGTACTTAAATCTTCTCTTCAAAATAACAGTAAATTGATTAGGTATTCAAAAAAGGCATGGATAACCATATTTCCTGTTGATTATGGAGCATCCACTAACAGTGTCATGACTTCAGTCAACTAAATAAGAGCTGTGATTTAGCATTGTTTAACTTTAACTGTACTTATATACCAAATGAATCCAAAAGTAACGTTTCATGTAATTGAAATGGATAATTTTTCAACTATTCTTACATCTTCTGATTCTCAGAGGCAACTGAAGAAGGTACAGTATACTCATTTACAGACAAAATTTAAATTATCATTAATTTAACCTGATAGGTGTTTTTGAACAGGAAGCTACAGGACTCTGTACACTACAGGACGCTAGAGGACTCTAAAGGCTTCTCCATATTATGAAAAGAGATGGTGCAAAGAAGGCCCCATAATTTTTGCTCAGTCGTTTACATATGCCAAGTACAGGACTGATAGAAGGTTGCAGAAGTGATACTGTGGGTACAGTGTCTTTCATCTGGAATTAAATACACTGCTATTTGTCAAAATTAGGGAGGAGAAAAAATCCAGAAATATTGAATACAGTTGTTCTAAGAGTAGAAGTGATTAAGTGTGTAGGATAGAAATGCACGAGGAACTATTTAATTTTTTTTAGACTGTCCATGGCACACCATATTCTTCAAATTTCTTGGTAATGAAGCTACCAACAGAAGTAATTTTTACAACAGCATTGTAACAGCTACAGTGTTGGGCTGTGATGCTCTAGAAACTGAGAAGACGTTCTGTAGGCAGCATTTTAATTCTGTTACATCCATGCTGATTTACACCAGATGCAGGCTGACCCACCTAGAGTTTAAAATCTAATGCATCCTGCATTAGAAAGTAACACAAACTACTTGTGATTTTCATATGTAAAGACAGTTTGGTAAGTCCAGATCAGAATCAGCCACTTTGAATCAACCTCAGTCATAGCAGGAGGCTGAACACTGAGGGCATAACATTTCCGAGTTGCACTGTATGAATAAAACACACAAATACAACCAAATGGCATGAAACACCAGAGATGCATTGCTCTGATTAAGCCTCTCAAGGCTCTACTCAGCAATCAGAGAGCTTGGAGCATATACAGGGCAGAATATTCTTTACAGTGTGTTTTGAAGCGGAGAATTATAGCCATATGTCTTTCCCCAAACTGCAACCATGTCTTTCCCCATACAGTAACCATCATAGCCTTTTCTCAGTGTGCTGGAAACTCTGAGGGCTGGACAATGTTTCTTGGTTTGCAGAAAGTTTAGAAGACTGTGGAGCAGCCTCCAAGGCCTTGAAGATATAAGATCGTTATCACACTGGTCATGTATATCACAAGATCTCATTAGTCTTCAAATTAATTCCTGTGAATACTTTAAAGCTACTGTTTTTGAAAGCATTTTTAATGTGTTTTCTGCCCATATTTTCAGGAGATTTTGGTAGTAGGCATCTTGGTTTTGTGTCATGTAATTGAAACATTTTACTTTTCAAAGTTCATGGTATCTGCAAACATCAAGCTGTGGTTGCCAGTGACTTTCACAATCAGTCTAAGAAGGGACAAATTGGATGTTCAGAATCCATGCGGGCATTTGGTCCTCAGTATATGAGCGCTGTAGAGAACATTTTGTCAAGACTCTTAGCTCCTGTATTAAGTCTTCCATCCAATTTCAGAACAATACCATACCACCAGTGTTAATGCTCCCCCTTTGTGATTTTTTTTTCCCTTGTCCAATTAGAAAAACTGAAGACCAACAACTTGACTTATGAGACACTCCAGAAATCATGGAAAATATTCTGAAATGATAATTTGTGATACTCAAAATTAATCTACTAATTTCCTCCACAAACTATGCTTTGTAACTATGCTTTGTCTAATATTATTTTAAAAAATTAAAATCAAACCACTAAAACTTCTGCTACAGTTTAGCACTGAAGCCATCTATTAATCCAAATTTATCTCTATTATTGTCCCCTAATCACACACAGTATTTTGCATGTGTGTCTGTATCTAGCCTTTCTTCCATGAAGAGTACAACTTTGAAATCTTGAAGCCTAATTCTGTATAATCTTGAGATAGGACCTCTGAGAAGAATGTCAAGAATATATTCTGATAGGATGAAATAAGAGCAGAGTAAGAAGAAAGACAAGATAACAATGCCAGCATTTTCAAAGCAAGGATTACTTGACAGTTGATTTTCAGCAAGAAAATTACTGTATTTTCTTTCTAAAAGTTTTGTGGAAAGACCATTAAGATACTGCAGATAATATTGCAATACAGTTGATAATTTACCCTCTCTGCTATGCTTATTCACTTACCAGTTAGAAGTCTAAAAGAGCAGAAAGTTTGTGAGGTAAGAAACCAGTAGGCCCATTATACTCTGTGATGTCACAGCAGATGAATATTGTTATTTTGAATAGCTCACTAGACAGTGAGGGTCACAATTGCTTATCCTAGTCAATACTGATCATTATACATTAAAAAAAGGAGAAAGACCAAAAATGAAGAACACTGTTGGCTACTATACTTGTGGGGAGGAGAAAATTATTTTCAGTTAATTGATAGGATGTGACTTCAGTGAACTCTTCAGACCATTTACTGTCTTGATGTTCCTCAAAATGCATTACAGTCATTCCACAATGTGATTTGTGTATTATGCTTTTGAGATTCTTCAACACTGATAATAAACTCAAAATTACTCCAAAAAGAGTCATAAGAAGAAAAAAATTATTAATATGTGAACATAAGTGAAAACCTATAACTTGAAATAAACAGAATTGCAGAAGAAATGTGGATGTAAGATAGGGTTGAATCTTAAGGTGTATTTATGTTTAAATTAGAATCAAATCACCGTTAAAATAATTTACAGGATACATCTGGGCATTGAAACTGGATTGTATAAGAAAATTGTTCTCCATTTCTTGGATTCAGCATGAATACCATTGCTGTTCCTAAATGATTTCTGAAGATTGCCTTTTGTATTGTAATGGAACTGTCGTGCAAATATGGCTTACTACATAAAATTAGAGCTGTTATACTTCCATTATGGTTTTATGTTAATCTATAAGGAGTTTACTATGTTCCACCAGTCGCAGGAGATTCTGCCCTCTGGTGCCCCATAGTCTGTTCTGCTATTGTGGTACTCCAGGAAAACTGGCTCCAAGAATGAATACAGCTTATGGAACTGAAAGGATGAAAAAAGAAAAATAAAATTAAAAAATGTATGCCTATCATATGTGTCTCTTAAATTTAATAAGAAATCAATATCACAGACTTCTGGTCAATTTTTTTTCAAGCAAATTTTTACTATGCTAAGTGTTCTTTGGGGGTGGCCCAAAAGGTCCAAATATATAATTTGTAAATACATAGTACTAAAAGGCATGTAAAACTTAATTTTCTAAAATAAATCACAGAGATGAAAGAACAGAGACCTTACAATAATTATGAATATCTTTTTCAGGAATGAAGCTTTGTTCTTATCCTTGTCAGTAAAAAAACCCTCCAAAACAACCCACCAAAAAACCTTGGGTTTCATCTATGTCTATTCTTATACAAGAAGACATCAGCTGAAAAAAACCAAAAAACCCAAATACTAAGCTGCTTAAAGAGTAAAAGAAAATCCTGGTATTCAGCAACATCTGAACTGCTCTTTAAATCTGTTATTATTCAATATGATGAAGTATTTTATCAGAATCTACATAAACCAAACATGATGGATCCTGCTTGTCAGACTGAATTATTAAACTTTTAGCAGATGGGAAAAAAGAACACTGATGGATATTTCCACGTTTTCTGCTTGTGATCAAACCCAGTATGTTTCACGTATTTAAAATTAACATTGCAAGAAAAGCAGTTCATCTGTACAGACTTGTTTGTTGGTATGTAACTAGAAAAAAAAATCCCATTTAAAATGACACTAATGTTGAATTACAGCTATTTTGTTGTGACTACTATGCAATCTTATTCTGTTTATCAGTATAAAATATTTTTATAGCTTATCAAAAATCATATTTTCCTTTTTCTGGTTCATTTATTAACAGAAATAGGAGATAAGCCAAACTAAAATCAAAATCTGTGTCCACTGGTTCAATGTTAGAAAATTGGACTTTCTTTTTATAGGAAGAAATCACCCGCATATACTGCTATTGCAGATGAATTGGAGTTTATGCATTATCCATACATAAAAAGAAGGAACAATAGCAGTTTGTTCCTTGCACAAAAAGAAGGAACCCCCATGGGTATCTAGATCAAGCCAAAATATCCTATGGGGAAGTGTATTTTAACACATTAGCATCAAATAATATCATCCACATGTTCAAGAGTTGGCAGCTTTGGAATGCTGGGAATGTTGGAAACAACTGAAGATAGGAGTTCCAATATGTTTTTTGCTAATCAATACATCATTACATTTGAAACTTTGTACTAATCTCTGTAAGTTTCTTGTAGAACAACAAAATACATGTATAATCATTTTTGTCTGTAATAACAAGAAGCAACAATGTGTTTAAACTCCTATTCATCCAGAGAGAGCCAATCAATAAAAAGTCCTCATTTTGTCAGAAGGATGAGTGAAAACAAAAGGACTTAATGTTAAGTGAGGGTTCTCTTGGAAGACTGTATTAAATCGTGTTTTTTAATATGACTTGGAAAACTGTTTCCTGAAGGTCTTCTGCCTTGTCTTTGTGAATGCAGTTACATGACTTTTCAAAAAACTCCAACAAAACTAAACCTGAAGAAAAAACATTTAACTCCTCCTGCCCCTCCTCCCCTCCAATTTTACTATGGCTCTCTAAATAGCCCAGAAGAGATAAATCAAAGCCTGAACAGTAACCTTACACTTATACACTTGTTAAATGACTTTTTTACAGTCTGTTATTGCTAGAAATTGGATTGCTTTTAAACTAATGTTGTCTGGCGGGCAAAAGTGAGTGAAATCACAAAGCCTGGAGGAACACTAATTACTTGTTTTAATTAGCAGCAACTTTCACCAGAGTATAATCTCCCTACAGGCCACTTTTTGGTAGGTGTGGAAAATTAAAAAAAAAAAAATAGAGATGTAGAAACAAACCAATAATCTCTAATTTACCCCTAAATGACAGCTGTGCTCTTAATCCAGCCTAGGCACAGGCTTTAGTGGGAGCTGCTCACCCCAAGGGGAGTGGCGCCTGCAGCACTGGCTGCTCCACTTGGAGACCTTTGGCAATCAGCCGCACAAAGCGGCCCCTTATTTTGTGCTGCTACATCATAAAAGTGCTCCTTTTGTTCCATTTCCTCCCTTTAAACGGCCTTAATCCCTTTCTTTTCAGGCTGGCCCCGTGGTGAATTCCTCAGGGACATCTCACTTGTCACAAGGACTGCAGTGGCCCATTTGGCAAAGCTTTCAGCTGTTTCCCAATGCTTTGGTTTCTTATTCTCCACATAAAATCACACTTTTCATTCCCCTCAACACAGAGGGACCCCCTTATTGATAGCAGAGAGAGAGAAATGCCTCCACTCCTGCCTGTGACACAATTCTGTCCCTGAGAGGCATCTCGCCAGCCTGGAAATCAAACATGGCTTCCAGCAGGCGGACAGCGCAGAAGGTCACAGGCTGAGGCGCAGGGAGACTACAGGGAACTTGCCTTCCCACAGCAAATTAAGTCATCCATGAAAACTTTTTCATGTACTGGGAACTGGATTTATGGCTGCTTTTAAGGCCCAGAAGAGCTTAAATACAGATGTTCCTTGTGGACGGTATGTGGGTTTGTGTGGCTGCATGATCAACACAAATGATTACTATTTTTGTTAATAAGAAGTGACATCAATTTCTTATTGCTTAAGAAAGGGCTAGAAAAAATACTAATGTCTTTGTTAAACATTTTCTGCAATCATACGTTAAAACCCATTGGAGATGTAGATACATGTTGGATCATAAAAGCTATATCCATATATATCCTGGATATATATAAAAATGAAACGATCCTTTCAATTTCATAAATTTTGAAAAAAAAATGGCTTTTAAGAAGAAAAAAATGAATGTTCCCAGTATTTGCTTCCCATTATTTGCTTCTTGAAAGAATATGACTTCTTTAGAGCATGAATTTGAGTTTTACCTAGCTGTGGAACTATGCCACCTTTTGCTTCTTGTCTAGTAAGGATACCTTTCACATTTTCATCTATCATTTATTTTCTTCTCTGTCCTAACCCCTTTTAACTGGAATTTGAGAAGGACAATGTAGAAAAATGTTCTCCAGTGATGAACACACTTTTGTGTCATGTATACGCATATATGTACACATACATGCATGCTTTAGAACATTATAAAAATCAGTCTGTGCTATAAAATTTGTTAACATGCATTATGATGTGTGTCTATTGGTGCAGCAGAGAGAGCACAGGAAGAATATGCTTCCAGAAATGCAGGTTACAGATGCTAGGAGCGACAGCTGCCACCTGCTGATCAAAGTATTCATATTTTGGTCTTAATGAATTTGAACGTAATGATTCAAGAAAAAAAAAAGGAAATAAAACAAAGAAGGCATTTTTAACTACAGCTTTTTATTTGTTTTCTATTCTGTCTCATAAAGCAAGCCTGTATTTTAACATCTGTATGTGAAAATGTTTTACAGCTTTATCCTTTTGTTACATTTTGTCATGTAAAGGCAGAATTGCCACGTTTTGTAATATATTCCAAAACAGATATTGTGGTGCATTTCAGACATGAAAGCAAAAACTGCTTTGTAAAAAAAAAAACACCAACCACCAACAAAAACCAACCAACCAGTTCCCAAAGAAGCAAACCCCCCAACCAACCAAAACAAAACGAAAAAAAACCCGAAGCGAAGCAAAGCAAACCAAAAAACCCAACCAACCAACCAACCAACCAACCCAAAAACAAACAAACAGACAAAAAGCCAAACCCACCAAAACCTCCAATCCCAGAAGAAAAAATCCCAATAAACTTGAGAGAAAATAAAAATCACAGGGGCAAAAAACCAAAAGCATCAAGGAAAAGCTTTGGACATTACCACACAGTGAATTCTCTTTTGTGCCATCTTTGCCTAAGAAGCAAAAGAGTCATTCCTCTAATAGATAACTTTTTTACCATCTGAGGGAAAATAGGGAGGAATACAAGTTGAAAGCTGAGCACATTAAAGCAGCACTCTTGTCACCGTGCATCCACACAACCAACCTGCATCCTCAGTGAGAGGTGAGAGACAGTTTTGGATAATGAGAGGAGAATTACAAAGTCTATAGCATGACAACAATAGTAATAACAATCATAATAGAAATCTGATTTTCTTGGCCCACTCCTCAGGACGTTTTTTTTGGCTGTGTTTTTGCCGCAGTTTTACCACGATAGGCATGTGCTGGATTTCATTATCTATTTCTCTGCCTCCCTAAGCTGCCTCCAACGAGCTGGTTGCCTGGAAGACCGAGACTGAGGGAAGGAGAGATTTGAATGAAAAAAGTAAACATTACCAACAAAGACTATAATTGAAAGGGGCTTCGTGAACAAGGGGTGTTGTCGGAAAGCAGAATAAGCGAGGGTGGGGCTGCCTGGGGCTCTTTGTCTCCGTGCACACTGGAGCTGCCTGTTGTGCTGCATTGTACTAGGCAGGAATTTACCATCTCACAAGAAGGCTAATAGCTACCTCCACAAACAAATGGAACTATAAAACTTAAATATTTGTAGCTATTTATGACTCTATTTTAATAATTAGTGACCACCTCTACTTTCACGGCCTAGTTTTATCGGGTTTTTTCTCTTCCTCTCTCTCTTTTTTTTTTTATTTTTATTTTTTTTAATGGATTGTACTAATTGCTCGTTAGGCTGCCGAACACCACCACTTCTGAAGCTGTTCTGTGGTGCTCTGCCACCCAGAAGTGACTGAGGAAAAATGGTTATTTGTTGTGTTTTCAATCCAGCAATAATTTAGAACCACAGTTTCAGATTTCATGGTTTGGGGGTTTTTTGTGTGTAGGTTTCCTGCAAAGTGTATTTTTATCATAAATTTGGTTTCACTTGATGTACACAAGTAAATGGTGACTTTTAGCTAATTCCTTGTCTGTGTTTGAAACAGTTTGTGCTAAGAAGTACATGGTGTGTGGTCGTCCTATCACTAAAATGTTAAAACTTGGAAATAATATCAGGAATAACCTTCATTGCATAGCTTTTAATATAATATATACCTACAGAGATTTCAGTAGAGCACACATCTATAAATTCTCCTTGCTTGCATAACCTTATGCTGCTTCTTTTAAGAACCTATAGCATGTGTATCAATACAAAAAGTAAAGCCAATGAAAACATAGTGTAATAGTTAAAGCAAGTCATGCACTAAAAATCTCTCTGAAAAATTTTGGTTTACATTTTAAAACTGTTTACCAGCATGGACTTCCTTGTCACAATATTTTCTTTTGCTGAGGTATAGTTTCCTGACTTTCTTATTACTATGGTGAAGGCAATGACAGTAATTTTGTTAATACATGTTCTTTTTTACTATAATGTCCTCATAGCTCTCAGGAAAATCTCGCAGCTCAAAATCAGCCTTTAAGAAAATAGGAGACTGGTTAAAAGAATGAAGGGAAGTTTTCAGTACATGGAAGGCTTCACTTCTAGACATTTCATTTTATTTGTACTTTTTTAAGGGTAGAGAGATCCCAAGTGTTTTCACTGGATTTGAATAAGTCAGCAAATCCTCTCTATATAGCAGCTACACCTCAAGAAGTATCGTGATAACTGCCCTGCAAGATCAGCATACAGCTCTGTAGTTGTAAGAAAAATTGTTCCGCATGGAGCACAGAGAGACATGGATTTGCTGTTAAACACTTTCTTCTCTGTGACACAGTGTGCCTTGCATGATCATATGTTTGAAAGGGTCAGCCTCTGAAGCATCTTACAAATTGTTAAGTGATGTGTACGTGTGGAATGGCATTTGTAACATGAGTGAGGAAAGTGCTTTGTTTCATAAGTTTCATAGAAAAGTGCTAACAGCCACTTCCTGTACTTCTACACAAACATTTTACATCTACATCTACTAATGCCTTTGTTCCATCTGAGATGGTTGTCGGGAAAATAAAATGATTACTCGGCCTGCATTCCACAATAATGAATTTAAATATTAATAATATAAATATAAACACAAATTTTGCTCACTTACTACTTATCAGTGTTGGAAAGCTTCAGAACAATTCTTAGTTCTGAGTTTCTGTTGACATTTTCCACAATTCTCACAATTACTGAATCAGAACTGCAAGAAACGTAACAGATAACAAACGGTAAGCAAAAGAAGATACCACGTGCATGTCAATTATTAGACATTGACAGAGGCTTTACAACATATTATGTAAAAACGTGTTATTTTGCTAGTTATCTTTTGGAACTTACTATCAAGAAATATTCATTTCTAAATGGAAGAGTAACATAAAAGAGGGGTTTACCAGTGTGTTCATATTATGCCAAATTGGATGGATGTCCTTGAAAAGTTATGTAAAGCTATAGGTAGAAGAACTTACCATGTGAAAATTATAATCTCTGCTATGTGTGAAATTAGAGAGCATATTGATAATGCTCTATCATGTACTTAAAATCTGCAAAGACCTTGTACCTTCTTAATTGTGTTTGAATTGTTTGTGACCTGCTATATTTTTTTCAGGATTTCCTTGAGTATTGCTTATATTTCCTCAAAAACCAGTAAAATAATTTTTATTCTTGTAAAAGTTTGTACCATTTGTGATGTCTTAGTTGGCTAAGTTTCCTTCTTGCTGTATCAGGACCCTCAAAATTTAGAGACCAACAATAACTAAAGTATTTGAGAAGGAGCTGGATCCAATATAACCAATCACTGGGACAGGCTTTAATAATAAAATGTTCAAATAAAGTTAGCTGCTGATCAGATCTGTCGTAATGACTGATAGGAATTGTAGTCCACTCACTCACAGACAGCTATTGGGATCATTAAGACTCTAGAGGCTACTACCTTGCAAGAGTATAAAATAGAATTCAGGTTGTGAAAGATAATATCCTTCAGGTTTGCATCTCTTTAATCTGAAGCTTCTGAGAATTAAAAATTGCATATTTCATTTATGGTGGCCCTGGAGAAATGATAACCTCACAAATCTCTAATGATCTGCAGGTAGTATGAGTACCCTACATATTTCACTTTTCATTCTGTAAGGGGAAACAAGAAGATGAAAGTAAGCGCGAGGTTCACAAGCTGGTAGCTGGCAGCTCTTTATACAAAATTTGGAAAAATTGAGAGTGCCAAGAACCACAGATTCTAACCTTTCACACTCTAAACACTGAGAAAACCTTCATTACTGTGAGAAAACCCTTCTCACCATGAACAAGCATGAAACACACATAAGGAACATACTTCTGGGGATGTGAGGTCCTGAGCTCAGAGGAGGAAGAAACCACTGCATATAACAAAGAGTAGACAAATTATCCTATCATGAGTGGAACAAATTCAGCAGTTTGAGGACTTTGATAAGTTTGATACACTGTTCTACCACAGTAATTACCACTGCCCTGCTACTATTCCCACACTGAGATGATGACGTCAGGAGCTGATTCTCACCTACCACCTCACAGTTTGTCAGCTCTGTGCAAGGAAGAGCTGATCCTGCATGTGCAGTCTGATAGAACTGCTAACTGATAGTCCTGTACTGTAGGAATAAATTGTCTGTCTTCTGTATCAAGTCACTTGTCGAACGCTGAGTGGATGGGGAAGGGGGAATCCCAGAGCAGAGGCTTTCCTTAGGCCCCTAGCTCCGGG
>JAWWMA010000100.1:1959598-1977089 GCA_035041425.1 Mionectes olivaceus | reverse complement strand
TTTGCTAACCTGTTGTCTATTTCTGCGTCAATCTTACCATCCGAGGAGATGATGCTTCCCAGGTAATTAAATTGCTGTACTGATTTGAGTTCTAATTCACCAGTGGTGATATGGGGATGATGGAAGACTTCCTGAGGCGCAGGCTGATAGAAAACTTCTGTCTTCTTCTCACTTCCAGCCCAAAAAGCTCAGCAGCCTCTGCAAAGCAGGATGTTAAACACTGCAGAGCTGCTTCTGTGTGGGCGATGAGGGCGGCATCATCTGTGTAAAGCAGCTCCCGGATAAGATGATTTAAGGTCTTAGTGTGGGCCTTCAGTCACCTTAGGTTGAACAGGCTCCCATCTTTGCAGTATCAGATGTAGACACATGACTTTTCATCATCGAAGTCTGCCATGGCCCTTTGGAGCATCATGCTGAAGAAGACTGTGAAGAAAGTTGGTGCAAGAACACAGCCTTGCTTCACACCACTGGTTATTGGAAAGGGCTCAGAAAGTGCATCGTCATATCTGACTTGGCCATGCTGGCCCTCTTGAAGCAAGATTATCATTTTGAGGAATTTGGGGGGACATCCTAAATATTGCAAAATCTGCCACAGACCTATTTTGCTCACAGTATCAAAAGCTTTGGTGAGATTAACAAAGGTTACATAGAATCATTTGTTCTGTTCCCTACTTCTCTTGCAGTTGCCTGAGAACAAATAGTGTGTCTGTGGTACTCCTGTTGGCCTGAAACCACACCGGCTTTCCGGTAGAAGCTCTTCTGCTATAGCAGGTATTAGTCTGTTCAAAAGAATTCTTGCCAGGATTTTACCAGCAATGGAGAACAGAGTAACACCTCGGTAATTCGAGCAATCTGATTTATCTCCTTTCCTCTTGTACAAGGTGATGACTGCATCACGAAGGTCTGATGGTAGTTTGCCGCATTCCCAACAGCTCACCATGAACTCATGAAACTTAGCATGGAGTGCTTGGCCTCCATACTTCCAGACTTCAGGAGGGATTCCGTCAACCCAACTGTTGAGAACAGTTTTCACCTGTTGTAGAGTCTTAACAGTTTCTTCCATAGTGGGGGCAATATCCAATTCAGTTTTCATCAGTTGCGAAATGTATTGAATTGCTGAGTCTTGAACTACATGGCTGGTACTGAAGAGAGTCTGAAAGTGTTCAGACCATCGATTCAAAATGGAGACCTTATCAGTGAGAAGCAATTGACCATCTGAGTAAAGAGCTCTGAACCTGGTGTGTAGGTCTGTACACTGCTTCATAGGCCTCATAAAATCCTCTGTAATCACCCCAGTCTGCACATAATTGAATCTTTTCTGCTAGAATGATCCACCACTTTTTCTGGATGTCTCAAAGTTTCTGTTGGAGCTTACTGCACTTGAGACGAAAGGCTGCTTTTCTTACATAGCAAGATGACTGAGCAAGTTGTGCTTGGTGAGTAGTTCTATTCTTTATCAGCAATTCCTGGATCTCTTGGTTGTTTTCATCAAACCAGTCCTTGTGTTTCTTGAAGGAGAATCCTAAGGGTTCTTCAGAGGACTGCAGGATGCTCTTTGTAATAAGTTGCCAAAGCACTTCAGGAAGGGGACCTATAGGGTAATCTTCAAACCTCGATCGAAGATTTGCCTGGAAACTGTCTCTCGCTGTAGCTGTTTGAAGATTGTTAACTTGGAGTCTCCTCATCACTTGTGAGAACCACTAAGCTCTTTTGAAATGAGCCTAGGTATCACCAAAATGCCCCACTACACTGACCAGATATGTGATCTAGTGGGAAGGTGTTATTTTTGTGGTATAAATAAGACAGATGAGGACAAGCAACCGCTGGTCCTGCTTATCTATGAGCAGTCCAACAGCAACTTCAATTGTGCAGCTATCCTAGAATTTTCTTAACAATAGTGTATTCACTGTGGATAATTGTTGAGTGAGAATATAAGGATCATAGCAGTGCCCTGAAGCAGCTGGACAAAGACAAATCAAGATGGTGGATTTGACACGATTAGGATCTACTGGAACATCTGCCCATGTGGCAGAGCAGCACATCAGTAACTCCAGCAGCAGTTTTGGTCTGGAGTTTTCTGATAAAGAGGAGTTTAATCACAAAAATGATAATTCATTGATGATGACTGTTTCAAAGGAAAACAAAAGTTTGCATTTATAATGCCTCCCCTGTCTCTATCCATTCGTGTCTGTTCCCTCAAAACCATGAAACAGGCATTCCTTTGTCAGTTTGGTCTCAGAATCACGATTCTGTCCACTGTCCTGTAAATTTTGAAAACCCTACTATGCAGCTCCAGAGCAGGCATTGGGCCAGGTGGACCTCTGGAAGGCTGAAAGGCTTGGTAATCTCAGCTCCTGTAAATGTTCAGCCCACATACTGGTTCTTTGTCAGGGATCTGGAAAATTCAGAGCTAGAAAACCCAAGCTAGAAATTTCTCGTGCTTCAGGTCCAGGCAATCCTAGCTTCACTTTATTTCAAAGCTTTTTATGTTATATTTTTTCATTATTCTAAAGCAGAAAAAATATGAATAATCTGAAATATTTTTATTCCAGAAATTTTTTAATATCTGCTGGAGATTTTTTCCTCCAGCAATATCAAATGTGAATTTTGAAATGTTCAACTCATAACTCTCTTTACAATCATAGGTGTAATGAGAAACCTAGGTTTTTTTTTTGAAACCTTATCAACACAGCATTGCTGCTTGAAGTGCAAAGAGGTAAGATTTTTTTCTCTATCTCAAAACATCAGTTTAAGTTAAAATTTTAAGAGGTAACAAAGTTGCATGTGACATTGTACTTCATAATCATTATTTTTAGTATTTGTAGAGTCACCAACAACCGAAAAAAACATATAGCTGCAACTTTTCTAATTAAATAAGTTAAGGGTATTATTTGTAGAAAATAGCTATATGATTAGCACTTATTTTTCCTTAGCTTATGTATTCTTGAACACATACACCACATACTGTGCTTTTTATTATCACTGGCTTAGCCAAATATACTAGTTATGATTAAAACATTATGTACAGTTTTGCTGTAATTGCGTTACTTATTATTACACTAAATTTTAACCATTTTGACTGAAATGTCCAGACTGTTTTTTTATCTCAAAATACAATTTTATGTGAAATACCGGCCAAAGTAATATGTCTAATGAGGTTGGGGAAGAAATGTATTTTTTGCATGGCTAACATAGTCTGGCAATACTTTTCTGAGAAGCACTTATACCTTGAAGCATGAAGTAGGACTTGTGAACCATTGTGACCAAAGATCAGTTGATGGGAGAGAAGAAAATGCAGTGAAGAAATGAGAACCAGAAGGGGAGAAGACGTGGGATAGGTGAGAGGCTAACAAACAGCAGGTTAGAAAACAATTGTCTGAACAAATGTGAGCTGAAAAGAGGAGAACTTGGAGTGAAAAGCTGGTTGTGGCTGATGGAGAAGAACTGGAATATTATTGTCTGACAAGAAGTTGAGGCTGAGTGAGAAAATTTGGCATTAGGGTTAGAGAGCCTGAGGCAAAGATAATATGCAGGTGTGAAAGTGGAGACTAGAATCAAAGTCAGGGGAAAAAAAAAAGGGATGGGATAGCTGGATGGTGCAGAGAAGGACAGCCTGGTATCTGTCTCGTAAAGACACTCTATAAAAATACTTTACCAGTGTTGCATCCCTTTCCATGCTGTTCCAGTGAGAGGTCATGTACTGTTGCAGTCTGCTGTTCTTTCAGCAAAAGATATGGGTCTGCAAATTTTGAAATTTCCTTCATTTTACAGAAATATACAAATGTGTGAAACCATAAACATGAGCAGAATTAATATGTTTCAGATCCCTCTTTTAAAGGCCTAAAAAATTTCGTGAAAGTTCATCTAGAATAATCTGATTGCAAACTCATATGTGAAGAAGCTAGGAAATATCAAAATTAACGCAATTGCAATCTACCTGCCATGTAAACATATGTTTATGCCTTGTAAAATTATGTATCCTGGGGGTTTTGTCTTTTTTTTCCCTTTCTCCAAAGTACTATAGCTTTGCTGGTTTATTAGACAAAGGAATATTCTCTTGGTGAATCAAGGTTCTGTGTTGACAG
Source organism: Mionectes olivaceus (assembly GCA_035041425.1). Classification (NCBI taxonomy): domain Eukaryota; kingdom Metazoa; phylum Chordata; class Aves; order Passeriformes; family Tyrannidae; genus Mionectes; species Mionectes olivaceus. Next base: position 1,973,004 of record JAWWMA010000100.1, on the reverse strand, counting down.
AAATTCTTGTCACTAATTAGTCCTTATTTATCCAGTTGTAAAAGTGTGAAGGTTTGCATGACTAAGGTAGAGGACACTATCAGTTATAATACTCATACATATAAAAGGAATTATAAGAATATTTAGGGTGTTTCAAACAGTTACACAAATTGTACAACTCAGAAAGCTTGGGGAAATTGTTTCTTTTAACAGGTGTGCTGCATAAATTTTTTTTAGCAGAATCAGTGAAAATTCCTTACCACTCCAAGGATGTGTAAAAACTCCTTTCCTTCATTTTTCAGGTAGCAAAATTCAACATGGTTATGAAAACTAAGCAATTTCTAGCACGGGGAGGAGACCTAGGAATGACTAGGATGGTCTCACAGGTTGTAGGCAGAAAAGAGGAACGCTGAGAAGGCTTTGTGGGATGAGAACTAACAACTTAAAAACAGCCTATGTGGAAATTGCAGTAATTTTTTTACAAAGATGCTACAGCACAATTCATATCTTCTGGAAATGACAGGATCTCTACTGTGCCATGTGAGCTTTCTAGGTTAGACTATTTATCACATACAATAAGTCAGTTTTAGGACAGTATTTCAGCAAAAAGTGTGATTTTGAAGTACAATGGTTGCTCCATAATCTGTATAGACTTTGAGAAAAAGCATATTTTGAACACCCCTTACAATCAGGAACCCACTGGTTTTCCTGCAGGTTAATGAACTGCAAGTAAATTTCTATATAAATAATAATAATAATAATATATCCCTTTATATATTGGTTCTTATTGTACTAGCATGCCTTCTGAAAAAAATGCAGTTAGGCAGTCAGTATTGAATCCAGGAGGGAAGGGGAAGTTGTCCCCATATTGCTGTTTAACCTAGAATATAGAGCTAGAAGTTCTTTGAGTTGAGCTCATGTTATCACAGGCAAACATGTCACTTATCATTGATTTTACTTTATCTTGCAAAAAAAGCGGCTGGAGCTTCCACTTTATTCTTTCTTTACTGTCCTGATATTCGATAAAAATTCTTTCTACCAACAGGACAGAAATGAAAAAATTTGCATATATAACTGCAAGGTTCTATTATGAAGAGTTAAAAGGTCTGATTGTATAGCTCATGCTGATGCAGTTAAAACAATAAAACCTACTTTCTATTTCACAGCAATTAAAATGTTAATTTGCTAAAAAATGTTACCACTTTTCTTAAAAGCTTTATATTTCAGCATGTAAATATCGGATTTTGTCAGCCAGAGGCCTCACAGTGGGATACAAAATCTGTGAGCCTGGATAATGCCTTTGCAACATTCAGAAGTGACAATAAAATATGTTTCTGGACATGCCAGAAGGAGTTAACTGTGATTAATTGCTTTTTACTCCAGTTCATTTCACGATTTCTGTCAAGGAATTATCAGTATAAAACAATATATCAAAGTGTAAATATTAGTAAGAAAATGGTACAAGAAATATTCTGTGACTGCTTAGAACTGAAAGCATTTTATTGAAAAAGTCCTTGTTTTGTTTGGCAGTCATCCATGACCTCCTACTGTTGACAAAACTAGCAGCAATTCCTATTTGAAGTGTACCAGAAGATGATCCTGCTCAGCAGAAGCTGCTGCTTTAGAGCATTTACAGGATTTATCTCTAAATTAATATTTTCATCAAACACTCGCACTGTACACCTTACATAATCTTTAAATTATAGAAAAATACTGGAAGGGTGTTCTGAGACTTGGCAGCTGAAGTAATGCTGGAGATTTATAGCTCTCTGAAGTCGACATTTGTGACTGACCTACAGTGCACCAGGGCTGCTATTTCCCTTTCCTGATTCATGATAAGTGCAGCTGTCTCCAAATAAGCCTCCAGAGCCCATTAATGCCCAGTTCATTCCCTTATGGTAAATATGCACATCTCTAGCTTCACTTTCTAATGCTGTGTTGCTGTTAACTTGAAAAGAAAATTAGGTTTTTTATTTCCTTCTTTAAAAATAAACTTTTCAAGTACGAAGGTAGAGTTGACTTTAAAGACTCCAGTTCATACATTTGTGCTAATGTCTAAATAAATATTAAAGAAAAAAAATGCTATTTATATGCTAAAGGTTGCAAAATCATATTCACTTGATTGATGGATTTTTTATGCCTCATTGTGGTCCCCTAGCTTCCTTGCATTTGTTGTGTGAAACATACATTAGATACAACTAATTAACAAAATTATTTGCATGATGATATGAAGGCAAATATTAAAAAGAAAGAGAATACACACTAGCAAAATGCCAAAAAAAAAAAAAAAGCCACTGCATTTATTATCCCTACCTCAATTTCTATTTTGTTAATAAAATATACATTGTTTTCCATTTGGAAAAGTTAATGGTGGCAACACAGCACACAGCTTTGTCTCTCTAGAGGTGAAGCCTTTGTTTAAACACTGGCGATGGATTTTTTCCTGCCATTGTCTGACCTGTCAGACTGGATAAGCATGTGTGTTTAGGGGTGCAAAGATGTGTGTTCACACTTGCTGTGCAAAGATGCGAACTCACAACTCTCCCCACCACTACAGTGTGTTGCACTCGGGGCTCCTTTGTTGTGGTGGGGCTGCTGGTGGTTGCATGTCTGAAGTGTCACAAGTGTCAGGTCTCATTACGGTCACCATAATCGCTCTAAAACAACCACTTATTTTGGCCATTTAATATTGAGGGGTAGGAAATTAAAGGCTAGATACCTAATAGGTTTTGTTATATTTAACTAATTGTACATTAGGATTCAAAAGCACAAAAGAAAAATTAAAAAAATCTGTTAGTAATGTCTGTTGTTCTTCTGGAGAATAGATTTTTAAACGATATCAGTAACACCATGCAAACTGGTGAAAGTGATTTACATGGTATTTTTCCAAGTGATCAATTTCTTCTATGGAGTTTTTTGTGTACAGTTATAGAACAAGAGATTTTTAACAAGCCACAAAGATTTCTTAAGCTTGTTTTTCCTCTTTTTCCACATTTATACCTTACAAACTACTCTGTCTTCAGCACTCTGTTGGACTGAGCTTCCAGTGTTTCTATTAGAAAAGAGATAAATCTTTATTAGTATTTGGATCACAGTCTTTATATTAGCTGATTACAGAAGCAACAAGTATAAAACTTGGATCAGAATATTTTTGAGTTCTTCAGTGCTAAATGGAGTTCAGAACTGCAGTTTTGATTTGAGGTGTATGATAGTTACATTGTCTTTCCATCTTTTGGATGGAAACTATTTGATTTTACGGTTAATGTTGTTTGCAAAAATGAAAAAGTAATTACTTCAATGGGAATGTGGAAATTCATGCATAATAGATTAATATGAATTCTGTTCGTATTTGAGGGGATTTGTATTCCACTTTACATGATGCTGAATTCTTCTGGATGTATTTTCTTACTAAAAATCATATTTTTCACTTTTATTTTTCTTTACAAAGTTACTTCTCAGCAAACGTGGGTTAGTGGTTTTTGGAGAAATTTTCATTACAGTCAAGTTATGGGCGATCATCACTAATTAAAGAATACAGCTGATGATCTTTATGAAATTATGCTTAAACAAAACCTACATCTGTTGTCACTCTAATAATACCCTGCAGCCCACCACAGGATTAATCAATTCTAATCTAGATGGGTCTTTTTAGAGACCTTAGACCTGTATGGCCTCATTAATTCAGATAGTACGTGACAGTTCAGAGGTTTCTTAAACCATCCATAATCTGCAAAAACAGACGAATGTGCTGGCTTGAGATGCATGCTGTTATCAGGTTAGAATTTCTGTCTTCTACCTGAAGTTAGCAGTCAGCAAAATGAAAATACGTGGACTCAGTTTTCACTCTGAATTTTAGGAAATTACACAAAACATTACTCTCTCACAACACAGAAAACAGTGGGAAAATTTACAGGACTGCTTGTATAAACGGTACTGGGTTTTTGGATGACCCTGTAGTCAGGTTAGCTAAATATGCTCATTATGCTTCCCTATGTCATACATATTAAGGATTTGTAGAAAAACATTATGGATGCATTGTGATCACTTTGCTTTCACGTATGGACACGGGAAGGTAGCACAGTTCCATGAATGATCTCACTCAGAAACTGTGCATGACCAGTTTAGCTAAGGATTAACACACCTCCAGAGAACATCTTCTAAATGTACTGTTCCTTTAATGTCCTATTTTCATGATCAGTGAGTTCAGTACCCTGCAGTGGAGTCCCTAAAAGACTGACAGTACCAAACTTTCCTGGCTATAGCCCTAAAGAAAAAAATTTTATCTTAGCTCATTGAAACAGAACTGTATATAACTCAATGAGAAAACAAAGATGAATTAAAAAGCATATATATCGGCTGCCTTAACATCTGAAGACTTGTGCCCTTGATCTCCTGGTATGAAATCATTTACAAGTAACTCTGAAGTGACTTGCACTCTGTTTTGATGACAAAAAATTAGTAAACTTTTACTAAAATAAATAGAACAACTCATGTCAAATGGTGTTAAATGCCACAGAAAGTTCATGAGTATGTAGTGCTAAAATGAGGCATCATCTGAACTTTGCAGCTCAAGCGGATCTATTTAGATTTATAGATAGAGAACAATTTATTAATTAGGTCAATTAAAATGAATGGAATATATAGGAGGAAAAGGAGAGCTATGGCATCACATAAACACTGCAGAATTTTCAAATTAGGATGCAGTGAAGTCTACAAAGAAGAATATCTTATAACGTTACAAATAGGCGGCTCTTGATAGTGCCAGGTTTTTCACTACTGTTGGAATCATGCATTTGAGAGAAAAGTATTTAAACTGCAGCACAGCTCTGAAATTGGAGTAATTTTTCACCTCTTTGACTTTGTGGTCACCACAGAGAGCAAAGGAGGCATGATGGCTTCCAATAAATCAGGTTTTCACAAATGAGTACGAAAGAAGTACCACTTCCCCCAAACTTGTGGTATTCTTGGAGCGTGAGGAAAGGATGCACTGGTTACCCTGAGCATAAACAGTCAGTGACAAAGGACCAATCCAGACCTGCTGAATGACTCTTTTATCAGTGACTTAGGAGAAACAGGTTGGGACTTGCCCTAAAGAGACAGAAAACCCCAGCACCTCTTTAGCAAATAAGAATTTACCTGTCGAAGTTAAGCCTTTAAAAAGAATTTATTTTTTTTTAATCCAGAACTGAGATGAAATGTTTGTCTGTGTACACCATAGTTCCTATTAAATGTCTGGGATGCAGATTATATGTTTTGAAGCTCAGCTCTGGGAAGGAAAAATGCTACCACTATACTCTTGAAAGACAGTAACAACACAATAAAAAGCAACAAAAAACAACAAATCCAAAATGGATTTATATAGGAATTATAATGTGTTCTCTCCAGTGAAAGTGTCATTGCCTCTTAATTGATTTCCACGTTGAAGGAAATTTTAACAACTCTGAAGGATCAAGGTTATATTCAAAACAAACAATGGGGGTGTGACTGCCATGCACTCAAATAGCCTATAATAAGCTGTAACCTAGAAAATAAATTAAATTTCCTTTTTTAAAAGCCTTTGAATGTGTTTTTGCTACTAACTACAGTTCAAATTGTATTACTTTTGAGGGAATACTAAGAAAGCATTCTACTTTCCACAAGGTAGTCAGCTTAATTTAGTTAAATTTATTTAGGGATACACTATTGATATTGGAAATTAATGTTTAAATCAGAACAAAAGAAAGCTATGCTTTTAGACAATATTTTTTGTTTAATTACATCTCAAAAAGTCTCAATACAAAATTCTTCCTTTGGGGGACTAAGAGGCCTAGGAATCTCTTTAATTATTTGAAAACATACTTTTCTCATAATTTTATTTCCTGTTTTTCATGACTTGTGCACAATTCCTATCACCAATGGCTGGAACCTTCTCAAACTTCTGCATATATTATATTTTACATAAGTGATTCATAAGATCATTTGATTTTACTGCATGAAGTTAATGATACCCCACATTAACCAACAAATTCTTAAAAATGGAAACGTGTTATATCAACAGTTTTCACAGACCATTGTGTGAGTGATAAATATATCCAGATAAGCTAGTAGGAATGGGTATTCTGGCTCATATTTTTATGTGTCAGACTAGTGTTCATGTTTGTTTTGATAGAAAATCAGTCAAGAGACTACTTCATGGACAATCAATTCAAGGTAATAACAAGGAGATAGTACTTCCGCAGCTAGCTGCATGCAGTTTGCATGGTCACATATGTGACACAGATATAGTATTGCCCTTAAAGGTTCTATATATTTGATTAGAGTTACTGTCTTTTATAGCACTAAATATCTTTGCATGGAAAACTAGATAATTTCAAACAGAGTTAAGAAAGCCATCTGGTTCTAAAAGAAAATAACTTCTAGAAATTTTCAACAAAGTTCAATAGCTTCACATGCAAAAAAGAAAGACAAAGCCAGAAATATTATGAAAGAAAAATAATATCTCCAAATACGAAATCCTTGATGAAACAGTATGTCAGAAAATATTACAGCAAAAATTCTGGATTGATTTAGCCTGAAATCTCCATACTACCTGTTTTATTTTTTCTTTCTCAGAATTTTTTCCCTTTTCTTACCACCTTATCTTCTCAATTATTTTAAATGAACACTTTTTCACCTATGAATTCCTCAGAGTTTCTCTTTTTCTCATCTTGATGTCATACCAATTGTTAGTTTTCCATTTCAAAACTTGGGGGGTTTTTCCAATATATTTATCTCCATCTTCCAAATCATTTCAAAAAAATTTTCTCTCTCCTGTCATTGGTTGCCTACGCACTAAATCTAGTATTCCATCAGGAAATTTAACTCTATTCACCTCTGTTAGTTTTTATAAGAAATTACATTAAATAGAAGCCAATCTGAAGGGTGAAAATACAGCTCCACAAACACCAGTAGTAGATCTTGTCCTGAATCATGACCTCCACCTAGGAATGTAGGTGGCATCATCAACAATTTCAGTCTACAAATACAGACTGTGCTAATCATTCAGAAAAAATGTATTCCCATTTCTAACTTAAAAGATCACAAATGACTCTTGCCCTATTCCCAGCCATTTTCCAGTGAAGCTCTATGAACAGCAATCCATACATGTCACATATGGAATCTGCATAAAACAGGAATAATAGGGTCTAATTTGTAATTCATTACTGGTGAACTATCCAACATGTAAAGAGCAATTTCCAGCTGAGACAAGCTTAGTTTGGCAAGGATGGTAAACCTGTTCTGGCTCAACTGACTCAAGCTGCTGCCTATGCATGAAATGATTATTTTGAGCTTTTGCTGCTGCAAAATACAGAGCAAACACAAGATGTACACGATATAGAGCAAGCATGCAATTTGGGATAAAAAAACAGCTACAGCATCCAACCTTAGATTACAACAGACATGTTCTAGCCTCAAATTAGATCTGTTTTGTAACATAACTAGAGGACAAATTACAACAAAATTTGAGAAGAACATGTAGACAATGCAGTCCCTTGATGCTATCTAACTTTATTCATTTGGGAAATATCTATATGTTAATATATCTTGGGATAAATTGCTCTTTTGCCATATAGATATTTTTGTCACTGGTCTTGATCGGTAGATGCCTAAGACTAACCACTTTACTGCAAGACTAGATAGACCGAAACCCATCACATGCTTTGCTTTTGCTCTACATTTTGGATACAGAAAAAAATCAACTGTTCCATCACACATCCTTGAATCTCTACGTCCAGGCCAGCTGTGTGAATATGAATATCTGGAATAAGATTTATTTCTCTTTGTATCACCTTGGCAATGTGTTAAGGACAAGTGTCTGCCTTCTATTAAAATATATTGCCCCTCTCTGTCTCACTATTACAACTTTAAGGTATTATGCTATAACGCTACAGGTAGACTTGTTTTTTTTTTCTACATGCCAGGTTGTTTATAATATTTTCCTCTTCGATTTCTCTTTGTGCCTTCTTGCAAAATAGAGTTGCAAGAAGGAAAAAAAAAAAAGGTCATAAAGCAGCTGGCATGGCTTATGCCTTTTATCACTGTGTCTTTCTGACACAGTGTTTTTCTGTGTAGTTGGTAATGCAGGTCTTTTATGTGCAGTGATGGCCCTTGTATTATTCACCACTAGGGCTTCTGGTTTTGTGTGGGATAACAGAAGCATTTAAAGAGGAAAAACAACACAAGAAAAGTGCTTTCAGAGTACCCCTTGCTATTCCTCAAAATATAACCAGATTCCAGAACTGAAACATAAGACGGAAAAATTATTAGAAACATTATGTGTCTCACATTTAAATGCTTCTTCAGAAAACTAACTCCAGCAAGTAGCCAGAGTTACTGAATTCTATACTGAATAATAGTTTAACTTTTGAAACACTATTCATACCCCAGAACCCATCAAAATGAGACGGTATTCTCAAAATACAGGCTTTTAGGATGCATAGATTATTTCTCCTTGTAATATTCAGCCACAACCTGAATGAGCTGCACAAAATTGAAAACTAGATTTCTAAGAAATGATATTATCAGTTCAGAGCCGAGAGCAACAATGAATGCTGGGACTAACCTGTTTCTTCAGATGTAATTTTTCTGACACATGCCAACTGTAATCTCTTTTTTCTTACTGTTTCTAACAAGGTCTTGTTGTGGGAAACTAACTCCAATGGAGATTAACTGATTTACAATCATAGAATCATTTCCACTATCTCTTTACATTTATCATATACGTTGTAGAGCATGACACAGGTAAAATCCCATTGCCTGCTTTGAGCCAGTGAACATTTCTATTGCCCATACCACAGAACTGTTGGAAAATGTTTAATGCAAGAGCAAAGTTCAGTTTTCTACCAGCTCTTTATAATAATAAATTTTTGTGTTTGATAGCCTACTTTTATTTTTCTCTGAGAGAATAAAGTATTACTGTCTGTGAATTATAATAATCTGTTTTTCTGTCTTAACACGGCTACATTAACCAGGAAGTACTGTGCTCACAATTATATTTCTTAGCTTAGAAAAGAAAACCAGACATACACCATTAAAATATATCAATGAAAAATGACGTCTTCCTTTAAATTAACTGATATCTATGTTTAATGAAGCTCAGTTTATAGTGATTTTCTGGATGAAGTGCTTTTCTTTCAACCTAATTATGTGCACAGCTTTCAGACAACAAGGAGTGTCTTTAACATTAGATAAGAACCTAGGCTTTTATCTCAATCAATAGTCTTTAGCCTTTGAACTCGTGTCAGAGAAAGACCAGTCCGTCACATTCAGTTCTACCTGACCTCTTTCTTCTTAATGCACACTGCCATTTACAGAAGGAAAACACACAGATACGCAGTATATGAGCAAATAAAGTATTTAGGGCATTTTGTGTTCAGGAGGGATGCGTTTCTTTTACGGTTGTAAAAATGGGTGACTGTAATGATGATGTTAAAATTTTCTTGTTTCCTTTCACTGGGCTTTGTGTACCTCAAAGGAGCCCCATATGGTGCTCTTTGTCCGTGTCATTACCTCGTTACAGCCGCTGTCTGCCAGCCAAAGGTAGAACGCTGCAGCTGTAGACAGCGATACAACTGGAATTGTCTAAGGTCAACAGTGCCGTAATTACTTTAAAATGTCAGCGTACAATAAAATACAACAGTTCATCTGGCAGAAAGCAAATTAGCTTTGACCATAGCGTAATTACCCTTTTCTCAGCACCATTAGAAGAGATCAAATCTCCACATTCAGTGTTTGAGGAAAGGCCATCAGAGTACACTCTACCTGACAAGGATGCACATTTGCCATTTTGAGATGTAATTAATTGTCCCTATAATAGAAATTTTTATATTTGACTCTGGAATTGAAATGCGTAATAACCTGGCTTCTTCATATTTAACCGTTTCCACTCTGAATAGATATGCATTGCAAAGTGAAGCTAGATGATATCAACACAATGAAAACACGTTAACCACTCAATCAGTAAAACTGCAGCAAAGATATTTTTACAAATTATCTTAAGCTTAATTGGACAGGTTCTGGTCCCATCAATACAGGTGTAAATCGAGAATAACTTTACCAAAGCAAGTGACGTGACTCTTTGCTTTGACTTTGGGATCCAGTTCATACCATTGTATAGACTACACAGGTTTACTCACAGGAGAAAAGAAATTAAGAATGAAAAAGTGCTGCACAACATAAATAAATAATTACTTTTCTGAACTACTTTCTTCAAATTTGTCTTTTCCATCTCATCTTATTAATTTAAACTAAATCTAACCAGTACTTGTTAGAGACCACCTTCAAATCCTGCTCCAGGTATGAACTTCAGCCATAAACTCTTATAATGAGATGGGGCTGATGAATACCTGCTCACCTGGGGTGTTGGGATAACTGTCTAATGCTGAAGCAGCTACCTCTCCCAGGGGGTTTATTGGCAGCTTGTTTACATATATGTTCATCAGTGATGTTTTTTTCTGGTTAAATGGAGAACAAATGACAAGAAGCAGACCTGTGACTACAGTTGCTGCAGAGTAAAGCATGGTGGTTTGCTTGCATGTTCAATTTCATTACTATTTAAGGGATTTGAGGAAGGTCTAAGCTGATTTGAAATGGCTTTCAGTGTCTGAACAGCATTCTGCTCTGTGTCTCAATGTGGATTCTTATGAATAGTTATTTCATATCAGAAGTCCCTTAAAAAGTATTTAGGGAATTCCACCAAATGTTAAGAATGTTCACATACATTGCGCTATGGGTTTTATAAATGTTTGTAAATATTAAAACTGCAGTGTGTTTCTGTGTCTCTAAAACTAAACCATCTAAGGTTTGATTAAAGTAAAATCTCTGAATATAGTTATCAATATCTATGAAAATCTGTGAAAATGCCAGAAATACTGGCATAAAAATCATGTCTTTTAAAATACCTTTTTGGAAAGCATACATTTTTGTACTTAAATATATTTTTGAAGTGCAATACAGCAAATAACACCTTGAAAACTAAAAGAATATCTAGTCCTAGTTGCTGGTTCTCATTGCAATACTTTGACAGGCTCTAACCAGCTCATCTCCCTACAGTATTTGCCCTGTCTCAAGTGTCACTTACAAGTCCTTGAATCATAATTATTCAGTGATATTTATACACACAATATGAATGCAAATAAAGCCTATTTCCACTGAAATGAATTCTCAGCAGGACAGGGCAGATAATCACAAACTAGTAAAAGACTGAATTTTTACTTTGCTCAAAAAAGGAAGAAAGGAAGGAAGGAAGGAAGGAAGGAAGGAAGGAAGGAAGCAAGGAAGGAAGGAAGGAAGGAAGGAAGGAAGGAAAAGGAATTATGATTTTCTGTGGTTTTGCTTGCTCTGTGCCCACAGACAAAATAAATGCGTCTCATTACATAGACATTTGCATGTTTGAGGGTGTTGCTGAAGATCTAATTCAGCTTTCCACATCACTGAATCTGTAGCTCAATCTTACTCATGTATTCATCAGCACTTTCATTTAGAATAGTAAGTTAATGGAAACTCAGTGTAGTCAAGTGGAAATGAGAAAGAAAACACAAAAATAAATAAAGCCTAATCATCAAAACTAGGTCAGAATAGAACTCAACTCTTTATCTCATTTTGAAAATCTGTGTAGAAATGGTTGTATAAACAGTATAAATTTTTAAAATTGGATTCTATAAAATAAACAGGAAAATTACTCAAAGAGTCAAAATTTAGTCCTAAAATGGGACAACAAAATGTAGTGGTAGAAATACCCAGTCAAACAATAATAAAAAAAAAGATATTGAGGAAAAAACATGATGAGAGATGAATATTCACCATACTTTTTACCAGCCTCCTTTAGTGAAAGAACACATATTAGTATCACACTCATCATTATTATCCTTTTACTTTTGCTTAGTCATAATTTTTCTGCTGACTCCAGGATGATATCTGGATTTACCTTCAGGAACACAAGGTGAAAAGAAAGAACAGAAACCAGGAAAAGTTGCAGCAGCTGTAAGAGCCGAAAGATAAAAATATGTCAGCACTAAAATCTCTAGTCTCAACAATAATGCCTAAGAAGCTCCATCTGAGAGAACAGATCAGCCAAACAAAGATGTATTGAACCTGGCTTTGGTCTCATGTACGTATACCAGCACCATAAAATCTGTTTAAATGCAAGTTCAACCGTAAACACATTGGAAATGAAATCCAAACATTTAAGAGTATATGTTTGGGCTGCACTGGCATATAGCAGAACACAGGACTAAAGTAATAGAGTACCTGTTCTTCACTGGGCCTGTCTGAGAAACAGTATAGTTTGAAATAGAAAAGCTTTTTCTTCTAACAATGATATTTATGTACATTCTTGACAAAACTCTGAAAACTTTTCCTTGCCTAAATTCTATATGAGAGCAAAGCAAAGGCTTTTTGCTTGATTTGATCTCTTAAAGACGTAAAATGTCCATGGAATGACAGCCCCTTTTTTAATTATCTACCATCAGATACAGTTATTTGAGAACTTACCCTCATAAGGAAAATACTGGCAACAATTAATATATCCAAAATAAGTTTTTATTTGTCAGGGTTAAAATAAAAAAAGATATGTAAGACAAAAACTTGGGGCAAATGTATTCACATCCACAGAAGCATGAGAGGAACACTATGAATCTTATCTTTTTGTTTTCTGGATGACTATGCCTGTTCTCCCACTTAGTATTTTCCCATGGTTTGGTTGCATGATTTTCTGTCATGATTCCTGAGGAGTGGAAAGGTTTCACATTCATTTCACTGATAAAAGATAATGTCTGCTGAATTCTTATCCAGGGGCCTTTCTCAGGTAATGGCATTATTCCATTATTGGTAACTTGTTCAGATGGCTGAATGAAAACTAGTCTTCTCTAGGGCTCTGATCCCAGACAAAAATTTTAACTCCTTTATACCTCTAAAAAGTACTTATAAAAATCACAAAATAGAAGTGTAAGCAGTCTGACAGGATTGCCATATTTAGTTACCTGAATTACACAGACACTACTTGCAGAACTGCAGTGTAATAAAATAGCTGCCACAGTCTTTTCCCAAAGATGACTATGTCCATCCTTCTGGAATTCTTACTCATAGCACAAACAGGTTCCTATACACAAGTGAAAAGCTAAAAGTCCATTTTACTCTGGATCTTATATAAAAAATGTTCCTCTGCAATGAAACTGAGATGTTTCTCCCAGTGATTCAGGTCTATCTGCCTTATATCTAATAAACAAAACCAATTCAACTTGCTGATACATAACACTGTAGGGAGCCCCTGGTGGTCTAGTGGTTAAGGGCGCGGCCCTGTAACAGCCGAGGCCCGGGTTCGATTCCCGGTCGGGGACACTCCCCAGGCAGGTGGAGCTCGTTAGCCCTGGAAGGCAATCCATCTACATCCTGAGGACCTCGCTGCCACC
>JAWWMA010000100.1:1915780-1929573 GCA_035041425.1 Mionectes olivaceus | reverse complement strand
CCGACCGGGAATCGAACCCGGGTCTCCGCCGTTAAAGGCGGCGCCCTTAACCACTAGACCACCAGGGCTCCCAAAGTTTATATAAACACCCTTCAAAATAATGTTTTTGTAATTGTTTTACCAGGTGTAGCCTTTCGCTGTAATGTTCTTTTAGGCTGAAGATGCAGCTCAGAGAAATTATTAACAAAGTATATGCTATAAATAATGTTAGTTGACTTCTCTTACAAACTTCCAATGTTTTAATGGTTTCCGCAATCTTATTTTTACTATTTCCAGGTTTTTAAGCTAAGTAACGCAATCAGTTTAGTGTCTTTTCCTCCATCAAAGATGTTTCTATATCTCTACCAAAAATCAGTTATACAATTATCCTCTGCTTTCCAGTATTTTTATATATAGACATGTATATATATGTGTGTATATATATATATACTGCCTATATAAATTCCCTTTCACTTATTTCTAGAAAGAAGATTCTTTAGCTTTCCAATCTAAATGAATAAAGAGAACTTCAGATAAAAATACAACCACCACCTTTTTTTTGAAGGGTGAAAGTGCTTGTGTACAGCTCTGTCTCTGTTGCGTATGGGAGCTGCATTTCACATTTCATTATAGCTCTACCCTATGCACGTCCTGTTCCTTGCTGTCTCCCACTTAGGGATATGACATGAAGGACAGTACCATCACATTCAGATTTTTATTATGTTATTGCATTGCACCAGTTTTTACTGTGCAGTATTCCTCCATAACCACAACTGAGAAAACTGGATTTGCTGTGTGAAAAGCACCCTTGGGGAAGTGTACACATAAGGTCTCCTACTCAACAACAAATAGCAGGTTAAGTAGACAGATATAAAATGTAATCTGTTTTCCTAATAGAATATAATAACTCCTCTCATTGTGTAATGAACAGCAAGAAAAAAAAATAAACTTTCCTCCCCAGAGTTACAGGAATAGTTTGTCAGAAACTCTTACTAATAAATGAAAACTATACTTCAAACAAATCATTTATATTCAAGATCTCCGAGAATTTCACAAACTTCTATAAGCATTGCTTATAGAGCCTTAGATGGTCTATAAACCATTTAAAGGCACATCCATCACAGTCCCCATGTCTGGTCCATTTGGGTCAGGTTATGAGGTTTAACATTGCACTGAATACTTCCCTTTGTCCTCAACCTGGCTCCAGCAAGGGATTCATGTTAGAGTTCACCATCAGCATAGTCACATCATAGTCCTCTATGGGCTACAGGGGTGCAGCCTGATTCACCATGGTCTGCACCACAGGCTCCACGGAAATCTTTGCTTCCTGTGTTTCAGCATAGGGTCCCATCCATGGAGGTAGTCCTCCTTGAACTTTTCCCCCCTGGGTCCTTACCATGGGCTACAGTTCTTCACAAACTGCTCCAGTGTGGGGTCCTCCATGGGTTGCAGGATGGATCTCAGTTCTGTCATGGACTCAGCATGTCACAGTTTCTTCAACCCAAGTTCACACTGAAGTTGGAGCCCAGGAACAGCCGCAACACTCTGGCACCTGCCAGTGCAGGCACATCACAATGGCTGTTATCAAAACTTTCCGGGGCACAATTGAGTAAGGGATCAGAAACACAGCACTATAGCAGCAGCAAAAGCAAAAAACAGCCACTAACAAGTACTGGATTCTGATATACAGTCAGGAAAGTGAGCCCCAGGTCAAGTACAGGAACCTGGTCTTAACTAGCTAAACACCACTAAGGGCTATTAATTAAATCTAGCATATCCCAGTCAAATCTGTTGTTATCTCAAATCATTTGTGCCTCACACGAAGTACCAAAACTGGCTGACCACAGCCAGCAGCCAAATTCCACACAGTTGCTTGTTCACTCGCTCTACTGGCAGAATCAGGCGGAGAATGGAAGGGTGAAAGCTAGAAAACTTGTGAATTGAGATAAAGATAACTGTGATAGTTTAACGCCAGCTGAAAATTAAACTCCAAATAAGCCACACCTGTTCCCCCCCACACCCTCTACTAAGAGAGAGACAAAGGTAGAAACTATGGGTTGAGATAATAATTTACTGAAAGCAAATAGCAGTGGAATAAGAAATGCACAGTAACAGCAGTAACATTAATAACAAAAGTATACAAAAAGAGAAGGTGCTTTAACCAAAGAAGGTGTTCACCACCTCAGCTTAGTTCTGTTCATGTTGCCCTGTACCACTGTTTTGGACCATGATGCTGTGGGTGGTATAGATTATCAACCTAACCATGCACACACATAAGCTCTGCTACGTCGCTGCAATGAGGACAACAGCTTAATAGGGAAAACAAAAGCCACAGACTCATGCAAAGCAAAACAAGCAATTAATTCACTGGTACCCATGGGTAGGCAGGTGTTCAGTCATCTCCAGGAGAGCAGGGTCCCATCATAGGTAAGAGTGACTTAGGAAGACAAATGCCATCACTCCAAATGTCCCCCCCCTTCCTCCTTCTTCTCATCAGCTTTACGTACTAAGCATGATTCATACGGACTGGAATATCCCTTTGGTCAGTTTGAGTTACCTGTCCCAGCTATGTCTCCTGCCAACCTCCCATGCACCACCACCTTCTTGCCAGCGTGGCAGTGTGAAAAGCAGAAGAAGCTTTGGCTCTGTGTAAGTGCTGCTCAGCAATAATTAAAACATCTCTTATTATCAATGTTGAATTCAGCACAAATACAAAACACATCACCATACCAGCCACTGAGAAGAAAATTAACTCTATCCCTGCCAAAATCAACACATTCCTACCTTATTCTATACCATTTCCATCTTCCTCAGGTCCCATAGTGTATTCAATACAACTTCATTAAGCACCACCACCCTTCCAGTTTGATATAACACACATTTATCATTTCCTTAGTCAGAGAGAAGGTTTAATTTCTTTACAAAACAAGTGACAGGAAAATTAAATAACTTTTGTCTAAGGACTACTGGGGTACACCATGTGAGCATCCCTGAGTTTGGCTTATATATCACAAAGTGTACGAAAAATCCACAGTCCTATGATGACTTAACTGGAATATAGCAATTGTACCATACTTGGAAGATAATTACATAGATGATGTTATATAGACAGAGAACAACAACAGTACCAGAATCCAGGGATATACTGAAGGTTTTTGCTGGTCATTTTTCTTCAATCTTATGTTGCTTGTCTTTGTCTAGACCCCTTAATGCCTTAATATCTTATTTAAGATTGTACCATATCACAGGAAGGTAAGTGAGAAAAAAAGATGGAAGATTGTCTGTGTGTAACATATGCACACAAAGCTCAAATTTGTGATTAATTCCTACAGCTGACTTACAAATCCCCAGGAAGTAAAATCTGTAAAAAAAACATTAACACAGTCTGATCTACAGCAGCACTACTGGGCGCCACTGACATCTCAGAGTACAGTATAAAGGACAGCCATATGAAGAGGGTAAAATGAGGGGTTGAACGTCACAACAAAGATACTGGAAAGGCCTGTAGGCTCCTCAAGCTTTATTCTCTAATTGGGTGGAGAAGAGTTTTTACTAAAGACTAAGTCTATAATGTAGGCCAGCAACCCAACTGCGCAATACCCTTGATTTGTGCAGTCTGCAGCTGTTCTCTTCTGAAGTCTTCATACAGACCCTTTTTTTTCAGATGTAGTTGACATTTTTAGAAATGAAAAGTGATTTTATTAATTTTTTTTAATGAATCCTTGACTGTCAGAAGTACTTGAAGTTAGTCATCTTTTGCAGACTCCTTTCTAACTGCAGGACTGAGGGCAGTGCCACAGCTGGCTGTCAGCTCAGCCTGTATTACCGACGCCACTTATCAGTTAGAAAAGCCTACCACTAGTATCTGGCTACATTTCTTCACACAAGACTTTCCCAAAAAAGAAAGCCAAACCCTTAAGTTGTGACAGTAAATGTGCCTTTTTAAAATATATTTTGTCACAAACCTCCAAATAAGAGGAAGTTATGAATTATTTTACCTTTGATTCTCGTTTAGGAGCAGATTTGGAAAAAAACCCCAAAAACAAACAAAAAAGCCAACCTCCACCACCACCACCAAAAAACCAAAACCAACAACAACAAAAACTAACCAACCAAACAAAAAAAATAAACCAACAAAACAAACAAAACCCCAGTATTCAAAATATTACATGATCTTCCTGACAGGTATCACACTTTGGAGAAAAAGGCATGACAAAGATAGCAGCAAGAAAATTGAGTAGAGTACCTGCAATACATCTGTAATTCTGGATTCCTTCAGAATGAGTAGGTTTAGTAAAATTGAAGTAATTTGAATTAAATAAAAATTTGTTTTCCACCAGAAAACAGTTGTGTTAGAACTGGATATAAATGTTTAAATATGAAATCAATGCTGGCCACAGCTATGTCCTGAAACATGTCAGGAACTGCCAGACAAAAAAAATATGCAGATTTATTTAATGAATCTGATGGAAAAAGAGCTTAAGTAATTTTTATATTAGTATCAATATTTGCTATTATATGGTAGACATCGTTAAGATGACAATATTTGCCAAAAATTACCGTAAGAGATATTTCATTAGGTTTTGAGGCTTCATTCCTGATTTTCTGCAAGAAAAAGAAACAGATTTCACCAAGAATAAACTATACAAACTGTGCCTGAAACAATTATATTCCTTTTAGCTGGAATGTCCCTCTTCCAAAACTGTGAGGAAACACAGTGTGAGGTCACTGGGATTTTTGTCAGAAGTTGTTGCATAGAGAGGTTATGAAGAGCTTTTGGGTGGAGATCTGAATCTATTAAAGTGAACATAAATGTCAAAATAAAGTTTTTATCACTATCTGCCAAACTTGATGCTAAAGCTCACTTAATCTATTCACAGAAGTAAAATATGTTCTATGAAAGTGTGCCATAATCTCTAAACACAGAAATAAATGCAAAATATTACCAAAGTGAAAGTGGAAATGTTACCTGTAATTCAAGCAAAAGACCCTGACCTGCAATGGGACTCATTTTTGTTGTGTTTAATCATAGCTGCTGAAGAGAATATTTCTCTGCAGCTCTGGGCATGTAGGAGATGTACTGCCTTTAAGGGCTGGTTTCTCTATGCTTTCGACTGAAGAACTAAGATCAACAGCTGGGGTCAAATGTTTAACTTTTAGCTCAACTTCACTAAATGAAGTCCGGCTGTACAGTCTCAGAGTTCTTTACAAAGTCACATGACAACAGACCTTCCATATCTTATTCATCCTCAAAGATGTATAGTGTTTTGGATTAATCTGTTTTGGAGGAGAGGGGTGAAGATGAAGATTACTTCTGGATATTACAGCTGGAGTTTTCTTTGTTAAAGAATAAAAAAAATTTCTTTAAATGTATTTTTCAGCTTAACAGAGATGTCTCAGGATTTTTAGGACTTTTAGCTTTTTGTGGAGTTTAAAGTAGCCATGTAGTAGATGTAGATTTTTAGTACAATTCTATAGTTTCTTGTGACGGTTTTATTCTAGGCCTTCCTGGTAATCAGCTTGAACTAAGGAAGTGACCATGTTCCCAGTATTCCATATGATTTTTACATAAACCAGGGTATAAATAAGGTGAATAGAGAGTTCTCTCACCTCTTCCGGTGAGGTTCAGGAGCAGTGGATCTGTGCGTTAGTCTTGCTTATCTGGAGGCTGAATCTTGCAGCAACCGCTGTTCTGCGTTGGTTGGAGAGTGCTGGGCGTGCCTGGCAATCTTGTTGTTTTGGGGGACATGGTGAGATTTTGTTTTGCTGGTTCTTTATTCTGCTAGTTCTTGGGTTTGATTTGCATATCTGTTCTGCTTTTGTCCCTTTCTGTGGCTTTTTTCCCCTTTCCCTTTTTCTTCAGGGGTGTTTGGGGTTCTTTCGCTATGTACGTAATATTTTAATTGTATATAACTGTAATGTATGTAAAAATATATATTTTTATATAATCCGGCTGATTCTGGGTTCTTCAATTTTTGTAGTTTTGTTTTCTTTGCCCTAAGGGAAGAAAGGAGTTGGAAGAGGTTGTTACTGTGAGTTTGGACATTTGGCAGGGAACCAGGTCCGAACCATCACATTTCTCACACTTTAGAATAGTAGTTAACATATATCAAACCCCATTTCCTCATTTCATATTGAATTTTCTAAATTCTTCAGGCTTGTTTAGGCTCCTTTCAAGAACCTATGCATCCCAGGCCTGAACAGCAAGATACCATCATAGTCAAAGCAACCTTCAAGCCTTGAAGAGGCTCCAAAGACAATATGTGCCATGAAGAGGAAGTTAAGGAAGAACAGGGTCTTAGGACCTCTGACTCAATTCCAGAGAGGTGTCCCAAAGGGACAGACCTGGGGAGGATCTCGGGGGTGGATAGTTCTGGGATTGGATGGATAATACTATAGAATTGTAGAACCACTGGACGCGGGGGCACATCGTTTGTACTCCTTATGCCAGAAGGCCTTCATTAAAGGTCTGGTCTATATCTTAACAATAATAAATTTGCCTGATGAGTTTCTTGATCCCAATTTTTAGGTAACAACAGCTCTGGATGAACAACTTTCAACAACGTTGTACTCTTTAGCCTTCCACAGTCTGTTCTTCAGGTTTCTGTTTAGGATAAAACACCATTCTGCTGCAAGGATTATAGACATTCAATCAAAAATAAAAAACATGTTGAAAAAAATGTAAACCTACATTCTGAATTATTACCACACATGGAAATAAGCGTTGAGAACAAATTACACAATTATTTTACTGGAATTCTCATTTTATGCTATCATTTGTACCCTAATGTACTTTGAGTGACACCTAACGCAAAACTGTAAAGCTTGCATGAGCGAGGTTATTTCTTGAACATATCCAGAATTACTGATGAAAAACTGTTATTCTATAAATACTTAGTATATTGACCATTTAACTTGACAGTACCCATCATACTTCATCAAAGACAAGTAAGCATAGCTAAGGTCACCAAAAGGAAACTATCAAAACAGCATATAAATATTTTCATTTCTTGTTTTTTGATACTTATCCTACAGCATTATATATCACCTCTGAATTGCCTATTTAGGAATGATGCTTTTCTTCTACTCTGGTCCTAAAATGCAAGCGTTTGCCTGCTGTGTGTTTCTGATCAATATGTACACATAAGGAATCAATTGATTTGTAATAAAAAAAATACATTAATTCATAATTAAACCACTCTCCTTTTTGAAAGTATTTGCTCAATTTATTTGAGAAAAAATTTGAATCTGTGTAAATACAAATAATTTCTATGAGAATTCCTTCCATGTTTGGCCCTAAGTAATTCAGATCCAGTTCTTGAAATCTGCCATATGAAGATGAACCACTTTGCCTTAAGCAGTCTTCCATCTGCACTCCTCTCAGGATTAGTTCATAAGATATGCAAGCCTCCACCTTTTCCCTTCCAGTTTCTATTTTTAAATAATTAAATTTTTAGTTCATTTTAAAATATAACACTCTGAGAATGCATATACCTTCAAACAACAGACATTAATTTATATTTATTTGCCCTTAAAACTATGGTTCTGTTTGTCTCAGTATAAATCTACCTTGGCTTCTTTCTTCCCTATCAA
This sequence comes from Mionectes olivaceus, assembly GCA_035041425.1. NCBI lineage: Eukaryota > Metazoa > Chordata > Aves > Passeriformes > Tyrannidae > Mionectes > Mionectes olivaceus. The sequence continues at coordinate 1,922,001 of JAWWMA010000100.1, read as the reverse complement.
GTGATTTTTATTTTACTTAGAGAAATGAAGTTTGGTTTGTGAACTAGTTAGCAACCTTCCCCATCCCCCTCTTTTTTTAGAAGAAGAAAGAGGTCAGTAAACAGAAGATACTGTCTCTTCATAAATTCAGATCATAAAGAAATTTCTAATAAGAAGTTCAAAAGAGGTTAGAAAATAGGAATCCATTTTTGGAGTTTAGGGCATCAGCTCATTAAGAGTAATATCGCAAGCCTCCAGTTTAAAAAAGGCACAGACTCAAATTTGTAATGATTTCACTTTCAAATTTCTTTTATCTCAGCTGCTGCTACATCAACAAATGCAAGTGCTTCAGATACATAGGCAGACTAATGAGCATTGCAGCTGATTACTAGAATATTGTAATACTTCCCAAGGCATAATGACATATTTTTCAAAATTAAGAAAACAGAATACTTCTTTACTGTTATAATGTATGACCTCAGTCTAAGCTACAAATTCAACATTTCCCAGTAGAACTGAAGCAAGCAGTGTCTTACAAGGGTTAGTTTTGTTTTGGTAAAGTTTCTGATCTTGTTTGGTCATTGTGTTCACTGTGGCTGTAGCAAACTTAAAGCCTACCGTGCTTTCATGAATCTCGATTTCCTTGTTTTATGCTTCTATAGTCCTTATTCACAATTACTTTTTGTTCATCACATTTGTAGTTTGGGAATTCAAAGACAAAAGTAATTTAAATGTTATGTTATGTTTGAAAAGGAGAGAAAAATTGGTAAAGACACTCTAAAATCCCTTCCCAAGAGATATAACACCACCTCTCAGCAAAGGCCTTGTAGAAGACAACTGTTAAAATACTGTAAAAACACATCTTTCAGACTTTATTTCTGCAGAATTGGACAAAAGAAGGATATTATGAAAGAATCCTCAAATTCTGGGGCACAAATATTTTGAGCCATGGGTTTTATTTTAAACAACCTTGAGAAGAAGAAGGCAAAGAAGGAATAATGATATTGAATACCACTTTGTCTCTCTTTTCCCTGTTCTTGAAGTTCTGATCTATGTGTCTAAACTACTTTACGGAAACTTCCCTGAAAATTAAAAAGTAATTATCTTGTCATCTCCAGTGAACTGCTGGATTTTTTCTGATGATTTAAATTCAGCAGTTCAAATTTCCTAGCAAACGCCAATTGCAGGGATTCCATTGAAGCCAGATTTATTTTAGAAGTGCAAGTTCAGTAAAATGTATGTTAATATCTATCAGTGTTTATTCACTGGGGAAACTGGGCACTTCAGATCAGATAAAGATTTTCAATAAATAACTTTTACTGAAATGGAGCTGCAATAAGTGGACAATATTGAGTATGCAAACAATTGTAACCATCCAACACATATAAATTTTTTCATAATACTTAAAGAATTCCCACAACAAACCCCAGAAAATTTTCAATATGACCCACAATATGAGACATCTGTGGTCCTCAGCAGCAGAGAGCAACTAGCAGCATCTCGAGGGACTCGTCATATAATTCAGAGGGGTTTTTTTTTGGCTCTCTTTCATTTTCAGGTTTGAAGACAGATTGCTTTACAAAGTACATCAGCCTGCAGGGAATAGCAGTTTCCTTTCTCCTCTGCAACAAAACAAAAGTAACTTTTAGAATTGCTTATCTATGATCCAAAATATATTACTTAGCACACTAAATAAACAGTTCTAAAATTTGTTGAAATTATTGCTTCCTCTGGCTATTTTTAGTGGTTTTAGATTTGCTGGGCAATTGGTAACAAGTTCTGATATCCTTGCCATTTGCTCTTTATTTTTGTAATGATCTTAGGAAAAACATTTTGAAATATGAGCTTTCTTTAAAGTAACAGATAAACTACCACACTGCCAGGAGTTATGCACAACTTCCTCACTAAATAATCATGGGAACTCAAGTAACAACCGCAACCCACACACATAATGCATGAAATCATACAGAATACGTATATCACATTTCTGTGATAACACATTCACCCACGAAGACCAAGGCAATGGTCAGAATATTAAAAAACCCCCAATGAACCCCCCCAACACACACCATTGTTTCACCCCACTAACCATAAAACCAAATTATTTTGGAAAAAAAATTTTACAAGATATGTAAATCAAAATATGTCTTTTCATAAGACTCTTAAGACAATTTCCCTGTGTTTTCTGATTTATTAAATAGAATGTGGATGGATTTTGTAATGCACTGCGTTACTATATGTCTTCACTTTTTATTCACCATGTTGTGTAAAGCCATGGTGTAACACTTGTCTCTTCAGGGCTATCATTTTATATTGTGATTCCTTATCTTTGCTTGCCATTTTTATTCTTTGGCTTTCATTTTCTATAGATGTCACCATCTGAAGTCTTCTCTGGCATTATGAGTCAGCGTGCTACTGTTTATTCATCACAAGCTCTAAGCCAGCACTCCCCTTCGCCTTCGATTCTATGCAAAAATTGCCTTTGATCTACTGCTTGTCCTTTCAGGTCTCAAAGAGAATAATTTTTGTCTTCTTCACTTGGTTCTGAGGCAGTTTAAAACTTGTGTCTTTGACTTCATTACTATTTAACAAATTCACCTTTTGCTGGAGGGAGGTATAAATTGGGACATGCAAACACCCAGCAATTTATCAGAATCTTAATATCCTTTTAAGAGGTGTTTGGTTGTCAAAAATGAAAGAGAGTGTGATTAAGTTTTCTCCATATAACCCAGTATTCTTTCTTGACACTTGGATATTAACCCAACCCAGAAATTCTTTCCTTTATTCCTTTAACTCTCCCCTGAAATATTTGTGACAAGTGTTTGTCTTACTCATTGTATGCATTTTTTTTCCCTATTACAGTACTCTATACTCAGAGAGGTCCTTTGTGACTCATCTTATTTCCTACTTTAAAGGAAAGATTCACAGTGTTTGGAGAGTAGCAACACTATTTCATAACACCCTCTACTCTGTTCCCTCTGACATTATGAATCTGATACCTACACAGTTCTCTAAGGTCTACATAAAATGTCACATTGCTAGGTAACATGCAGAAGTTAAGCACAGTCATTTAAATCTGCAGAATAACTTATTTCATCCAAAACTGAATTTCATCCTTGTGTTGTCCATCCTCATCTGTTAAAGTCTCTGGAAGTACTGCAGATAAGCTACAGTCTAGCCTTTTGTTTTTGCTGTTTCTCACATTCCTAGCTGAATTTATACACATTTAAAATGTGCTCTTGATCCAAGCTGAAAATTTGGCACAGTTATAAAAAGAAGATCACATTCTAGAACTCAATATTGTTCAGCTTCTTTAGAAAAATCAGAAAATATCAAGAACCTTTGAAAGTCTTGGATCATCTATTTTCTCAAGAAACAACATCCTAAAAGTCTTTAAAACAAAGGCTATTTTTACAGTAAATATTCGGGACCTGGAATTTTCTAAAAATTCAGTGGTAACATTACCTTGAGAAAAGCATATAGCGGGTTCCTCAGGGAAAATACCAAGCTCACCTAACTGCACATATCCATACAGCTATTCTGGATTGGCTAGATTTTTAGATCTGCATCAAATATATAAGGTTAAAGTATGAAGGACTCTTGTTCCTCCAATCTTCTCAAAAGCATTCCTTAAATATCTGCAGAGAGCAACAGAATTTCTACCCACATGAAATTTTCAGCCATGAAAATGTAGGATTATTATGGGGTTTAGGTTAGTTGTTTTTTTTTCCCTACAGATATATATGGACCAAGAAATTTCTGAATTGGAGATTATGAAAGAAGGTATCTTGCAATAAGTCTGCTATGTACTTCATATTGGTTTTTTATCCACAAATATAGGAAGGGTTTTGAATGGGAAAACATATGGATCAGAAGTACATCTGTAAAGCAGGGTCCTAATTTCCAAATGGTAAGTATAACAACACTCTACAATTTCTTTTTTTTTTTCTTCCACATAAATTTTTGTGCACCCAAATGTTCTTAGAATTAAGAATTCAAAACAGATGGCAAAGCTTAATGTGGTAGCCACCTAATAAAGACTTCTCTTTTTTTAAACTTAAAATACAGAGTAAAAAAACCATTAACAGTATTAATATCAGCTACCCATGGATAATGATGATGGCAATAACAATATGATGCAGTACAATACTAAATACAAGGCTCAGATAATAGCTCATGGCCTACACTATTATCCTGGTTCCAACCAGGACAGGGTTAATTTTTGCAATAACCAGGAGGGGGCATGTCTGGGACCTGGATGTTATTCTATACCACCTCATGTCATTTTCTGAGAATGGGAAAAAGGGTTCCTTCTGAGTTGGGCAGCATGACAGAGGGAAAGGTCAGGTATTATCAAGGTAGAGAACTTGCATATGAGTCATTCATTTCTTGTATACTCTTATGTTAGTATTGTTACTGTTTCTTATTTCCTTGCTTTTTCCAGTAAATCGTTCTTTTCTCAACCCACGATCTTTATTTTTTTTGCCTTTAACTCGTCTCTCCATCCCATCACAGAAGGGGGGGGGGGGAAGGAAAGGGGAGTGAGTTGCAGGAATGTTTGGAGTGGTTTCAGTGGGAACACTAAAGTGGAGAATATAATTTATTTGGTACTCCCTATGAGTTACGAAGGATTGAGATAACAGTAGATGTCACCAGAACAGGTTAGAAACAAATTTAGTGTAAGCATTTGTTGTATTGGGAACCACTGGTTACAGTGTTATTTGGTCTGTTCACATTGGAATTGTGCACACGCACACCTATATATGCCCACCATGATTCTATTTTTTAAGCAGGGAGAGGGATCAGGATTTCTTTGTTGCTGTACTGTGAGATATTATCTTGTGACATGATAACATCATGGGCAATGAGGGTCATTTAGGATGTGTATTCAGTATTTAGCACCCTAGGTAAGGGCTCTCCTGCCCTTACTTAGGGTGCTAAATTTAGGAGTCCACTAATATTCATACCAGTCTGTAGGGGGAAAATTGGGGAGGATGATTTTTTTTCTCAGTTTTTTACTCCCTTTTTCTCCTTCACGTCTGTTAAAGTGGCTTTTGAGAATTTTGAATTTCCTTTGGATGTTAAGGAAAATGTGCTCTAGTTGCTAAGTCTGCCAGGTTTCCTTAATGCGGCCTACACTGAGTTTAGAGTTAAAACAGAGAGATTGCCAAGAAGGTTATTCAGAGATATACTGGGAGGGTACACGGTCATGAGTGGCATGGAATGTGGGAGAAAGTGGGCCAATTTTTGAAGGACTGTTCTGCTCCAGTGGCTTGGAAGTTCACCCCTGAAAAACTGCAGGACCCTGATAACCTAGCAGAATATTTGAAAGAAAAATACCGTGACACTTCCAGTGGGGTGCAACGTTGTAAAATGTGCTGGGCCATGACTACTGTTTATCAGACACTGCTCATTACCAGAAAGGACCTGCAGGGGGGAGTGGAGGAAAGCAGATCATCAGGCATGGTGGCCACTCAAACTGCAACTGAACCAAAGGAACAACCTGTACTCAGTAGCAGTCACTCCTGCACAGGTGAAACAACGTAAGACTGAACTGGTTTGCTTAGTGAGGGATGAAGAGGAAGCAGAACCCTCACCACAAGAGAAAGAGGGAAGGTCAGAGGTAATCACCCAATCCCTATCCCTGGGTGAGCTGAAGATATGGAAAAAGATTTCAGCTGCCAGTCAGGAGAGCTCCTGTTGACCTGAGTTGCACCAGTGCTGGGATATCATAGCCAACGATATGAAACTAGATGGTACTGAAGCCAAACAACTGGAATCTCTGTCCTGGGATGTGGGCACTGACAAGGTTAGGAAGAGGACAGAAACATTCAGCCTCGGGACGCAACTTCTGTCAAGCATGAGGGAAAAATATTCACTCAAGGATAATCTAGTAGTACACCCAAGAGGGTGAAATGCCATGGAGAAAGGTATCAAGTACCTGAGAGAATTGGCTGTACTGGAGGTAATCTTCAAGGATTCAAATAATGAGCAGTCCTCTCTAGATCGAGATGAGGTCCAGTGAGCAAAATTCCTGTGGTGGAAGTTTGTACAGAGGGCACCATCATCTTTCACCAACTCACTGGTATTGATATTTCGGAGCCCCTGGTGGTCTAGTGGTTAAGGACGCGGCCCTGTAACGGCCAAGGCCCAGGTTCGATTCCCGGTCGGGGACACTTCCCGGGCAGGTGGAGCTCGTTAGCCCTGTAAGGCAATCCACCTACGTCCTGAGGACCTCGCTG
>JAWWMA010000100.1:1903822-1915680 GCA_035041425.1 Mionectes olivaceus | reverse complement strand
CGTCCAAGCTCGCTTGGCCCCGGCAGATGAACCTTAGGATTAAAGGGTGGGCTCAGTTCCGCACACACTGTGTCTCATCTGAAAAATCCAATGTGTAGGCTGGAAGGTGTAAAGACCTTCCCCAGATCTTCGTTCGCGAAGACTGGCCATTATTATTATTATTAAGCGACTGACAATATGAAGATCATCATTTTTCCTTCCTAACAACCTGCCTCAGCTCTAGAAGGTCTGACCAAGCCTGTGGACAGACTCGAAAGACTTGAGGAAGTTAGAGAGGAAATGTCCCATTTCCTGGCAGTATGGACCAATCTTTGCTATTGGGAACAAGTGCCATCCTATTTGAGACAGAGGGTACACTCTGGGAGTTAACCAGTGTTTTTTCCTGTGTGACCAGGGAGAGGACATGAGGAACTGGGATGGAAAACCCACCACTGCCATAGCAGAATGGGTATGTGAGTTTAGAGGAAGACCAACGGCCACAGAAAATTCTTAAAGGACAAATGCCACTCCAGTTTTCAGTGGTCAAGTCCTCAGACAGAATAGGAGGGCTGATGTTAATGTCGTAGTCCCCTAAAACCCACCAAGGTAAGCACTGTGTACTGACCGTGGTGGAAACAACCACCGGATGGCTGGAGACACACTCTAAGCCTCACACCACTACCTGGAACACCTTCTTGGGGCTTGGAAGGCAAGTCCTGTGGTGACATGACACCCTAGAAAGAACTGAGTCTGACAATTGTCTCAGTCCAGACAGGGACTGCAACTCAGTTCTTTTAGATGATTGCTTTCAGGGCAAGATTAAGGCACACAACTCCAAATATAGGTCTCAAACAGGCAACTCACTTTATTTGTAATAAGTAAAAGAGGAAAAGTGGAGGGAAGGGTGGGGCAAAGAGATAAGAAAAAGGACAGTCTACAAAAGGAAAGTGAAAAAGAATGTTAGCACCACAAGTAAGAGAACCAAATTTATTCAACCTCAGGCAGTCAGGGAAGGACTGCTGGAGGGACACTGGTGTTAAGCAGACTGGATCCAAGATGAACAGGAGATGCAGGCAGATTGGACATGAGCAGGACAGAGGCAGGTAAGATGGAGACAGGCAGGATGAATGCAAGCACAACAGAACAAGCAGTGGGGCCAGCAGCCAGAAAGGGATCCTGGACAACACCAGTTGGACTGAACAGACTGGTGGGCAATGCTGGGCATTGCCTTAAATACTCCCTTGTGGGTGCTCACTGGCAAACTTGGCTCCGGGAAGATCTTTCCATGATGTCGATTGGTTAAGCTGCTGGTATCCAGGCAGGCTGGCTCTGCCAAGGTAGGAAAATGTAACACCTTTCTGTTGGAGACTCTCCAGTGGATCCTCAGGACACCAGCAAGCCATCCAAAATGTCCCCTAGGTCGATGAAGGCAGCTCAGCAAAGAGTTAGTCGGTGTCTACCATTTTGTTCAGTCACTGTGCTCCGGCAGAGGCTCCTCGTAGCCCGCAAAACTTACACTTTGGCAGTACCTCAGCTGATGGACAGAGCACTGTTAGTGTGAAGTGGTTAATTGCTGCCTGTGCAACTTTAAGTGGCTTCGAAGAAGAAGCCTTGACAAAGGCACTTAATTGACTCATTGACACCTCTCACTCCTTGGCAAAGCAGCTAATTACCAACTGTTTATTGTACCAGTCAATGTAAAAACAAATTAGCCAGTTATAGAGTAATTTCTTGAAACAATTGACCGCATTTCAAAAATAGCCTCATAGACACCTAGACCAGAAAGCATGGGATTGAGTGGGCATATCATATTCCCTACCACGCACCAGCCTACAGGAAAATGAAACGGTACAATGGACTATTAAAAACCACATTGATAAGAATGGATGGTGGGACTTTCAACATTGGGATCTTCATTTAGTGAAGGTCACATGATTAGTTAACACTAAAGGCTCTACCAACTTAGCTGGGTTGGCCCAATCAAAACCTCCACATACCAAAGAAGGGTACAAAGTCTCCATGGTGCACATAAGGAATGTGTTAGGGAAGACAGTTTGGATCAATATAGCCTTATGCAAAGGCAAACCCACTCATGAGACTGTTCTTTCTCAAACAACAAACACAAACAACAAACCTGGATGCACCTGATGGGTAATGCCAAGGGGTGGGGAAACACAATGTGTATCTCAAAGAGCAAGAACAGTCTGTAATGCTCAATTGTATGATATTGGTTGCTGAATGACTCCACCATTGTATGCCATATCTGCCATGGACAATGAGGATGGACTGCTTCAGATACACAGGTCATGAACTCCAGATGCGGGCTGCAAGTAGCTGACAGCACACCAGCCCTCTTGCCCTGGAAGACATCTGCGGCAGATAGAACCAGAATCATGCACTAAATGAACTCAACAGACATCTTGCAGGGATGACTGCTGACTGTGGCAATGATACCACTCCTTGTGTATATATAAGTATAGAGACAGATAAATATAGTTGGAAGGTGTAGGATCTGGGCATAACATAGATGGTATAGAATAAAGGATGGATAATATCCAGGTTCTGATCAGGACTGGGTTAATTTTTGCAGCAGCCAAGAGGGGGCGTGGCTGGGAACTAGATTTTTTTCTATACCATCTCATGTCGTTTTCTGGGGATGGGGGAAGTAGACTCTTGCAGGTTGAGTAGTGTGGCAGACAGAGTGGTAGGGTATTGTCAGAGGTGAAAATCACAGAATATTCTGAGTTGGAAGGCACTCATAATGATCATCAGTCCAATTCTGAAGTGAATGGCCCATACAGAACTCGCATGTGGATCATTTGTTTCTTGTATACTCTTTTATTAGTATTATTGCTGCTACTCTTCATTTTCTTATCTCATTACTGTTTCCAGTAAATTGTCCTTTTCTTAACACATGATCTTTACTTTTGTGCCTCCGATTTTCCTCTCCATCCCTCCACAGGGGGAGAGGGAAGTAAGTGAGCTCAGCACAGTTTGGAGTGGTTTCAGTGGGAACTCTAAATTGGAACATTCAATTCCTTAACAATGACAACTATCTAAGTATTTTTTGATGATACCTCTTCTCTGAGGCATGCTCAATAAGGTTTAGAAAATTGTACAAGTCAAAACCTGGAGAAGATAAATGAATGTCGTTTAGGCTTAAAAATCAAATGTAGTTTAGAAATAAAGTACAATCCCAGTTACCTTATGCAGGGTGTCCATACAGACATGAACATAAACCCATGCATACACATGCATCCGTATGAACAAACTACATGGGAAATCTTTTGAACTTTGTAGAAGAAGCAGCTGTGTACTTGCATTTGTCAAAGTCCCCAGCTGTGCCTTCTGTGAAAGATCAGGCAATGCTGTCTCCAGATTGTCAGGAGAATGTATTAATTTTGCACTATTTTCTGTTCCCTTTACACTCTTTGTCATGAAAATGAGCATGTATAATGAAGAGAACATGAGAGGCATTAACATTCGATGACAACTCAGTTCACTGTAAAAAATAGTGGTCACACAATGGAAGTGGCACGTTTATCCACTCTCAAGGCCAACATAGACATGAAGACTTAAAAATGGCATGGCACTACTATATTGCACTGTTTTGAAAAGGATTATATTTTATGCAAATGCAAAAGTCCCATTATGATTGACAACACTAAAAAAAATATTTTTAGCAAACTGCCAATGTAACAAGATGAATTCCAAATTCACATGTTTTCTTTCCAAAATTTCAGGAATTACAAAATATTTTCATCTTGAAATGACCTCGTCCATATAAGACTGTCAGAATCACTGAGTGAACCTTTGTGGTTGGCATACAAGCCTCTTTGGAAACTGATTTCAAATCCATTTTGCGACAAATAACATCTATCCCAGTATTTGAACAACATCCCATTTTGTTGTTGTTTCTGAAACCGAGTCTTCTATGTGCCATCCTCTAAACCACGAGATATTTTGCATTTAGACAGTAAGGACTGGAATGAAAAGGAAATGCTGAGCAACACAAACACTAGCATTATTTGGCCATCTGAATTCAGCTACATAATTTTCATCTGATTTTGCATGGTTGAACATGTAAATCACCCACCCTGACTTCTGCCAACTGCTGCAGTTTGCAGCTGCTCTACCTGGCCTGTAGACCAGTGCTTTCTCCTGTTCCCAAGAACAGGAGGGGTAGAAGTTTCCTCCCACCTGCTCTCTGACCTTCTGAAGAGCCAAAAGACAACACCAATGTGCCAGTGATGCAACTGGATCATGCAGCTAGGAAATTTAACATAATTTCCTCATAATCCTGTACTCACCCACCCAATCAACCAAAAGACCAAACCAAACAGACAAAAAAACCAAATCCAAAAACCAAAGCAAAACAAAAACACTGAAATGAAAGATACCTTTTCCTGCAGGATCCGTTCTCAGCTTTTCTGTCATAGACTCCACTTTCTCTTCATTCATCTGGATCTAACTCAGGACTTTGCATAAGAAAAGATGAACTGGTAGCTCTCTATCACTTAATCTTTTCCCAAATTTTCAAGTATAGATTACTGGCTTGCTCTCCATTTACACGATGGCCATGAGAGTAGCTTAATCACTCTGCTTCTGCAGATTCAGATTATAGGCAAGTAAGACAGTTTATCTATCATGCATCAGTACGAATAAAAAAAATCCTGTGATAGTAAGACACGGATGCCCTCAGGGCCTGTGCTGGCAGAAAATTCAATCCAAAATAAGCTTGGAGAAATCAAATATATATTTCTTCATGGTCTATGCTCCTGGGCAGAGCATCAGTGATTTCCAGTATATTAGCACAGTGGCAAATGCCAACGTATTACATGTCTCCCTGTGCTTTGGAGATACCACTTTCTTCTACTGATCATTTGCTTCTCTTTGACTGGAAACACAAGGTAAGAGGGGAAAACACTACCAAGAAGGACCTCCTGAACCATCAGATCCACCACCCACCTCAAGAGATTCTAACATGTAACATTTTCATTTTTGAACAAATACCAAACTCCTGAGTTAGAAAGGGCAAGAATACCAGTAAAAAAAGTGTCTGTCTTCTGGTAGAGCAGCATTGTCAAGATCATTACTCGCACAGTAAGTGGGTCTTGTCAACAGTTTACAGAAAATCTCTCTTATAATGCTCAACTCGATTACCTCTCTATAGATGATCATTATGCTTCCACTGTATTTTTTCTGAAATACTGTCTAGGAAGTTCAGAATTATTCTGACAAATAAGAAAATTAGTCTCTTCCTTAGTGTGTGTTTAACTAAGACCCATCTAAAGCCCCGATTCTTCATGGAAAACCTGTGTGCATCCTGCAGTGTGCACAGAAGTATTTCGGGTTTTGGCAGACATGCAGTATTTAGGTTTGGACCAAACCTGAGAGCATCCAGAAAGGGAATCTTTTCGTTCTCACCTCCTGAGTGGAAGCAACACTAACCACTTGTGCCATAGAAAGTTTAGGTATTTTCACCCACCTTACTGTACCTGGAAGTCCAAAACAAACTATTACAGGGTGTCAGCTTAGTCCTCTGTCAGTACTGTCAATATTTCTTATGCAGCTGAACAGAGTGAATCATCAGATGACTCAATCTCAAAACACCATTATAACAGTAAATAAATAAAATCCTTCCCTCACACCAAGGAATTGCATTCACACACACAGCCTTACTGAAAAACCTGATTGAAAGCAACTTGAAAAGAAATAAATGCAATTTGAATTTTTAAAAAACTCATCAGCACTGCTATAGTTCCCATGAATAAACAGATCTGATTTGTTAAATCTCTTTAACCTTCAAAGATGATTAGGGAGTCATTTTTGTTGTTGCTGCTGTTGCACAAATGGATGGATATATTTCCCAGCAAGTTTTGGAGACAGGCTGGTAGCAGGTACAATTAATTCAGTACATATCATTTACTGCATCCTCGCTTCTTTCACAGAAATCCTTGCCAACTGATCCCAGGCAGAAGATTGGCTTTGGTTCTGCAAGCAGCTGCTCATCTTCCCACTTTGCTGGAGGTAAGATGTCACAGTAAGGCAGCTGCCGAAAGAGTGGGAGGGAGACACCAATGAGCAGCAACAATTGTGTTGATGAAAAAAAATAAAAGGAAGGAGAAAAATACAGGAGTGGCAATCTCACTTTCTTCAAACAGATTGGGCTATACTACAACTTACTTCCCTCAAAAGAAACAGCATGACCCCAAGTTAACCTTGGAATATATGAACTCTTGGAAACTTACACAACCCAAAAAAGTCAACATAAAACAAATCTACTGATGATATATTATTCTCCTGATAATGAGTTCTATGATCAAATTTGACATACTCAGAGATCTGAAGTTCGTGAAGAATCAGTGCAGATTTAATCTTATCTGATTCTGCCTTAAATGCATTAAGCCTGGTTCGCAATAGATAATAATAATTTTTTTCAACATTGGTATAAATAAGAGTACTGGGGCCCAAACTCATAGAAAATAGGAGTGGGGAGAACTGAAAAAAACCTCCTGGAATCCTAAAAGTCAAGGAATAGAAAAAAAAAAATCTTCGGTGTATCAATAATCTGCTGAGATCAATGGTACTCTGCTTAGATGTAAAGATCTGTTTTCATAATTTTCCTTGCATAATCAGGCATGACTCAGATATGTCAAGGTAAATTGCCAGTTATCACATGTAATTAATTGTTTTTTAGAAGATTTTTTGAGCTGCAGAATTTTAAAATATGGTCAGAACCTGAATTGCTTTAGAGAATATCATATGACAGTCACACTGTACTGTGGTAAAACATTTCGAGTACTCTGAAATACTCAATGTGCTATTTCACAAACAAAAGAAGGAACCCCACCAAAATGCGCATAATGCCAAACACTCACGGAAGACATAACACAATCCCAACACTTTAAAAACTGAGAGATTGACTGAGGGACTTTTTTTTAATGTAAAAGCTGTACTGTTCCTCTAATAACATGAATTCAAGAAAGAGGACTTTTAAGAAAATTCCCAGGTTTTTCAAATACTCATAATACAAAGTAGCTAAGAAAACAATAGTGCATTTGCATAAGTTTTTGTTATTTAAGCAGGAGGGTGAAAGATATTTCTGCAGTGAAATAAATCAGTGTAAGCAAATACGTATTCTAAAAGTGAAAGTTAAATTTAAAATGTGATCCAAGACTTAAAATCAGGGACAAAAAATGTAAAAACATGGAACATTTTAAGGCATAAATGTTGTATATATGTACAGGTTAGTGTTACAACGATAGCCACAATCTCAGTGCCCTGATTCTCTACTTGTTAATGAGATAATTAATACACTATTGAAACACAGATTACTACATAGATTTAGATTTCATTCTTCTTCTTCCATGCTACAGAGATTGTGGGTTTTCAAACTTCTCCACTATTTCTGGTCTTGTGTGGTTGTTTTCATTTTTCATTTTAATTAAAACTATCAGTTTGGTTATTTGTTACCTGAGGTAGATTTAATTAAACCCATGATTTTCCTAGTTTAAAAGAAGTCCATAATATCTATAAAGACTAGAAGAAACAGCACACCCACCAAATCTAAACTGGCACAACTAGGTGGCATGCATATGTATGGTATCTACATTTTCATTAGAATGTTTATCTCTCCTTTCTGCCTAATTCTTTTTGCCACAAGCTTAACCTATTTTTCTCTGTTTTCTCCCCTCTGCATTTTTATAGCCTATTTAAGTTCTTTTTCCTTTTCATTTTGTTTCCTGTTTTTAGTCTTAAGAAACATTCAGACCCCACACCAATACTTCATTTTCAACATTATGTTGATTGGAAAATACATCAAAGACAGAATGTGTAGGCCTGGATATCAAATCAACAGTGTTCAAATGAGTTCATAATAGCCTACATTTTTTTGTTATTAATCTGGGCTACTTTATAGTACTCTTAAGTACTATATATACTATACCCAACCACTCTTAAGCTTTGTCACAACCCAAAAAAATAGTAAAAGGAGGAACTTCTGTCTCCTCATTTAGCAATGGAAAACCCACTAAATTTCTGAGGCAAGAACTCTTGATATGCAAAAGTTAATTAGTATGTACATATTGGTCGTAGTGGTTTACAGCTAGCCATATTGAACAAAGAAAACATTTGCCTAATTCTTTTATCCATGACACCATTTTACAGAGGAAACTTAATTACAACTGATTTTCTAAAGCTCACGTGCAAATACCACAGCAGAATTGTGAGTAAAACTCAGATTTCCAAGGCCTCACTTTCATCTTTCTATAAACTCCTGTTTTCCTTGAGCTCCCCCTCCTCCCATCATCACTTGAGTATGCAGTTGGGTTAACTGAACCTGTCATGACTATACTGGATTGGCTTTCCTTTTGAAAGGAAATAGGTGTCAGAAAACATGCAAACTTCAGCAGCAAACACAAATCTGGATACTTACAGGCCAAACTTTCATTCCCTTCCACATCTTGGCCCCTAGACATTAATGACTCAGCTGTGTGAGGCCTCTCAGTAAATCAGATTGACTAAATAACCCCAAATTATCTCTCAAAAAAATATGTATTTTGTTTTACCTTACTTATTTCAGTGATTTGATTTCTAATATGAGGTCATCCTCGTGGCAGAGGAATATACATGAATGATGAGGGAGCAACAGAGTCCTTCATCAAATTTACCACAGAGGGTCACAAAAATTACAGATATGCTATTCAACACTCTGAAGAGCTTTCCCTCTCACAGCTTTGCCGCTACATCTGGTCCCAAAGAATAATATTCTGCTTTTATTGCTTATTGGTGACATCAGGAGTTTGTCAGACAGACAGACTGCCTGGACTTTTTTCATTTACATTTACAGGAAAAGCAAATACTTTAAGACTATCCAACTCCTTGAACTTAGCTGCACACAAATCACAGTGAGAATAAAATATAAGCTAAGAAAGAGAAGCTTCTAGTCCTGGTACTGGTCTCAGATGAATCAACCCTGTAGGAACCAACAGAGGGAAAAGGAAAACAAATAGTCCTGCCTGAACAAAAGGCTCACATTTCAAATAAAAAGGGAAGAAACAAACAAATAAACAATGAAAAAAAAGTCAACAGACTTTTTTGAACTCCCAAGAGGATTCAAAGCTAGTTTGATTTAACATTTTAGATAGCACAGAGCTTAATAATTTACCAGATTCCTAGTAACTAACTGATATCTATTCATGAGGGCTTTGTTTGAGTTCTTGGTCTTGGCAGGTATTTGGCAAGGAGACTGTGATTTGAATTACACTGTATGAGGAAACTCTGAATTCATGGTAATTTATTACCCATGCCACCATGTGATAAACAATAGCTTAGCACTATTTGTTGCTTCTGCCACTAATTTTACTTTTCCCCAAACCTTGCTGTACATAAATTGATGACAAAACTAGAACATTTTCTGCTACCAAAATACCACATTATATACTAAGGAACAGCAAAACCCAGCAGACAACGAAAACAAGCAAACCCCAATATAAATTAGAAAAAACCCCATAAATCTCACTGTTTGACATGAAATTTGTAGTAGAAACATTATCAGACATTGTGGGGAGAATATTTAAACACAGACTGCCATATACCCCTGTAAAGCACAATTCAATAACATTAATTCATCCTTCCCCTTTTTTACTTCTACCACCAACATAATGGAAAAATATCTAAAAGCCTCTTCAACAGTTGAGTGTCTAACAAGTGTAACTGATGAAAACACAGTCTTAGAGGTCTACAAGGGCTGTTGAATCTGAAACTATGAAAATGTTAAAAGCCCAAGCTAATGCTTAGATCACTGAAAAATAGTTCCTAGGTCAACAAAGCTCAAGTTATTCAAACAGCCAGTGGGACATTTTCCTTCTCAGTAGTGTGCAAAAAGAAAGAAAAAACAAGGCAAGTTAGATCAATGGGCTACTACAGCATGTTACTACTCTTGCATATGGAAAGCCCAAGCTGGCAAATACCAGGTCACAGTATTTCACCGTGTTTGGTCTTTAAATAGTGAACACCAAGACCATTTTTACTGTAAAACAGAGAAAAGAAGAAAAAAAATTATAAAAACAAGCACTGTGTATTAATCTATAGAGAATGGAACAACTGAATGAATCTACTGTAATAATCTATTATATCTGATGATTTTATAATTGGTTTAGGATATGCATTTGAAAATAGTGCAGCTGAGCAAAGCACCTTCTCTCATGTGTGCTTCAGAACTGCTGGGTTGTTTTTGAATGGATTCAGAGTGCATGAGAAATTCCTGACTGACAGTTCAGAAAAATAGAGGCTAGACAGCAGCAATTAATGCTGTCCCCCACCTAAACCTCAACCTTTAAGGTCAGGTGAGGAGCAGGTTGTCCTATGTTGGAGTCAAGTTCCATCATCCAAGGATGTATTTATTGATTGCTTCTTTTGCTTTATTTGCTTTATTTTTTTTAAGTGACTCTGTAACTCCAGAAAAACAGGTAATATGTTACTGAGAGACTGAGGTTTTGTCTGATTTAGTGCAAAGCAATGGTTGTCCCTCTTTTCAAAGTAAGTTTTTTTGGGTGCTTCTTCATCCTTTCAGTTGAATTTAGCTCCTAAGTGTAACCCTGACATGATTAAGCTTGGGTAGAAATTTTTGATTGTGAAAAAATTACCAATAAAAATTATTGCTGCTACTGCTGCTCCTATGAAAGACTGAAGACTATATCTTAAAACAGTAATTAATGTGTGATAATTATGCCTGATTATAAAAGAAAAGCATTTAAAACTGCAAAGAGTACTGTACTGTAACTTTCCAGCTATTGCCATTAGACATATTTGTGACAACTTGATTCTTAAAGCAACTTGAGATTTGATTATTTTTTTTTCAATTTGCAAATTTATCACCAGGTCACCAGGAATGCTTCACATTATGTTACATACACTCACATTGAATTAATTGCCATCATTTTTTCTCAACTCTGTAGCAAATATAATTTTATCCAGTTTCTTAGGCAACTTTAAAAATAATTTAAATCCTCGGTATCACTGAAACATCATCCTACCTCACACTACACCAGAAGTTCTTGCTTCAGCATAAACTAGACGACAAGTGAGAAAATTGGGGGGTACCAGATAAAAGAGGAAAGTTGTATTGTAAACATTAAAAGGAGTAATAAGGAAAATATTTCTTGTTTGTTTACAAGTTCAGTGACAGAAAGGTGGACAGAGCTAGCAGGCTATTGCTTTGAACTTTAGTGAAAACATACATTTATATTTAGCACTTAAACTGAGTTTATAAAAGCATTTTTAATTGTCCTGGTTCCAGCCACGAACAGGACAGGATTTTTTTTTTCAGTAGCCAGGAGGGGCATGGCTGGGACACAGAGGTTATTCCGTATGTCTCACATCTTTACCAGGTGTGAGAGATGAAGGGAGTTTCTTGTGGGAGAAGGGATTCCTTCCAACCAAGAGAAGGTGGAAGAGGGGAACCATCCATATTGTCTATTGTCTGGGATTTTCCATGTGAATCGTTCTTTTCTTACATGCTGTGGCATTAGTACTGTTACTGTTACTGTTTGTTTTCTTATTGCTTTACTGTTTGCAAGAAATTGTTAAACCACAACAATAAGATAACATTCACTGCTACAAACTGTTAGGGACCTGTTTCTCTCCCTTTAACCTAAGACCGCTGCAAAGAGAAACACAAGAAAAACAATTCTGTAAAGTGTTTCTTCACTTTCATGTATTAAGTTAAGATTATTTATTTTTGTCTTTCTCCCTCTGTCATAGTCAGAACAGCTGGGACCAATTCATCACTGGGTGGGGGTAACCCAAACCTGTGCATTCTATAGCCCACCATGTCAGTTCCCAGAAACTGTTACCAATAGAGCATTTACATTGTC
>JAWWMA010000100.1:1876312-1901871 GCA_035041425.1 Mionectes olivaceus | reverse complement strand
ATCGTGCTTACTGTTTGTTTTTATTAAATTGTTATTCTGACTTACAATCTCTCTTTGAATTGAGTTCATTTCACCTGGCAGTTAACTTTTAAACCAGCACACCCTCCCTCACTTTTTGGACAATGCAAGCAAACAGCAATTTGAAAACCAAAATGGAGATCGCTATGCCTATATGGGGAATATGTTGCAATCATTGAAAATTTTATCACTGAATACATTAATGGGTAAATGAAGGGTATTCTATGTCACAATTTAGATTCCTAAATCAGAAAATCTCACAAATTGAGTCAGCTCAGATTTTCTTTTAATTGCTTAACTGTAACTAATTCCAGGGCTTCCTCAGGGATAACCATTTTTCAGTGTAATATTTTCAGATGAGAGAAGCTGAAACCTGCCTGAGTATATATATGGATTTCCAGATACATGCTGTCTTACCTGTGGTAGGTGACTGCCAGACATTTCAACACTATGTGTTCAGGTGAACTGCTCAGCATTGGTACATCATACTTGCTTTTACCAGGGAACACTGAATTTCGATGCACAAGCACTACACAGGTGGTGTATATTATCATGATACACTACACTGAAAGTCTTGTCTTTATAAACACGTCCAGTGTTTCCTCAAAGCACTGAAATGACAACACTTCATAAGATACACATGTACTGTCCAAATACAATAGAACCATCAGATCCCTCTGAAAACTCTTACCAGTGAGATTCACATCTTGAATGAGAAGATTTTAGAGACATAAGGAATGACATTTACTTCATCAATAGCTCTCCAAATGCCTGTGCTCATTTATAACCTACTCATACAAGGTGCTACTTTTATTGGTGGTTATGAATGTATGTGCTTCAAAATAAGCTTCAGTTGGAATTTATGATGGGCATCCAATATTGTCAATTTTCAGGGTGTATGAAAAATTTTTGCAATGGTTTTTAGATATCATACTTTAAGGATAGTTTCAAAAACAAGAGGAACACTTCAGAAATGTGACAATGTGTTATTTAGAAGCATATTAGAAGAAAGTAGTCAACAATGAGTAGTCTTGGAGTTTCACAGTAGGGTAGAAGAAGCAATCCACTATCCAAAATAATTTGCTTTACTCTCCTCTTCATATCAACCTATGAAGCTCTGTGCAGCAGGAATGAAAAAGTCTGATTACTCTTTGGGTCCTTGTAGGTCTTTGCTGCCTGAAAAAACAACGAGCTAAAATTCTGTTATGTTTCTTAAAATTATGTGTAAATGCACATAATGATACTAACCAAGGTTGTCATAAATGAATGGCACAGACTCAAACTGTCATGAAGGATGAGATGAAAAAATGATTGTCGTCATGATACAAAGTAAGGAAGGAGGTTGAAGATCTTGTTACAACTTTCAGTGTATGCCATTGGCACAGCGGATCCACTAAAATAAGATGCTGAAGGTCAATAGCTTTTCATCCTTCCAAATTATAAATTGGACAATAAATTATTTAATAACACAAACAGTAGGAAAACATTGCTTCTGTACAGTCTATCAAACAAATAAAATTTTTCAGGGTCACTTCAAAGCCAGTATTATATAGAATTGCAAAAATTTTAGGACTTTTTTAAGGTCAAATGTAAACACAACTGCTGAGAGCACCTAAATTTGATACTACTTTTTTATACAAGTTGAAAGAACCCAGATTTTAATACAGTAATTTGACCTCTCAAGCTGTTGCAAACAGGTATATATATGGCAAAAAATTAACTTGTTTTCAGGAATACATATCTGAGGTGTTTGAAAAACATGCCCTTTGTGTTTGATATTGAAATTAAAAATT
This sequence comes from Mionectes olivaceus, assembly GCA_035041425.1. Taxonomy (NCBI): domain Eukaryota; kingdom Metazoa; phylum Chordata; class Aves; order Passeriformes; family Tyrannidae; genus Mionectes; species Mionectes olivaceus. The sequence continues at coordinate 1,900,060 of JAWWMA010000100.1, read as the reverse complement.
CAAGAGTTGATTATAAGGTGAAATGCTATGTTTACATTCAAGTTCATTAGGAAGACAATATTAAGTACCTCCTTAATGATAAAAATGACTTTTACTAGATTTCTAGATCATTTTCTAATAGTCTATGACTAATTTTGAAATTTACCATTTTACCATGACTAATGCGTGAAATCTGTCATCTTTCTTCATGATTTACACATGGTCCTAATAAGAAGTAGAGAAAGTTTATAATATTACATTAATAGTAATTTGTATTGTATTTGCTCATATTTTTAGGAGAAAGAAGAGATATTTTTCCTTATACTTTGTTAGAGCCACTGGTGTACCTTTGATATCATCACTGGTTGATAACATGACCTACCATATCCCTGTTTGTTACTCAAAAATTATATCAGTGATGCAGTGCTATTACAAAAGAAACAATCAAATGCCCTCTGGAAGTGGATGGCTATTGAGTACTTCAGCTTCCCACAATTAGGCTGTTAACAGACAAAGCCTTCCATGAAAGCAAGAAATTTTACATAATCTAGTTAGTTATACCTATTACTAAGAAAGAACTATTTATTTCCAAACTCCTAGATTATGTTGGAAATCCTTACAAGTAGGAATTTGGTTCAGCTCTTCTACACATATTTCTTATAAGCACAGGCTGGACAAAGCAGAGAAAGTAGCAAACTAAATTAGAAAACAACCTTGAAGCTACCTGAGCTGTCAGAAGTCCATGTGATGGTGGCAGCAGTGAGGTTGTTAAAACCCAAAATTTTCCAGTTTTAAATTCTAAATATGTTTTGAAATACATTTCTGTCATGGTCTGCAAAGAGAGAGAATATTTGATCTGGAATCGTTGCCTGTTGATATAGAAAGCTGTGAGATCTTAAAGGACTTATGAATGTCCCTAAGTCACACTGAAATCAGCATATGAAAACTCTACTGCAAATTACTCTTATTCTATTGTAAAACTGAAGATACTATCTATATGAGCAAGTTTTGACCCCAGAAGTTTCTGTCCCGGTGGAAGGTAGTTGTCAGCAGCAGCTTCAGAAAACATGTCAAGTTGTTTCTCTTGTACCAGCCAACAAATAAAAATTAAAATATGCATCTTTCCAAATAGGACAGTTTATCAAGGGGTTTGATATAAGAGTATATCAGAAGCATCTTCCAAGGTCTCAATTTCAGATGTATTTTCTTTAAGGGGAACTAAAGTTTTAACCCTCAACTTAGGTGACAGTGCTTTTGCTTAGCAATTAAGATAACATAATTGCACTTTGAGACACTGTATATCAGTAGTACAATGAAGCAAAATTCATCTAGCTTTAACAGACTGAGAAAAATGAAGATAATGCCTCTGAAACACAATTTAAATGAATGCTCAAGGACATATACATCTGATGGACAGAAATAAAATACTTGGCTCAAAAAGCCTGTTTCCTGCTTTGTCACTTCAGTATCCTCCTCTTTCATAAAAATGTCAAGATGTGTTTTGCACTTATTTATAACATTTTCTGGGATGATCCAACTTGGTGACTTCCTTCACATATTTAAACTGTGGTGTTATGGAAAAAAAATTCTACCTGAATTCCCTGCTTTTACCACTAAATTCCAATATGTTGTTCTGGGTCTTGTATGCCCACCTCTGCTGTAGAAAACTGGATGTCACTATTTTTTCTTACCTAATGAAACGCCTTCAGTTCCCTCACCTTACCACATTATCATCTCAACATTCTATCTTCACTGAAAAGAGCATGTTTCTCAGGATAAATCTTTCAGGCACTTGTCACAATATTCTTAAAGCAGGAAATCGTTTCAGTTGTCTCTCAAAACAGCATCTTTAGGGAAAGGTGGAAAGATTGTAAAATCCCAATGTTTTACACGTGGTTGTTCAACTGCACTGTCCTGAATCCTTTGTCCGTGGCACCGTTTCTTTTACAAGCACCTTGCTTTTACTAACCAACTGTTCAGCCATGGACTCTGTACCAAAGAGATTGTCATGGTTAAAATTTGCCTTTTATTCTTTTTTTCCAACACTGTTTTGGAGAAACTATTCCTTTAAGAGTGAACTCCTCACCACAGCCAGGGTAGCCAGGGTAGTCATGGCTGTCGAGGGAGAAGCAGAACTCTGGAAGCCAGAGAAAAAGAGAGAGAGAGTACCTGCCCTGCTACTACTGCGGTGCCAGGACCTAGGACAGCACCCCAATACGTACTTTGTTCTCGCGGGGGGGAAGGGGACATGGGAGGTGGAGGGAGCACCTGTTGCTCTCCATCCTGTCTGTTCACCAGGGGGAAAGAGACTAGACTACTTATTTCTATTATTGGCTTAAGCTGTTTTGTTTGTATTGTTACAGTTGTTATATTTTCTTTTCAGTGTTTTTTCACTTATATCTCCTTGCATTTTGTCTCTCTGTATTGGAAAAAGGGGGAGAGGTTTTAATAAAAGGGAAGGGGGCTCAATTGTTGTAATCTCTGCCCAATATTTGTCTGTACACCAAGACAGATATTTTACTGCAACTATTTTTCAGAATCTTTCTTAAGTCCTTTGCTAGTCCTTATGCCACAATTCCTCTGCTGCAATCAGTGTTTTATTTTGGCTCATTAACCACAGAGTATTTCACTTTTATAGGTTAAGCCCCTCATCTTGCTATTTTCTTACCTTGAAAAAAAATTGTTACATTTTCAAAGCTTTTTTGTTCCATTTTTCTATACATTTTATGTTAATTTGTCTGGTGATCATTGTACAGCAGGAACTGTTTGATATGGTTTAAGAAATGGCCACTGGAAGATGAGTCTAAAATGAACTGGTGAAAAATGAACAGATCAGTCAGCTAGATTCATTGTAGGGACCATGTGAGGAATTTTAAATCAGGTAATTTTATTAGAGAATGGATAAACTTGCAGAATCGTTCTTTCATTTGCAGAAACAAAATAATTGTAGAAAATTCTAGAGTTGAATTCATGAAAATTGGCCATGCTGTTACTGTTACTGATTTCCACTCTACTGCACTCAAGAGCTTGTACTGAATTTTGTGCCCAAAATTATAACATCTACTTGTCAGCGAGGAATCTAGTACTCCATGTTGCCCCTAGGTGATAACTGATGTCTTCAAGGAGTATTACTGACTTAGATTTTCAAATAAGTCACAGCTCAGGGAGTCCAGAGCATTTTATTCATAATCTCTTTTTCATGTAGCAGCAGTGGCTAGAAACTACCGTAAAAAGGATGTTGAAGTAATAAGCATACATGAGAATTCTACATATCTTCTCCAAAATATTTTATCTATGACATTTGATTGTGACTAGAGAATCTTTCTGCTTACTTTAGAGTCTACAGACTGACTTTTCATCTTGAAATGAACAATCCATCCAAGTTTTGAACAAAACTGTTTTGGAACACGGGATTTTGTAACAAAGATTGTCAAGATATTTTATTAAGTGCATAGATGACACATGACTTCATTAGAAAAGTTTTATTCCTTTATGATGATATTCCTTATCATCGCCTTCAAACTTCAAAACAAAGAAGAGATTTTTTGCAAGTACTGCCTTATTTTTAAGAAACTGTTTGATTCTAGGAGAATGTTCTTCATAAATTAAATGGAAATATTAGAGGGAAGTGTGAAAAAACACAGATGTTTAAAAAAAATAAAATTGGATTACACCTCTCAACTCTCAAAAGTTTTATTTTTCCTAACTGTAATATGATAGGATAAATGCATGTGCAGATTGTTCTACCACTGTCTCAGTTATCCCTGGGAATGTACCAGCTTACTTACCCTCTGTGGGTTTTGCATGCCATGTTGCTTTCTTGGTAGACTTATGTCAGGTCCTTAATCTATTAGAGCACAAATGGCTATTCATGAAAAACTTCAGAGTCAGTTATGTCTACTCCCCAATAAAAAGATCATCTTGTATATAACTACATCAACAATTTTCCTACGGGGAAACACATTGTCTCTTGGTCCTAATGACAGTCTTAAGCTCAAGTATCGATGGTCTGTTTGGCATTCTGCACTAGGCATCACTTGGGTATGATGAACATCGTGGATGTCTCTCTGTAGCACCAAGATATAATCAGTGAGGTGCCAGTGTTTGGATCTAGGATGTATCCAGGTTGTCTTCAAACTGTCTTCTGTTGAAAGATGGTGCTGGTGATGGTGAGCTGCTGCTCTGCACAAAAGTCTAGCAGAAGATGACCATTATCGTTGCAGTTTCCAGCACCATGCTTGCCTAGTACTCTCTTCCAGGTTTCAGAGTTCTTTCCTACTCTGGTATTAAAATCATCAAGGATAATGATCTTATTATCTGCAGGAACCTTTTCCGTAAGGCGGTGTAGGTCAGTGTAGAGTTTATCTTTTTCAGCAGGGTCAGCTTGGAGGGTTGGGGCATATATGCTGAATAGAACAACATGCTGCTTGTTGTGAAGTGGAAGGCATAAGGAGATAACACGATCAGAATGACCTGTCGGCAAATTTTCGAGCTTAGAGAGAATTGAGTTTTTGATCATGAAGCCAACTCCCGAAAGATGCCTTTCAGTTCTGGGTTTACCTGACCGGGAGAGTGTATAATCGGCACCATGTTCTCTGAGGCTGCCTTCCTCGTGGAGACGAACTTCACTGAGAGCAGCAATGTCGATGTTGAGACGTGACAGTTCATGGGCAATTGGGGTGGAGTGACGCTCAGGACGACCACTGTCCACAGAATCAAGCATGGTTCTGATGTTCCAGCATGCGAGAGTCAGTTTAGACACACCTTTGAAGATAGAAGTATGCCTTTGCCTCTTAATCTTAACCTTAATTTGACCGCAACAGAATATTCACTGGGAATCAGGTAATTAATTCTTGGTAAGAGAATTTGTATGTAGTTTAGAAAATCATACAAATTCAATAAAGAATGCAGAAGTGAAGAAGTGAGATTAACAGAGAGCTGGCTGAGCTATAAACTACAGTACAGTGTTTCTCCAGAAAATATATTTTAATGACTAATGCTCTTTCCAGGGTGTCAGATGCTAATCCTCAGGTAATGTTTAATTTTTGATAGGCTCATCGGGGAAACCACAGTCTAGCTCTGATGATCAGGAAATTTAGTGAGGTTCATTACTGTTGGTATTTAGATACAAAACAACACTCCTAAATAATTCAGAAAAACAAAGAACCAACTGGATCATAATGTTAAGAGTTCTTCTCTTGACAAAGAAAATCAGTGATGCTGCAGATTTTCTGACACTTAGTGTGTTGATTGGCATGATGCTGTCATTATTTTCCGCCATATATTTTGAATTATGTGGGAAACATAAAAGAATATGCAAATTTTCTCCTTCATGCTTTACAGGATATAGCATTTATCCTCCTAATGTTTCAGCCAAAATCAGCACCTGGATGAAGAGCAGCTGGCTAAAGCTGAACCCAGGAAAATTAATGCCATTTGGAAAAGGAAACCTCTCAGAACTTGCCTCTTCAGTCCGTAATACCTGCCTCCAAGCCCTTAAAATCCTAGTTATAATTTTCACCCATTATCAGTGATTTGGCTTTTTTACAGGGCACTTCATATATATATATATACTGTTTCCTGCTCCACTTTCTAGCAGTTTGATAAAATATACCAAGCATTAAATTGCCCCGCTTTCTCAAAAATTATATTCTTTCATTACATGTGTTTAATGTTAATAGGATATACACTTTCTGGCAAAAAGAAAATGTGTCTATTTATTTTTAACTTCTATTTTGACTGCCACTGTCCTATTATCCAACTTGTCTTTTCAGATTAATGTTACCACCACCCTAGTTTTAGTTTAGTTTGCTTCTTCCTTTCTATATTGTCTTCTCTGCTGTATTATGTCCTATTCAGTTTAATGATTCAATACTGTCTGGTGCAGTAACAATTTTACATTGGGTCTTAAAAACACAGAACTCTACTGGAGACAAGTCGCTTGATCTTTTTGTCTCTAGCACAGCACCCAGACTGTCAGGGTCAAACTGGTGTTACTTTAGTTTTCATTATTTTTTGTCTCAACCACCTTTTACCAAAGTGTGACATTACTGAAAAGATGGATTTTGACAGTGTATTTGTCAGTGTACCTAAGACAACATCTATAAAGAATTAAAGCAAACACACCCATTGATCTGAGTAGCCCTTAACAATGCAGTTTCACAACAGTTGTCACACAACACAACACAGCACAACACAAGAATGGGACACACCACACCATTTTGTAGAGTATATTATTTCCTTCCAATTTATTTTTCCTCACAAAAATTTTTATTTTAGTAGCCTGCAGGCTGTGATACCATGTACTGATTTCCAAGGACTGAGTCCTAAACCCTCTCAAGACCCTAATGAGGTATGGAGATGTTGTTGCTGGGACCAGTGCAGGAGATTTAAATTACTGCAGGGAGTGCAAGTGACCAGGAGCACAGGGAATGGAGCAGGTAACAAGGATATGATGAATCAGAAGGACATGGTGTGGCAGTTTGTGAGGCAGTTCATGCAGGGAGGATGAGCAGTGAGGGTACTGAGGCACTGCAGCGCAGGTAATCAGATCATCATCATCATCACAGCTAGGCTTCACGAACAAAGATTTGGGAAGGGCTCTACCCATACTTGCTACAAGTGCGCTGATGGCTAAAAAGGCCAATGCGAGGCAGACAAGTCCAGTTGCAAAAGGCACAGCAGAAAGACTCCCCAGGTGACATCGACAAGACATGATTTTTTTCTGCACTGTCTCTTCTCCTTGAGAGTGATCCTGTGCATGTTCTCAAAAGAAGTAGCAGCGTTACAGACCATGTGTCTTCAGGCCTCTGTTGCCTGGAGTGCATAGTTTTGCCTTAAGAGAGCACAGAGGAAAGAGGAAGAGAGTCTTTTGACTCCACCGACATCCCCCTTAAGCATCCTGGGCCAATTAAGCTACCCACCCAGGTGAAATGCTTTTTACCCTCAGACTGGTAAAACACTGACTTTTGCGACTACATGGGTCCAAGCCTCACTTCCTAGCTCACTTTTTATTCTCCAGTTTCTGGGAAAAACCCAGTTTATAATTGACAGCAAAATTTACTCAGAGGAGCTGCTCTTTTATCTCACTTGTGCCCAGGATTGTTAGGATCTGGGGCTTCTCAGGATTGCTGTGGGAATTCTCAAAAATATGATGGCAGAAGGAGAATTTTCTGCAGGATGAAATTTCCCAGTCCGGAGTCCCAGGTGATCCAGGATGTTGGATTTCAATTTCCATGTTTTAGGTGCCAAATTGCTGCCTTAAGAAAACATAGAGAAAAGAAGACTTCAGGCTGGTTTAGTGTGTAAGGTAAGATAAAGAGACTAGGTCCTTTAGTTAGCCTTCAGGCTGGAGTTCCTCCAAAGTTCTGGGCTTGAAGGTCACTGTGTTTGTGTGGTATCTTCCAGTTCAGGCCTAGGGTGTTTTCCTGCAATTCTAGCTTGAAAAGAAGACTAAACACGCTAATGGCATTTAGGAGAATTGATATGAAACAGGGTTATTGGGCTGGGTATGTGTAACTATTATGCTACAGGGTAAGGGATATAATACAGCTACATTAAACTATACAACAACTCCTAAAATCTACAAAAGTTAGAAATTCCGAAAAGTTCTGAGGCATCAATACTCAGGGAGTCAAGCAAAATCCTTCTTTGTCACCTCACTTCACATTCCTTCCAGGAGGTACCTGGAAGTTCCCACCTATCCCAAAGGGATATTAACCCACTGAACTTTCTGCTTCCAGAGTCCTTGGAAGACCAGAAGAACAGGACCAAAGGGATGCTGTTGGAATCCACAGAATGGTGATATGTTTTTACTCAATCTGTAGTTTGTTCTCTTTCTCTCCCCTCACTGTCTCTTTTTCTTTCTATCTCTACCTCACATTTACTATTAAATGAAACTCTTACTATTGATTTCAGCATATGGTCTCATTTGCAGAGACATCTCTCTAGTTATCATAGCAATCAGATCTTAACAATCCAGATCAAATAGTGATCATATGGGTGCTTGGTGGAAGAGACAGTGATGGACTGAAAATGTTGAACATCCAGGAAAATGAAAAATTTCTCAATAAATAAAAAAAAGAGATAAGTTCAGGCCGAGAAAGGACATCAGGGAGTTGTGGAATGATGGCAGAAGTACCAACCATTGGACAAAAACTCAGTAACTCAACTCTCCACGGAATGGGACTTGCCTTCAATGTGTTAATGCTGAGGTTTCCCTGTTAAAGAGTATGATGAAATTAACTTCCCTCCTAAGAAATAGTAGCTGCCATTGGAGAATACCTTAGAAAACTCTTTTCTGATTTCTAGAGTGGGCTGGTTTTGGTGGCGGGGGAGTTAATTTTCTTCACAGTGGCTGGTAACGGGCTATGTTTTGGATTTGTGCTAAACTCAAGGTTGATAATATAGAGATGTTTTTGTTATTGCTGAGCAGCACTTATGCAGTGCCAAGGCCTCTTCTTCTTTTATACTGCCATGTTTACAATAAATTTCAGGGTGTATTTCAGGATGAATTTCAGGAGGTTGTGAGGAAACACAACAGGACAAGGGGCCTCCAGCTGACCAAAGGAACACTCCGTGCTCAGTGTATAAAGTGTGGGAAGGAAGGAGGAAAGGGGGCAACATTTGAAGTGATGACATGTGTCTTCCCAAGTAATCATTACAGATGGTGGGGCCCTGCTCTCCTGGAGACAGCTGAACACCTGCTTGCCCATGGGAAGCAGTGAATTAACTGCTTGTTTTGCTTTGCTTGGGTGTGCAGCATTGCTTTTCCTATTAAATTTATTTATCTCAACCCATGAGTTTTCAAGCTTTTACCCTTCTGATTCTCTCCCCAGTCCTGCGGGTGGGGGAGTGAGGAAGTGACTGCACTGGGGCTTGGTTCCCGGCTAGCATAAAACCATGGTACAGGGATAAATGGAAGAGAGAAGCTGAAGGGTTCATGAAGAGGAGAGATTCAACAAGTTTTGAAATTTGCCACTGGAAGGAAAACAAGAGAAAAAAATCTGCTAGCATAATTCTGTTGCTCTTTTATCTTTTCCTTCCTGCTCTATTATTTGATTATTAACAAACTCTGTAGATGATGAATAATTTTAAATATTCATGAATTAATTTAATGCTTATGTGGGTGACTAATAACATTAACTAGAGCCAGACTAAACTTAGGGAGGCATTGTGCAAGATTTTCCACATGAGCAATAAAAGCTTGATCTTTAACACTTCTACTAATATTCCAAGCATAGGCTCCTTTTATTTTATAGATATGAGAAGTATTGCAGTGGTCTTACAAAATGTGAAGATTAAAATAACACTGACATGTAAATATGATGCTTTAGGCCAGGCAAGCAGGTTGGTTGCTGTTTGGGCATCGTTCTCCTTATATGACTGGTCTCAGATACATGTGATCCCCATGTACACAGTCAAGGTGAACAGATCTAGAAAAGATGTGTTTTTGTCTTCTGCTTCTCAAAACGTTGGGCAGCTGCAGCTTCTTGCTCCTCAATGAATCTGTGTGCATCCCTCCAGGAGAGCTACCACCTCAGAACTCCCTCAAAGATGATAAGGATAAATCAGGGCTTTAACAATCCTCTAGTTATGGTCAAAATTCCTAAACCTCTAGAGACAACTACTACAACCTGTAAAAGATCATTTCAGCAGAGTTTGTTTCTGCACTATATATGTTTCTGCATGGAATGCTCTTTACAAAGGGTTGTTCAGCTGTGGACAAAGTACGGAGGACTATTAAGATTGTCTAGTCTTCTTCCTTGTATCTACACAGAACTACCAGAAGGTCTCTTAACATACGCTACAGAAACCCATTCATAAAAATCCTGTGTAATGTTAGGAACATCTAATGGGTGACAGAGCAGCAGGAATCTGAGACCAGTATTATCCAATTATCATTTAATCACTTCAGTAGGAACCATTAGAGTCTTAACTCAGCTACAAAGACATCTCATGGATAGGAGAATCAGGTGGCTGGTAATGTGAGGGGAAAGGATAAAAGAGGAGAAATAGTGTGAAAGAAAGACATATTAAAACTAGAATAACGTTGCATTCAGTAAGAATCTATCTGCCTCATACTTGGCACCTATTCATATATTTCCCTGTATTTCTTGAATTTACTAATGATTGAGAAAGAAACCAAGGAAATAAAGTATACAGTATTGTTCAGACTCCATAGCCAAGTTAATCTCACTGCAGTACCACTAAAATAAAAGCCCTGAGCCATGGCCAAATCACAGACTGAACACCTGTCTCTCATCTATTCTGAGTTTACAACTGAAAACAAAATCTTGACTTTTAAAGCTGAAAATTTTGTAGATCGTCCCAGCAGTTCATAATAATACTTCCCCATTCTAACCAACCCAATGGCAGCAGAGCTAAGAAAAATGAAAGCAACCTGAAAAGACCAATGTAATGAACCTCTTACTCTAAGGTTTCTACCCTTCCTGGCTTCTGAACTCAATGCCAAGGGAGAGCACAAAAACAGAAAAACTGTTGAGCTGCTTTTGTCTACCCCCAAACAAATAGTGATAAAACCAAAATATGACAGAAGTATTTGCTCTTGGCATGCCAGTGCAGCTTTCTTATCCTGAAGTATCACAGTCCCACAAAGCATCATTTCCTGATAGCGATACTCTCCCCTCTGCCTCTCTGAGATTCCTAAATAAATCATTGTAATGAGATGCAGTCATTTCTCACTTTGGTAGGAGCCTGACTTTCCCCAGACAAATGCTGAACACTTCTGGGGAGAAGTGAGGAGGTTCAGGGTGGATCAGAGCCTGAATTTCTATCTCTGCAGGAAAGTCTAGCATTCTAAAGCAGAGTCAAACTTAAACACTGAAAAGAAAAAATGCCAGCAGATGAACAATCAAAGAAAAAAAGAAAGCCTCAAACAAGCAAATAAATAAAAGTGCCCAGACCAAACCCAATCCTATCAATGTGGCACAAAGCCATGAGGCATCCCAGGCTGCTCAGAGACCTGATTACCTGCTCTCAGGTTCTCTAACATACAAGTGGGTGCTTGGCAGTACCAGCAGCCAGGGCCCCTGCAAGGCTCTCACATCTGCAGCAGTAAGCCTGGAAGCAACTGGAAGCCCTGACATGAGCTGGGTCTCGCAGGGCTGCCAAGCAAGCTGTTGGGGAGGTGGGTGAACTGGCAGCAACTCTGCTGGGTTTCTGTCAGAAAATATAAGAAAAACTGCATGTTTCCAAAGAACACTTAAATTTCATCAAAGCAGTGTTTTTGGGCACAATAACTTCTCCAGTGTGAAATTTTTGTCTCTCCATTTGTTAGTGTCATCATGCTTGGATTTTGGTGATCTACCACCTCTGTCCTGTAACTGACCAACCTTGCCTTTTATTTGCTGTCTTCAGTCTCACACTGATGTGAGGCACAGTCTGCACAAGGGACAGTGAGGATGCACCCAATCCTGCATGCTGTGCCAAAGGAAGGATGCTTCCTTCTCGTCCTCCTTTCTTTAAAAGTCACCCTTCTCAAGCACCATATTTAAACCCTAAATTAGCTTGTGCCTACCAGCACCCAACAAAAGGCCAATGGGGAAAAAATTCCGTTATTCCTAAAACAGTTTTGAAGTTACTCGTAAGTACTTCTCAACACATACTTAGTACTCTAACAATGGCGTTCACTGCCACAGAGTTGACCAGAAGTACGCTAATCATTCACAGTCTTAGTAAAAGATATGAAAGAAAGAAAAAAATTTAAAAACTCAGAGAAAACTCTTAGTGTGGAGTTTGCCAGGAAGAGAAAAATATCGTTGTGTAGAAATTGCAGATTATATGCCATGGGGTAATGTATTTCCTGAAATAAAGAGCAGTCATATAAGAAGTGATAGCTCTCCATTACTCTTGTATTGACTTACATAAAGACATCATTCATCTGCAGCATTCTATGTTACAGGATATATTGACTACTAAAGAATTATTTCTATGCAGATAATTATTAGAATAAAATTACAAGGGATACCAATATTCATGTTTATGACAAACTGACTGCCTCCTGATGAAGAGAATACAATTCAATTTTTAATAGAAAGAAAACCAAACCACCACCACCTTCCCAGCTTAGGAATTAGGACATTCTTACTGCTGTAACTCTGATTTTGACAATGACTACTTCCACAACCTTGAGTAGGGCATTTATTAACTATTAATTAATTACTATCAGTTATTAAATACCTCTTTTGGCACTTTGAGTGATTGATTCTGGTAACATTTTTAAAGTGCTTTGCTAATGAAACCCAAACACAAAAAAACTGCACTGTGTTATAACAGTATTAGAGGTTTCATTTTTTTCAAAAGTGCCAGATGCTGATTGTGACAGGGAAATTATTATTTTTTTTTTTTTAAGAAATGTAACATAATGTTTATCTATAATGCAGTTTTCAAGTTTCCCATTTCCCCAACTTTTGCAAACAGATAACTTCTTCTATAGGAGCTCTTGTGATAAGGATACAATAGATATTTGCTTTCAAAATTAATGCTATGACAAAATCTGATACAACTGTAGTTATATCACAAAGATGTTGCTTCAGAAAAAATATTAAAATATTGTTTGGAAGTACACACAAACTTTACAGCACAGGCATGTTTTTGCTGAGTGAAGCTTTTGGTGGAGTATCCAAACATTATCACCTTGCAAACCTAGTATTTCGTCTCTGTTTCCTATTTAGTAATAGAATCCCCTTCAAAACTGCCACCCTTTGAAGGTGTCTGAGCAATGAGCACAAGAAGAAAACAAAAGCACAGGTACTCAGGTAAAAAGCTGGTTGAAATTTGTTTTTATTGAGAGCTCCCTCACTGATCTGTTCACGGTTTTTCCTCAGTATTTTATTACTTTTCTGAACTGTTTCATCACAGAACAAGTGTTGAGTTTATCTCTCAGGAAAGATCATCTTGTTATAGATGATCTAGTTATTGAATGTCCTCGACGAAAAACAATCTTGTTAATAGCTTTCCTTTTCAAAGACAAGTCACTTGAAATCCATCTTGTATCTGGACCTCAGCTACATATAAATGTCCTCATCTGGAGCTCTTTTTCCTCAGACTGATGATGCTTGCTCTGTTTTGGAGTCAAATGTCTCACATAAGACTTACTCAGCTAGTGAAATTTATTTCACATAAAAACAGTTATAAAGAAGTTTTATCTGAATGACGATCATATTTCTTTCTATAAAGCTTAAAGTTGCCATTTTTGCAGTTTTCCTTGAACACTGTCATCTTACATTTTGACTGAAGTGAAAACATAGGTCAAAAACATTTCCTATGAATCCACATATGCAGGGAAAACGATGTAAATATATCTCCTCTGAGTCATCATCTGACCTGGGAGACTTGTGCATATAGTTCAAGGTTTGTGAAAGCTCTAATGAACACTATGTGTTTCTAGACATGAAGAGGTACTTTGCCTCAGAACCCCAGGACATCTGAAGGCAGTTCTGGATACTGGGAAGTTGATGATGTCTGTGCACTTACACATGTACAATCCTGCTATGACTCTGGAATTGTTTCCAAGCATTTTTAGTGGGATTAAACTACAGATCCCCAGCATGACCATAAGCATGTAAGTTGGGTACTTGGTCCAAGGAGTCTTTGCCAAGAACTTTCATCACATTCTTTTCTAGGGTATATCTTATGAAGATACAATGGATGGTCTTGCTATTAATCAGAAGTTAGATTAAATAGAGGTCATATTTTGAGCTAATAACAATTTTATTTCATTTGTTATAGGGTTGGGAGATATTTTCAACAAAAACCTTGAGCAGTATTATTTGTAACAGATGTGGTTATGCATTCTACGTTTAGAATCATGGCTTTCTAAAATTTTGGGAAGCTCTAATGTTTGACTTCAATGAATCTTGTGAACAGTTCACCTCCTGTCTTATATAGTGCATCATGAGTGGGGAAAAGAAGTAGGATATGTGATCTGAAGACAAGACATCTTTGCATTTGAGAATGTGACTTACAGTCATTGTCACAATGTCAAGAGGAGGTCCTGGCACACAGCAGAGATAATAAAAAAATCCTCTGAATTAAAAGAGTATCAGATTCTGCACGGCGCATGAAGCTCTGCAGAGAGACAGATGGAGGTCAAATGTAATAGTTAAATAAAGGAAATAACAAGAAAAAGTTATACTAAAGAGTTGTAAGCAACTAACACTGCTGAATAGTTTGTAGTTCAGTTTTCTGGGAATACAGGCACACTGGTATATGAAACTCAGTTTAGGAAGAAGAGAAATTCCAGCTAAAAATAAAAAAATTGTTCTGAATAAAAGAGAAGGTGTCAACAAATAAGCTGTTGGCTCTTCAACCTAAAATAAAATTAGACCTAAAAAAAAAGTTGATTTCCTTCCCAACTATACCCATAACCTTGAATGGAGGGATGTTTAATACCTTAGAGGTTATGTTAATTTCATGTACGCCTGTACATTTTCATAAGCACGCAACATTAAGACAATAGGTATAAATATAACCCAGCTATAAATACTTCCCTTTCTTATGAGGTTGCTGCTATGTTTTATTCCAGGATGAGTGCTGAAAAAGATGTTCTTTTACAAAACAATGGTTAAACTACTGTTCTATATAAGTAGGTGGATTGTGGTAAATAAACCTTTTTCTGAGCCAGTATCTATTACATTTTGGGTGTGATTTAGAAATGCAGCATTTTATCTTTCAAAAGACTTCTCAATAATGATTAACTAAATCATGCTCCTTGATACTGCTACTGCTGTCATGATATCACAATGATGACGTCATCAATATATCATACTGCAGCCACTGAACAAATGATTGACTGATATGAAATCAAACACTGGTGTTCAGTGTGTTACTGATACAGGCCTTCAGGTATGCTGTCTCTGCGATAAACACCTTTCATGTCTCCACGAAGCATAGGTATGAAGTATAAGAATAAAATATAACTATTCCCACTCTAACTACTGTGGTGACTTCTAATACTATAATTAGAATAAATGATGAGCATTTTAGAATACAGTTCAATAAGCAATTTAAATCAAACTGAGACCACATCAAAACAAGAAACTTTGCCTTTGGCCCTGTTTCTGGCCTAACTAGCATGCTTTCATAACCCATTCCCTTTGCCTGGTACATGATTTTCTGTTATGACCCCTTGCTGAACTAGGTCAGTGAATTATTCTGTGTGAAAACAAGACAAAAAATGAATAACAGTTCCACCATCTGCTGCTCCTCTTGTTGCTGTTATTATTATTATTATTACTATCAAATATGCTATTATAATATTACACACATAATAAAATTTAACAACAGTAAGTGCTACCATGTTAATTCATGCCTTTCCTCCATCCAGTTCACTATAAGGCTGGAAAATGTTTGTGAAAGAGCCAGCACAGTACAGAGGTGGGTATCCGGGCAATGGGAGAACTGCGTTTTCTGGCTGGTTGTAAGTGGCAACTTACAGTGACTCAGGAGTTTCATCAAACTGTAGTCTCCTCATCCCATAAACGTTTGACATTTTCTTCAGAAATAAATTCTGACCACAGAGTTCAGTAATTAACTTCAGCGGAAATAAAAGACCATGTGTATGTCTGGCTAAGGGAATTTTTATGTCAACATTAAATAATTATCAAGTAATTATTTTGTTCTCATTCTGTGAATTGTAAATAAGGAATTTATTGACAGATTCTATTTTTCATTAGGCAAGAAAATACAGAGACAAATATATGCATGTGTTCATGAAATTATGAGTTTTAAGATGAAACAGCTATCATTCAAGATTAATATAACTTTGCCAAATAAATTCAACAAACAAATATAATTTAATATTGCAGCTAAAATGTACTGGAAAGACAAGCAATTTTTTTTCTGAGAGACTATTATTTGTCCTTTTAAGGTTTTAAGTCAGTAAGAAAACCACTGTGAGTTGCTGAATTTTGATTATATCTGCTAATAAAAATCTTCATGATATAACTGTGATTAGCAAAAATATTTTTTACAATATGCTTCTGTTCGTGTTTGGTAATTCAATTTCCAATTTTAATTTGAACTAGGACTAGCAGATAGAAAACGTCTTCTATTTGTCAATACAAAAAGTAATATAACCAAGCATTTCCAATTAGTTGCTCTTCTTAAATGTTTGGTGTTTTTTTTGGTAATTTTAGGCAGGTGTTAAGGCTATCTGAACTCTCTCTAGGTCAGTGTGCACACTAGCTACTATTATAAAAGTGATTTTGTAAATGACAACTTACTTTAAAAACCCCTATGATCTCAGTAGCCTTACGAGTATAAAACACTTATCAGCACTTTTAATTGCAGAAGCAAGAGAGAGAATGTTAACAGTGCCTCTTATGCCATAATCAGTAGACTAATTAACCAAATCTGGAACATTTAACATTACTACATGGCTACCAGCTATGTAACTTGACTTTCGGATTCGAATCACAAAGTTGACAGCTGGGAAAAAAATTGCTTTATTTACAAAATACCTACTTGAGAAAGAACTCACTGAGACACAACAAACTTTACAGTCACTTTCCTATATGTACCTTTTATTGTACAAAAGAATAATTTTTGCCATATTACATCCAGATCATACTAACCAGCTGAACAAGTACCATTATGTCTTCCCTTCTGTATTTCAAACAACTTAGCAATACAGAACAGATTTATGAATCTTGAGATGCGTACAGGAAAAAGGGAGAAAAAAAGCAAACAACCTGTGTTTACCTGTATGAAATGGAAAGACTTCAGTGTATTCACATACAAACAAAATTAGAAGTTGCTGTTCTGAAAACGAAATGCTTGAAAAACACCATGGTTTAAGAACACATCACTGTACTCAGTGTAGGAGGTGAAGACAAGAGACAATTTATTCTGCAGCTGGTTTAGAAATAAACACAGCCATGGAAGATAAGGAGTGAAAGAGGGATAAATCCTTCTGTAGCAAACTTGATGGACAGACAGGCTGCCATTAACAATGCTCTTGCTTTCGTAAGTACAGAGTGATGTGGAGATACCCTTGCATTTATACTGTAGACATAGTCCTTAAAGATTTTACACCTCCAATTCCTTAGAATTATCAGCTATCTCCAGCCTGTCACTCATTCTGGTAATCTTAGATTTCTAGCTTGCAGGCCAGGCAGATTATTGACAAAGCAATCCAGGGTGATATAATACACCCTGACAAACAACAGTGAGGAGGATTGTGTTTACCACTTTCACCGCACCAATTCAGCTAAATTAAATCTAAACGCCAAGTGTAAACTTTCTCTTGATAAGCATTCACTCCCCTTGCACTATTGTTTTGTGGTGCTACCCTTGCTATGAGAAGAGTAGAAATGGATCTTGATCCATCTAATTTAATCTGTTTTCCCCTAATACAAGTCAGAAGGTTTCTCATACAACACCAGGATAACCAGTAGTTAGCAAAAAACGCTGGTATATAATGAAGTGAAAGCTTCAGCTTAAATGGAAAAAATAACCAGGAATATTTCAAATTTAGGTTTGTTTCTCTGTTCCTGCACAATCTACAGAGACTGTAGCAGACACAGTATGAAGATCACATGCTGCTGAGAGATATAAGAACTGATGTAAACACGCAAAGTAAAATTGCCTCTGAGAAGACTTATTTCCCCCACACATCCCATGATTTTGCACAAAGGCATGTTTTAGTTTTCAGGTTGTTCAGTCCAGGGATGGAAAAAAAAAGGGATTAAATTGCTGACAAACCCTTAGTGGTAGGGATGACTCTATATGCTCCTGAACTACTAAACTGATTACTCTGACCAGTTTCATAAAAAGGATTATTTTATGCATTAGGGATGACAAAATCAGTGATTTAACACCCAGTGCTTCAGCTGTAACTCATGCAAAGATGTGGAAGAAAACATCACATTTGCTTACTTATCAATATTGATTAATCTCTTCTGTGTCGATTTTATCAGACACAGCAGTGTTAATCCAGAAAAGATTTATGTGCCAGGAGTTCAGTCATTTGCATGAGATGAAGCTAATTGTATAACAGAAGTTAAAATCCAAATCCCAACAGTCTTAAATGGAAGAAAGTGTTAGACAGTGGATTGCTATTCCTTCTGAATACTGAAAATATTTCCCTAACCTTATCTAGAGGTAAAAGTTCCTTGATTTTGGAAGTGCTCTGACCAAAAGCAGATTCAGGTTCATCTTTACCTCAGAATTTGCAAATTCAGGACAACAAGCTGAATCACACACCTTTTCAGATGTTTTAACCCTGTTAAGTGGAGATTTTGCCTAAGAAAAGAGAGAATTCCTGATAACTAAACATACACTTAATTTGTGTGATATGGAAATTACTATAATACATCTCCATCACTTAAAAGTAAGTTCATAGAATATATGTGTTGAACACTTTGGTAGCTGTGCACATGGAACCTAAGCAATTTCATCTTCAGTCATCTGTTTGTTGGCTGGATCTTGATGTTCAAGAATGAGATTTCTGACCCTTCTCTTTTGCACATTAAATAGCTTGTGTGCTTTTACAGTTACTCAAAACTTCATCCTGAAGTTCCTCTTCTGAAGTCGTCTCAGTAAAATGGCAGCAAAATTGCTCAAAAATATTATTTTTTAGGAGGAAACATGGAGATGAAGCAAGAAAATTAATTTTCTTCAGTCTTCTGGTAATTAGACTTTTCTACCTAATACAAGAAGGAAAAGAAATATGTTATCTGAAGAAAAACTTCCAAGTTTTGGTTTCCTGCAGCAAATTATGTCCCTAACTCATGACAAAAGATTGAGATACACTTTTCCCACACCTAGTAAAGTTATGGTGTGGTTTATGACTATTCTCCCCTCAATGTTTAGGGAACAATTAATTATTTAATTAAACAAACCTGGTTTTCTCCTTTTCTAAATACTTAAGTATTTGAATGATTTTCACAGTGACTTTCCCTATTTCCTGTATCTGATATGTAGCAATTCATGAGTGCTGTTGACTCACGTCCCAGTGATGTCTTTACTTAACAGTTGCATTTTCCATAGTGAAACTTTTCCTCTCCACCTCCCTCTGAAATGTATTTCCATATTTTCCTTGGTTTTAAACATTAATTTATTGGCTTGTTGTAGCTTGGTACTGTTACTAGCTTGTCACTATTACGTAGTTTGGATATTATTATTGCTAATAATATTTGCTAATAAGATTTTAAAATAACTATAATTTTTAAATTGTAAAAATACACTAAGTGCTGGGAAGCAAAAGCCACTGTAAGTCATTGAGGGTCAGACTCCTAAAACAATTGGAGGTGTCTTGGCGTTCAAGCATAACTATTTAATTAAGGATAATGATGGGGTTTAACTGAGCTAGGTACACCAGTATAAACCTTAGCTAGGTGTAGGATTAGAGATTGAAAAGTATCTCATTACTTCTATCTTCTGACATATACAATGATAAGTTATTCCACCCATGGCCTATATTTGCAAGAAAAGTGGGGTAAAATTAAGTAAAGAGCTCACCTGTGGAACCTCACAAATCAGCCAGGAGGCTTTGGAAACTTTCTCCAGAATTATTGGTTACACTTCATAATATGAATTAGTCAGAAGAAATAAAATTCATGAACAAGTTGTAGTGTGCCATGATTGCTAAAGAATTACTATTTGATGAATCCTTTATAATGTGGCATTAATTGTAGCAGTCATGCATATTTGTGGCAAAAAAAATTGCACAGCTTTAAAATGTAATTTCAGTATATAAGGATAGACAAAGACATGCATGGTTTGTAAATGGATCATTTCTGCATTTTGTTTATATTCTGTGAAATAAAGGTAAGGGAACATTAATGTGATATCACAGCAGCAGGAGCAAAAAGTATTATTCTGTTCTACACTAAAATATGGCTTTTTAAAAAATACATAACTCAATGACATCTCCATTATGGAAAGCTGGAACAGATTTAAGTCTTTAAAAGTTCTGACACCTCAAGACTAGCATCTACAATGGGCTTTTAGCTCTGTAGAGGTTGCAGATATGAAAGGCAAATATTCTAAGATGGAAAATCCTGCAAATTACATCAAAGGAAATATAACCTTGATTATACTGTAGATACTAAAAGAAAACAAAACTACCTGAATTATAACAATGATAATTTGTTGATTTTAATTATTTATAAGGAGGTGATGGTCAAGTCCCCAAAAATCTTTCTATTAAGAATCCTCAGTATAAATCTCACTGATATACTGTAATGCTACTTCATCTCTGCTGCCAACTGTGCTGGAACACATAAAGCCCCTCATTAGTTCACGCCTACGCTTACAAGGATTGCTTTAACAAAGGGATCTAGTGTGTGCTAATGACTCTTAGAATTAAGATATGGCCCTGGCAAAACAAAAAATACCTTTGTCTTATTAAAATGATTTGGTAACACAGTGCAGAACTGCATTGTATTTGCTTTTCTCAACACACATTACACACACATTTAGTTCAGGCAGAAAATAGTGAATGCACTATGGAGAAGCACATAATGAAGTCAGATGGAAAATCCTGTATTGTTTCAGGTATGAATTCAACTCACCCTTTCCTGAATGTGAGAGAATATATACAAAATAAAACACTGTTTTAACTTCACTAGCAATGAAGATGCTTTTTCTTCAGCTGGTGCTTTTATTCTTCATCTGAAATATTATATATAAGCTTGATGGAGATGGCCATGAAATCAGTTTTTACTTACCTATTAACTTTGGCTTTTCATCCAATACTCACTGAGCATCCCTGCTCAAAATTCTTTCACTAATTTTGTCAGGTAATTCACATCTAGAAAAGTGTAAAAAAATGTTAGATGTAAGGTTGTCACCTTTTCTATTACTGCTTAAAACTCCTGAGGGGGGTCTGCAGATTTTACAAAGAAAAGGAGGGGGGAAGGGTTCTAAAATTCTGGAAAAGAATACTGGTCTTGTTAAAAACCAGGAGAACTGGAGTTCACCTGTCACAAGCAGGTACTTTGGTTCGAAACTATTCCCTAGAGCCATGCTTTGCTATTGAGTGTAAGTCAGAACAATGTGTCAAGACTTGGAGCACAGCTCTTCAATGTCTAACAAAACTATTAGAGAAAGAGCTAAAAAAAATTTGGTTGTCAGCATAATTTGAGTTTAAAATGATTTTAAAGGAATGTTTAATTCCTAATTAGCCTATTCAGTGCATTATAACGTACATTTATATCCAGCAGTGAAAGAACTCATAGTAACCTTTTTATGTAGCATACCTTGTATGCTGTGTAACTGCCAATAGAAAACAACTAGGATTGCTAAATTAGCTATGACCTTTAACATACATAGGTCACATTAGAGTAAGTGCTACAGAAAAGAATTGTATTAAAAAAATTGAACTACACTTCACCAAAAGAGACCCTTTCTCTAAATCTAGCCCTGCTAAACTGTGTTTTTCTGCTACCTGTAAGAGGAAAAAATCAAGGTGCTAAGTTTACACACCTCATTTTGGCTCTTTTACAGTGTTTGTTTTAATATTCTCTAGATGACTTATCTTTTTGAATACAAGTGTTTTGTTTTGCAAATGGTTTGTTGTGGTCCAAGGAATTATGCTACATGCCAATGTCACACAGAAGGAATGGAGTTCTAGTCTATGGTTCACTCTGGCACCCAAATCACATCACCTTTCTCCTCTCTCCATGGTGGAACATCTGTCCACAATTCTTAAGGAAAAACATCACAGTGTTCAACAGTGGATATAAGAAGACGAATATTGTAAGTTACAGCACGAATGTTAATTACCACAACATCTCCTAATATCTGTGAATGGTTTATGTGCTTCTGCTGCAGGAAGCTGTAAGAGTAAAGGAAAATATAACTTGACTCCTATCATCTCAGAACTGGGAAATGCTATTTAGGTCAAGGGCTGAATGTCACTGCCCATGATTTTCACGGCAGTGTTGCCCTGACTCTGAGGTTCCACCAATTATAAGCATTTTAAGGACCTCTCTGAACTTTTCCAGCTAGACTCTTTGCAAGGAGACTTAACTGTGAGAGAGAGTCTGAACCAGTCTAAATTGAGACAGTGGCACTGAATTAAGTAGAGGTGAGTACAAATGAAATGTTTTAGAAGTGCTGGTTCTGACAATTCCAGGTACTGTCAGATTTTACCCGGTATTAGCATTCACATCCAAGATATAAGCAAGAATTGGCACTGTTCTAGGACATTTTTAATAGCACAATTAATTTTTAACTTAAACTAAAATAAAATCTCTGACTTCATATCAAATATACTACTGTCATAGAAAACAAATGTGCAGATAACAAAGACGAACCACACTAATTTTCAGATCCTATAACATTTATCTTGAGAGAGAGAATAATTCTTGAAAGAAAAGAGATCTGCCTGTCACCCTATCAAAAGCAAAATGTGAGTTAGTATATTTAAAAACAAGCTGCAAATGTTCTGATTGTAAGACTGGATGCAAGGGGAGAATGAAATAATTTATCAAAAAATATTATGATCTATATTGTACTTTTTATATGAAAGATTAGGTAACAGTAAATAAACCAAAGACTTAAAAGTGGCTTTGTTCCCAAGAATAGTGGAAAGGTAGAAAAAGGCAGGGTGCATAGGAAAAGAGCCAGCAATCATATCATCCGCCAATCACAATGATGTTGCTTGATGAATCCATAAATTTGCAAGTGAAAATTGTACAGCTTTTTCTTGAATTTCACAGCTGTGCATTTGCAGCTTAAAAATATGTAACTTTTTTCTTTTTTTTTTTTTAAATTGTGCACAAGTGTTTGTGGTTGTCAGCTAGATGTTCAGTTACCGCAGGGAAAAAAAATCAGAGTGGTAAAGCCCATGTCAAGAGAGTCTCATCTGGTTGCTGAGGTGAAGATCACAGCCCAGCTGATTAAGTTATCTGTTAAACAATGGAGCAATAGTATTTTGGCTATTAAATGGTGTAAACTGATCAAAGCAGTTCAAGACAAACATTTTTGGCACAAGCTAACATGTCTTTCTCAATGAGCAGAGAAGTTTTTCACTCATAAAATGTGAACTTCTCTGCATCATAACAGAATTAACTCTTTGTTTAAATGAAAAAATGAAAAGTCCTTAAGGATTTATCTGAAACACAACTGTCCTTTCTCTATAATCAAAGCAAACAAAAAACTACCATCCAAACAATAAATCAACAAAAACACCTAAACAAACAAACAAAAACCCCCACTAAACAAAATTAAACAAAAAATCCCAGAGATTGAGACCTCACCAATTCAGAAAGAGATAAAAACAGATACAACATCCTCAACAGAGGATTAGGATACTGTAATATCTTTTTGAACAAAAGTAAAACTGTTTCTTAAATGTCTCCAAAATTTTTCTCTACATTAATTTGCTCTGAACCATTAACAAAAGTAAGCAGGAGAGTATGGGACACCAGTTTTTGCAAGACAGATATTTACAGAAAAAAATTGCTTTTTACCTTTCAAATTGCTATCTTTTATTCTTTGTTTGTAAATATATTTGAATTACAATTTTTGAAAGGTCTCCACAGTCTAAGTGGCTTATGAAGATAGAGAGTATTCAAGACTTTATGTGATATTTTTAGAGCTTTGAAGTATGCAGACAAAATGCTACAGAATATGGTTGTGTGTATACAGAATGGTTCTAAAAATTCACATGTATTAAAGAAAATGCGTCACATAGTCAATTACTGTATTAAGTATTGTAAGGTGGGAGCCCCTGGTGGTCTAGTGGTTAAGGGCGCCACCTTGTAACGGCGGAGACCCGGGTTCGATTCCCGGTCG
>JAWWMA010000100.1:1862101-1873424 GCA_035041425.1 Mionectes olivaceus | reverse complement strand
GCGAGCTTGGACGGTGGCAGCGAGGTCCTCAGGACGTAGATGGATTGCCTTACAGGGCTAACGAGCTCCACTTGCCCAGGGAGTGTCCCCGACCGGGAATCGAACCCGGGTCTCCGCCGTTACAAGGTGGCGCCCTTAACCACTAGACCACCAGGTGCTCCCAATTTAATATACGTCTTAATGGTTTTTTAGGAGTATACTTGCTGTATTTCTATTAGTTTGTTAGTACTTCCACTGAGCACAGTGCTCCAGGCAGAAGAACAGGGTACTCAGCTGTAGTTCTAGGGGACATAAGGGTGAACTGGGGGGGGGAGGTGGGGGGGGGGAAGGTGGGCAGTGCAAGGTGAAGCTG
This sequence comes from Mionectes olivaceus, assembly GCA_035041425.1. Classification (NCBI taxonomy): domain Eukaryota; kingdom Metazoa; phylum Chordata; class Aves; order Passeriformes; family Tyrannidae; genus Mionectes; species Mionectes olivaceus. The sequence continues at coordinate 1,873,072 of JAWWMA010000100.1, read as the reverse complement.
CGCAAGGTCAGAGGCATTGATAAGGCACCAAGTAACGCTGAGAGATCCTGGGTTTGCATTATATGTAAAAGTGAATTTTATGGTGTCCCTGTTATCCTTGTACATCTCTCTTCAGCAAAAGCGTACAATAAATTGGTCCAAACTCAGCCTACCCAGCCTCAGGCTACAAGTGAAAAGCCTAGAATAGGAGTTTCATTGACCTCAGTCCCTCATCTAGTCAACATATAGAAATGAGAAGTTCCAGATTAAATTCGTTGAATGTTTCAGCCCTTAGGTTGCAGAGACAACTTAAGACTTTTACCATTTAATTTCAGTGCCCCAAATAAGAATTTAGAATTAACTGAGGTGGATCTGAGATGCTTTGTACCCTGTTAAGCTCTGATTTGAAAAACCCTAAATGTTTATCTTTGTTATGAAAATTTAAAAATTTAAAAAAAAAATAAAATGTCTGGAATAAAATATTTTTATTCCCCTTGCTCTCTGACTTTTATCACGTACTAGTGTGTATTGAAAATTCTGAAAAAATATGTCTTTTTTTTTCTGTTGGCCCTTCATAAATCCTACATCACACATATCTTGCATACTTACATTAAGACTGCATAAATGGTAACTTTTATAATCAATGTGGTATGTAGCCTACTTGTGTTGTCAGTTTAAATTTCAGTGAAATAAATACAAAAATTTCCCATTATCATTAGAGTTTTAGAAAGGTCCTTTTCTTCCATCTTTAGAAAGGAAAATCAACCTCTGATTAATCAAATAATTTAAATATTTGGGCTAGTTCACAGATGAACTTTTGAACTTTTGTAATTAATTTCATTTGGATTATTCACATGCTTAGAGCTATCTACTTGTTTGAAGATATGCCTGTGACTCAAAATTTACTGCAGTGTATTCTATAATATTGTGGCAGCCAGAGACAAATGTGGGCTCGACAATGCAGCCTTCCGTGCCTGTATGAAAAACTGAGTTTTAGAAAGTTCATTCCAATGTGACTTTAAAATAATCTGCCTCAGCTAAGTTTTTAAGGATATGAAGGGTATTTTGATGCGCTAACTTAGTTTTAAATCACTAAGCTATGGACCACAGCCAAGCCTAGGGGCAGGCTTAAAGACAAATATATCTGAATTTAAACAGGTGCTCTTTCCACTCAAAGAGAAGGTTTCTTCTGTGTTTGGATCTATGTAATAGGTAGGTTTATTACATTTCCATTTTATAGTAGTTGCAACTTTTTATTTTGATTTCCTTCTAAATGTTCAGTGGCATAAATAGATTCCAATGGGTTTGTCTTTTTAGCATCATGTACCCCTTAATTTTATTAAAGTAAGTTATTTTATTAAAGTATTTTATTAAACTCATTGATTTCACTGAAATTAGACTAAGTTTGTATTTGGGCCAAAAATTTTTATATAATTTGATTTAAGATTTAATATAATATCTGAGTAGAATTTTCCCCAAAATTAAATCAACGCTGTGGATAAAGGACAGACCATAGGAAATGGCAGGACCCACTTCCTGTAGTTGCTCCTTTGCTCCCATCAGTGGCCTTTCAGAATATAAATTGAACACAAATTAGTAATAGAATAATTTACTATTCGACATGAATAATAAATGAGAAGAATGATTTACTCTACATCTATTTCTGCTTAAATAGGGTTTTACTTCTGGCCAAGCCATCCTAATTTCATTTTAATTAAAAAAAATATGATATTGGTTTATAGAGCACTACTGTAGTTTAGTTCTTCCAATACATATTAAAAAAGAAAGAATAATGTAGCTAGAATAAGCAAATGTTTTGGAAACAAGTTTTAGAAGGACTTTTCAAAACATCTCAGATTCTCTAAATAGCACAATTTCAGAATGCAGAACCAGGAGACACTTTGTGGAAACTCTGTGTTTGGAATAAGAGTGTGGACAGACATGTTAGCACATATTTTTTTTTATGGTGGTTCTTAGTATCTAATGGAAATAGAATTTTACAGAAAAATATGAAGTTACTTTCTTCTTGCAACTAGAGTTGTTATTACAAATGTTTCATTATTTTTTTTAACTCTAATACTGTTTTGTCAATAAAAACTTAGTTTTAACAATCAAATACTATACTATTTCAGTGGTTTATTAGCATTGATATAAGAAGTCTCTTCACAAGACAGCATGCTGACTAGAATACCATGATTTGACCTGTGTGAAGAATAGTAGTGATAAATAGTGTATAACTAAAGTTGTGACAGATTCTGAGCCACTGTCTTTAAGTTGGAATTCTGCAATGGGATGTAAAATTAAAACATCTAAATGAAAGCATTCCACATATGGACCCCTACTTTAGCCTATAGAAAGAACAGTTCTTATAAAGTAAAATTTATTAATAAAAACTGACAAAAACTCGCAGGAAAAGACCTTCTTGTGATTGTTGTGTTTTATTCTAGCAACAATAGCAGTGTATTTACAGTGGCTCAGGACCAACACACAGGGAAATAAGTCGTTTTCTGCAAAACCTGTGTTTTCCTGTACAAGAAGTAACCTGCTGATCACAGCAAGAATAAGGCTGAAAGAAGTCACGTGTACAGGTAAACAGTTTACAAGGCCAAATATAAGAAGATACACAAAACCCAGAAACAGAGCACAGGACTTATATATAGAAGAATAGAATGACCTAGAGTTGTACATAAATATATGTTAATTTATAAACCATATATATTTTATATGAACCAACTAGAAATATTACTAGAACATATTTAAATTTTATTCTCAATTTTACTAACATTTCATACAGATGATCAACAAGTCAAATTGCCCATTTACTTGTTATCCAGTCTCTCTCCTGCGGATAGGTCTTGTTTCACTTCCTGACAAAGACATTTTAATTTAGCTAACATACAGGAATTCTGGCTTCAAATCTGTAAACACACTGGTTATACTTCCATTTCTATGACTCATTACATTAATCAAAATTAGATACAGCATGAGAAATCTGTTCCTCCTCTTTTATATACTACAAAGTAGGTGAGTCTCTTCTGGACTCTATATATTGGCATTTTGGTTTTGAGTTTTTTTGTTTGGTTGGTTGGGGTTTTTTGTTGTTCTGTTTGTTTTGTTTTTTTTTAATGTTGTAGTTCTGCCATCCAATATTTAATATATCTGGGGAACAGTTCCTTTTAGTTCTCTCATTTTCTCTCTCTGGTTATCTGCTAACTCTGGTTATCTGCTAAGTAGAAATTCAGCAGAACTGGATTTCCACTTAAACCACTGTTCTTTGCCTGTTTAGTTATTGAATGGGAAAAACAGAATCAATGAAACACCAGCATGTAAAAGATTTCATTGGAAACCATTTTTACACTACTTTAAAAAATAGATTATAGTTATATCTTCAGAAAATTGTTCTTGAACTAGCAGGTCCAAGGAATCAGATTCTTAAAATAAACAGTATGCTTCTGTCTTTGAAGCACAATCTGAGCCCAGGCATCCATATCTTGGATTAAAGCAGTAAGAAACGACGTAACTTTAAGACAACAGAGAGTTCTTCTGGTCCTGAGACATTGATGGTACTTTTACCATCAGTTTCAGTGGAGCGCAGAGATCTGACCAGAGGGCTGTTGCTTTGGCACCTCTCAACATGATGGTTCTAGAGGTAGAATCATAGAAAAAAGTTCAGTGGCCATTATCAGTTTGCCCAACATTTCCTATTTTCCTTTAATAATTTAAGTTTACGAACTGTATAATGATGCAACAAGTTCTCATTGCCAATATCAAAAAAAGATGTATTTTCCACAGAAGTTTTTGTGCAATTTCAATTATTTTCCAGTTCCCTATAGACAATTCTGCTGAGTTCTCTTACACAGCGTTAGTATACCGTTCAATGTTGTTGCATATTACTTAGTGGTCAAAAATTTGTGGACAATTTTTTGTGCATAAACCTCACAAAACCCTCTCTTAACATTTTTTTACTAGAAATGCAAAGTAAGAAAGTAAATAAAATTGATTGTCTTGTACAGAGAAGTTTCTGTGTGGAAACTATGTTCCCTATGTTTAGGGATACATGTCTTAGCCGCAATACTTGGACCTAAGCTTTTAATGTACAAGGTGCTGAACATTACATTTGTGTTCAAAGTGCTTGTATGACTAAAGATGATTAAATGAGGCAGGAAGTAATTCAATCACACCCCTTAAAGCTGTATTTGCCCATGAACACACTTATTACAACTTAAATGGTGGTGATGTGTGATAATTACAGACTGGTAAATGTAACACAGTTGCTATATGTTTATTTAGTAGGCTTCCACTTAATGAAAGCTGTAGGGGATAGAAAACTATTTCAATTCTTTTTTGCTGGGTGTAGGTACAAAGATAATTAAATATGAAGTAGAGGATCCAGCTGTAGTATTGATAGTGAGGGTCGGGCATAGGTAGGTAGTTATTTCATGTGTCACTTAAGAGAAATTTAAACAAAAATAGTTAAATAATATTCATATATAGGGGTTTTTTTAATTAGTTGGTTATTCATTTTAAGTACTTGCAGCTCAAAGATTTCCCACTATTTTAAAAATATATATGATCCTATTTTTTTTAATCAGCTCATTTTTTTTTCCTTTGTTTTTCCACAAATATATTTGTAAACAAACCAAGATCATGTCTCAAATTCCAAGATATGGTAAAGCAAAAGTCAGTTTTAATTTTTTTTTAATTTTTGTTTAATAATATGTTTCAGTCTTTTGAAGGTTTTGGGTCAATATCTGTCATTATTATACTCATTTAGATGGCATCCAAAACAATATCACATGGTTAATTTTACTACTTTGGGTTTAATTTATACTTTCAAGTGATGAGTAATTGATGAATTGTTTGTTCTACATGCACAAGGCCACACAGAATTTAATGTCATTGAATGATTGTCCCTTAATTTTACTCTGGAAGTTCTGAAGAAAAAAGAAAATAAATATATTGTTCTATATTAATAGTTGCAAGTTTTTTTCTCATATTTAGTTTATGGTTACTATTTTTAGTGGAAGTTTTTGTAAGAAACAATATTTCCAAATTTCTAGTCTGAATGTGAATTTTTTTTTTAACAGAATTTATTAATAGGATTCAGACATTTTTAATCCCTGGAAATAAAAGAAAAACACATACAAAAATAAAATTTCCTACTGCTTCTGGCAAGTGGATTTTAATTTGCATGAGGTTTTTGGTTTGTGTGTTTGTTTTATTGTTTTTTTTTCTTTATCACTAATTTCCATTTTACTTGGTTAAGTGACTGAAGGTATTACCACTAAGTAGTTCATTAGATGTTTAGATCTTGGGATTATGGTCTGTTCAACCTAGACAAACACCTGGGTGTACCTTTTTTACATGATTTAGGTCCTGAATGAGATTTAGTGGGCTTGTTTTTCGGGAGAAAGAAAACATGGTTAGAGTGATGTAAAGTTTGTATTTCCTCTGAGATACTAATAATTTATAGCACGCAGTGACTATACTGCCAAGCTTTCACGGGATAAAGTAAGTGAATTATTTTAGACAACGGTATTTTAAGATTTTATGAGCTACATCACAAAAAGACCTCACCGTTATTACTACTTCTCATTTCCTCCCCAGTAGAGCCATGAGGAACATCAGTTTTTGCGTGGTTTTACAAACTCTTGTCCAGCTGACAGACTGCCACTGCCTTTGTATATTTTGAATCATCACTTCCCAGGAAGTAGCTCTTTCTCTAATGATGACCATCAGTGCTACAGTCCTCTGTTTGGCTGCATTGAGACACATTATTTTTTTCTGTGTAATATACGAATGCATAGAGAATGCATCTTTGTCACTTTCATCTGTTGTCATCACTACTTACTACTTTTCCAGTCTTTCTGTCATCAGTAAAGCCTATTGTTAATGTTTTTATATTTTCATCCGTTTATCACCAATACAGTATTAAATAGCATTGGGGTAATAACTAGTACAGGAGCTCCACGAAAAATCAATCGCATTTGGAAAAAAATTTTTTTTTTACATTTAACCGTAAATCAAGTTGGAATCAGCTACAATTATAGACTGTGTTTGATTCAGAATGTTTTACTCCTGCAGTCAAATGCAGAGGAGGACTCTGTAAAAGGCTCAAAAATTACCAAGTATATTTTATCAAAAAACCCCCTAGAAATACAAAACATAATAAGAATATTAGTTTGACAAGGTCTACTCTTCATAAACTCATGTTGGTTGACACACTACCCTCCTTCAATATCTCATTAATTTTGTCCTTGCTTCACACTATGCATTTCATTCTTTTTTTTCTTCAGGAATAATAGAAGCTCAAAAGGTACAGGGATGTTTAAATCAAAAGGTTTATCCTTCCTCAAATGTTAGTACAAGGTTAGGTTTCTCTCCCTATTCTAATTTTTTCCTGATTTTCTAGGATTTACAAAACAATGCAAGTTAAATTGTTTTTCTATTAAAATATATTTGTTTGGCATCAGCGTTCACATCCTCCCTTATTCTTGAAAGTAAAAGTAAATTCCTTGCCATATGATAAGAATACACTATTTAGATTTCCCTGCCAATATAAAACAGAAACATTTATTATATATTTTTGCTTTCTCTAAATTATAAGGAAATCTGTCAGCTTCATCTAATATAGACTGGAGTTATATATTTGCTTGCCATTTCCTATATACTTTAAAAATAATATTTTCCATCTCTAACTTATGTCATTGTGCTTATTGCCTCCCAAAGCATGTACCACTTCTCTATTTTCTGATTCAGTCTTTTCTAAATACTTTACAACCAGTAGGGGTAATGTTTGCATTTCACATACCTGTTCTTCAATGGGTTGAATGTTTTCCTCCACTTACCTTGTATGACTCTTCCCAACAACTGTGTCTGCTATTTGGACAAAATTAACTGCAGGTGTATATCTTTTCTCCAGAAGTTTCCTGATTTCTGTAATTCATCTGTAGCCGTGGTTTATTACATGAAGCAGTATTAGTAGTAAATGTCAATATTATGGTTTTTTAAATCCTTTTGTTAATCAAGTTATTTGTGCTTAAAAATAGCCGAAAAAGATTATTTCTGTTAGGTCTGAATTTCTTTTAAAAAGAGATACTGTGTTTTGAAAGTCTGATATTTTTTGGAAGAAAAGAATAATCCGTCAATGACTAGTTTTTGGCAATTTATTTTTTAATAAAAATATTTTTATTGCAAGCCAGTTTTTTCTCAGCCATTTCTTGGAGAAAATTCAAAATGCAGAGATGTCAGTGAACTGACTTTTGTGTGTGTGTGTCCTATGTTTTTTGTCAGCTCGATATCCTAATATACCAAGAACAATACATTTACTGTGATGGATTCAGCTTTGTAAACCAAACTGTTAATGTAATGGTTTACATTGATGCAAAGTGGTTTGAAGAATTCAAGGCCTTTATAGAGCGTGGTAATATGCAGAGCAGAGACCTCCAGAAGGAACCCTATTTTTTCCTGCTGCAGATTTCTTCTATTTCTGAGCTTCCCTCTCCATTAAGCTGGCGCCAGTGAAAGCCCAAAGAAAGGAACGTAAATTTGCAAACGAATCTGAAAAAAAAAAAAAAATCTGTTTTGACAGTAGAAAACTCAACACAGACATCTTGATGAGAATTCCACTGTGAGATAAAGGTTGGGAAGGAATGTCCATATAGTACAGGTAGAAATGTTGGCATTAAGTTGTAGTAGAGATAAATTGCTGACACCTTTTTACTCATGATGCCTGAGAGAATACCGGGAGCCCTGATTTCTGGCCCATACATTTACACATCCCTTTTTCTTCAGTAATGGCTATAGTGAGATTAGTAAACACAGACTTAGCAAATGAATGAAAATAGAACAATGATGTCAGATTTGCAAAAGACTGACAATTTTCCTCGTACTTCCACAAAATTAATGAAATCCATACTTTTATTAATTTTGAATTTTGTTAGATTTTTGATGTATTATTTTCTATGAGATCTAGGGATTCTTATTTCTTTTTTTTTTTTAATTAAACTGTTGAGGAAAATCTGTGAAACTTTAATAGCAGCACTACACTCTTTCTGTACCATTTGAGAGAAGACAGATGCATCCTGTACACCAAACCATAAAGTCAACATAGTGGACTGATTCTAGGAAAGGCATTATGATCTTTCCTTTATGAACTTTTCCCCATTTTTTTATTTGTAAATATTTTCCAATGTGTTTCTCCAGCAAACTTTTAAAGTTCAATTAGATTTGAATTCTTATGGCAGATACATATACACAGGGAAAAGTTTTCAAGGTAGTTATAAAACATCAAAAGCCAAATGCTGTGTATAAATAAAAGGGAGAATTTTCTCCATTCTTTCTACATCAAAGTTCAAATTTTCTTCCCTGTAAGTTTCTTAGTACTATGAATTTCTGATTTTTCTGAATTTCTGATTTGTTTTTCCTTTAGCTTCAACTGGACAAGAAGAATGTCCCATCAGTGCTCACCGATAATTAATTACATCAAATATATTTCTATTTATAGTAAATATAATCTATTTTACAGTACCTGTATGTATGCCACATGTGAGAGATTCTTAAGCAACACGCATAAGAAAGTGATAGATCAAGAGAGTAGATGGGACATATATTATCAAAGCAGTTACATGTGAAGGATCATAACAGGAACACCACATAAGTGAAATTCTATTATAAAGAAGCTTTCAGTGATTCCAAACAACTAATTCATTTGGCAATGTATTTTGCAAAAATCAATTATATATTCTGTATTTAAACTGTACACTACTATTTGAGAAAATAATGCTTTGGCAACAGTAAGGACAGAGAAGAAACAATTTTATATTCTTGTCTGGTGCCCCTTTCTCTTCAGGCCTTCTGCTGAGGGATATTACACCAGACACAGAAAATGAACATTATGACCATCTGTTGGCTGTTTGTTGATGTATATGGAATGAGGTAACAACTCAGCTCAGAAAAGCAGGTGCCTGTATTTAAAGAAAAACACCAAAAACTGAAATGGAGCACTAACTGCCATGCTGACTAGTGTTTTAAACATAGAAACCAAGGTTATGACTGATTTGACAGATTAACTATCCACTCACATCTAGACCAAAACCAAGATATCCTGGTAGGATTCCTGAAACCCTGAGTTGGATGGACAAGACAGAGAGAAAGAATATATATTGCATGAAGGGGAATATTTAATGTTGATTTAAGGCACTAAACAGAAACCTTAGAATTAAATGCAGTGTACTTTCACTTCAAATGTATAGCCCTAGTTAAATACTGTTAGAATTAGCAGTTAAACAAAGAAAAAAAATTTCCCCTTAAAGAAAAAAATATTTATAGTCATGACTAATGAAGCAAAATCTAGCTCCACAGCTCTAATTTCAGTCATATTTATAAATAAAATGAAAACTATTCAACTTCAACTTTGGAATTCAAACAGTAAAAAAGAAGGGAAGGAGTTGAGGGAAAGTAGCATAAGGACGTGCAAGAACTGAGCAAAAGGCAGGTTAGACTGAAAACTAAGAAACAGTTCCTAATGTAGATACTTGTTGATTTTTTTCCATGATGGTCCCATTGAAAACTGAAGTGTAATATTGGTTGTGTAAAGAGATGCCTAATAAGATGCTTGACCATAGAACTGTGTAAAGAGAATGACAACAACAGCCTTTTTAATTTTGGTCTTTCTGTTGCTGACATTTTGTATGCTCTCTGAAATATTTTAAACTTTCATAGCTTACTGGTTGGGAACTAATCAATTTTTCAAAATACTTATGGGTTTTCAAAAACACCTCAATAGTTCCTTCTGTTGATCATTCTCGGGAAATCCTTAATGACTGAAAATGACTTAACAAAATTATAGAGCTGAGAAATACTGAGGATTGATCAAGATATTTTGAATATGTTTTTTGTAAATTATTACCAAACCATTCAGCAGGAAAGAATAATCAGTATAATTTTGTATGCTGGGATAATAATGCCTCCTTGCCCAAACTGATCCCACTTTTCAAATCTAAAGACCTCTCAAGTATATTTCATTAGCTAGTTTATATTGAAAAAACAACAGAAATTAGAAAAATATGGATTATATTCTTTATAAAATTCTTGAAGTGCATAAGATTAACATAATAAAATTAAAACGGTTAATTTTCCTGCTTAAAAAGGACCACTGAACTGTATAATTTTTCCCACAGTGCCTTGCAAACTATTTGTATTTGCTCTCAAATATATAAAAATTACTTAAAAGGCAATGCTACACCATTCCCAATTGTTACACTCAACATATTTCTCCCACCTTAATCCTCTTCTTTGAATTAAAAAGAAGAACCAAAAAAACAAGAAAAATCTGCTGAACACTAATTATTCAACCTCACCTCCTACCTACTTTCTCTCTTTATTCTGAGGTTTCTTAAGGGCTATAATGAGCTGTCCCCACACAAACAGGCCAAATTAGTGGATAATTACTGCTGGGTCTGTGAATGTTCTCACTCCTCCTTTCTTACAGTTTCACAACATTACCAGAATGGTCTGTCACCTCCCTACAAATTAGGCACAATTACTACTTTATAACATTAGTGGTGGTAGGCTTATTATCTTGGAGGATATGTAAAAATAAGGGAGGGTTGTGGTGAGTAGGCAGTGAATCAGGCCCAGGAGGTCATTATCACATTGATAGCTTGTTTAATCCTAACTTTATTTTTATTTTGCAAGACAAAAACTGTATACACAGTTAGAAATGGAAAAAATGAAGTTGTTGGGGTTTTTTTCTTGTGCCCCCAAGTTTCCCAGGTGGTGGTGCTAATATTTGAGTTTGTTTTGATGCCTTAAGCCCCTAATTTATTTTTATTTTTCTAATATTTGTAAGACTTGTAAGTTTTATAAGTAGTGGAAATAGATTTTAAAAGCAGCAAATCCCCCCCCTCCTTTGTCCCTTGTCCCTTTCCCTTTCTCTAGCACCCTTGTTTACACATTCCTTAACCCTCTTACCCCATTCTATGCTCCCTA
>JAWWMA010000100.1:1785390-1812841 GCA_035041425.1 Mionectes olivaceus | reverse complement strand
TGTAGCGCTGCAGGGGGTTGTTGTGGCCAAAGTGCAGGACCCGGCACTTGGCCTTGTTGAACCTCATCCCTTTGGAATCAGCCCAGCTCTCCGGCCTGTCCAGGTGCCCCTGCAGAGCCCTCCTGCCTTCCAGCAGGTTGACACTCCCTCCCAACTTTGTGTTGTCTGCGAATTTACTAGTGGTGGATTTAATCCCCTCATCTAAATCATCGATAAAAATGTTAAACAGAACTGGTCCCAGCACTGTTGCATCAGTTCAACTTTTGTCACAAGGTATAATCACAAGTTTTTGGGAGATGTCACATCAATGAGGACCGTATCCAACGGTCAACAACAGATATTACTGAAACTCTAAAAGTCTTTATAAAATGGTTGTAAATATCCAGTTTATCTCAGTGACAGCAGTTTCCTGTGCCCAATAAACTTAACTGGCTATATATGTCAGTGAATACCAAAAAAAGTTTACAAGAACAGTATAGAGAATAAACATATTTCTTAAAGTTGGGGTCCAAAAATATCCGGGAAGAACTTCTCCATAGCAGCTGAAACTGCATTCTTTTTAAGGAAAAAAGCTTTCAAGACAAAAAACTTCTAATGTTAATAAACTTTCAAATTTTCCTTAAGGGGACTGGGAAATAGTCTTAGAAAACGTAAAGGTTGATATGATGCTATGTATAATCTTTTCTTCAAGGAATCAGTGAGTTATCTGATGCCTATGTTTTGGTTACAGTACCAGTGATATGTGTACACTGAAGGATCGAGGTGAAAAAAAAGAAGTTAATATCAGTATTAGATCCTGTGACTTCAGGAAATCCCAAACAGATATAGTTGCTTTTACACACAATAACTAGACAATCTTCATATATTACAACCCAAATTTGGGAGGACCTGAGGATGAGAATGGCTATTAGGAAATTCTGATTTCTTTCACAAAGTATTGTTTGCTATACTGTCCACCACACTGAAGAACCACCTACAGATCATCCAAAGGACAATGCTCAGCTGTCATGTGCCAACAGACAAGGCAAGAACATGTCATGGAGAATCAGGGACAAATCTCAACTACCAGTTTGAATAACGTGAGAGAATCAGAGTGGGAATATACACTAACAATTGAGAAACAAAAGTAAATAACTTGGTAAATTAAATGAGAACTCACTTTTCCAGTAGGCTTAACAATGCAAATGAGAAGCATAATATTGACTTACAGGCCAGATTACATGAAAGTCATCACAGTATTGTGGGTCAAAGGATAAATATTGACCAAATCTAACTGAAGAACAGTAAGTGTTTGCACCAGTAAATACACAAAAGCACAATCAAATCTTCCAAGTCATAATAACCAGCAGAGAGCTTGCAGGAAGGAATCCAGGAATAGTTTGTCTCATTCATCTGAACTGTATTGCAAGCTGGTACCTTGCTACACTTTCTTGATGCTTACATTGTCCTTTCTTGTTGGAATCAGATTTGCTAATGCCAGTAGTTAGCAAACATTCTGAAAAACAGAATATGGAGACAGTTTGTCAACTATTGAGCTGGTGTGGTATACAACAGGAGAGTTTTGGGGGTTTATTAATAATTTCAGACTGTTAATTTAATTTCATATTTTAATATTAATTATCCCAAATAGCTTAACAGAAATAAACTGGTGTACGTATTCATCAGCAAAATATAACTACCTTCAATGTAAAATATTGCAACTGTTGAATATCACCTACATACCTAATAAATTTTTGAGAGGTGATTTAAGAATGTATAAGTTAATTTCCCAAAGACAGAAGTGCAGTTCCTTATAGTGGGTTCTGAAAATATAACCCTAAATGTTACAAAAATAGTATCTGGCTTAATTTTTAAACTGTAAATTGATATTCTCCAATGGCTACTCATTTGTACTAAAAAAAAAAAAATTAAAGAGACCTTCTGCACCAGTAACAGAATATGGTTTGTTACTTGGAAATGGAGGCTATCATGCCTTTGAACACCGTCCTATATGAGATATTCAAGTATATTATTCTTGTTATTGTTGTTTCAGTAAAATGTCTAAATTAGCATTTCATCTTAGCTTTGCATTTTGAAATGAATCAAGTATTTATTTAGAAGCTATTAAAACTGACACGCTCTTACAACTCTTGAATAGCCCTGTTCTAATGCCCTTCAAGATTTCATTGTATTTTCATTCTGATACACTGAAATCTACAAATTCTCTTTCTATTTCACAATTGCGCAATTTGAAAAGGTCCTTGAAAAGGAAGAGTTGCATCAGCATAATGGCAAAATTAGAACACTAAAGGAAAAAAAATATATTTAACATAACTGGATTATTGCTCTCAGAACTACATGATTTAAAATACAATGCTAGCATCCGTGAGGGAAAATCCAGGTGATTATCAAGTCCCCATACAGGCACAGCCTCATGAAATTACTCCCCTTAACCCACAAGTTTCCACTTTATTCAAGATTGTATAAAAATATGAATTTAAAAGGTAACATATTGTAGCGGTGAGTTAATGTCATAGGAAATCAACTGCAGAGTGTCTGTAAAATTAATACCTAGATTATACTTCTCTTTAAGCATGTAAGAAATTCAATGCATTATGAACCCTGTGATGGTTTCATTGGAGTCAAATAACTGATTCTTTACAATTTCATACATTAGTTTTGTTAACTCTGCTGGTAGTTCTGAACTGTCTTTCTCCATATCTCACACACAGATGAAAATGCTGTATAACATCCCTCTGCAGAGTAAATCTACAGGAGGGAGAAAAAAGGATGCATTAAACTCAGAAGCTCATTGTTGCAGAGTATCTTTTCCCTTGGAGGGCAATTGCAGGACAGGAAGGAACAAAGAGAAGTAGCTGAATCCTTGTGGACAGAGAATTTTATTTGTGGGAAGAGTTTCCCCTTGCATACAGATCTGCAGTGCTGAAGCATCACGGTTGGTCTTAAGCAGGTACTAGGAGACTCATCCTTAATCTCTGGATAGTGCCAGCACATCAGCAAAGGGCAGAAAACATCACCAGGTACTGATCCCTATCCAACTTTCAACACTTTTTCAGGTACTCGTTCCTTGTACCCTCAGCTGGGATTTTGCATGGTCCCCTGGCAGATATGATGGCTCAAACCTATTCATTTTCAATATTGTTACTCACTGCTTGTGGAAACAAAAAAGGTTCTACGAAGTGCACATGCAACTCAGATATGCATGTCTGGGCATGGTTGAGAAGGATTATGTTGATAACGATGTCAGGCACGGATTAAATCACACTAGCCTATGTAGGTGCTGACCAGCCTACTCTGCCTCTCTCAGAAGTCATGAGGTCTCACATATTTTGCAGTCTGCAGACAATATCTGTCTCACTGTTGCACTCATGCTTACTCCCACTGCAATTAATTGCCTTGCCAGTCTCATCAATAGAAGAAATGTTGAGTCCTTTAATTAAGCCCTTTCCAAATGTGTTATATTTCTAATATTTCAAGATATTTAAAATGCAAATTCTTTCATTTATCAGTACATGTCTATGTTGTTACTGCTTGGTTTGTTGGGGTTTTTTTGAGTTTCAAGTTGGGGCATATTTTGGTACAACAACAAACTATTGGGGTTTTTTTGATTGGTTTTTGTTGTTTTTTTTTTTTTCATGTAGTAGAAGTACAGGTCTCAGCAGAACTGGCATTTATTCTTTTGATTTTTTGTGCTTTTAACTCAGTATGTTTTCTATGTGCTTTTAAACAGATCTTCTGAGGTGGGCTTTAATCCCTTATTTTATGCTTTCATGTGTAATACTTGTCTATAGCTTGAAGGTAATTTCCCCCTACAGTTTTAGTCATCCTTTACTTAGCAAACCATTTCTTTAATTGTTTAGCCTGTGGTCTGAAGTATGTTATTACTATTGCTGCTATTGGTTTACAAGTTTCTGTCTATACAGCATGTCTATATCATTAAATATTACATCAAAATCAGTACAAATTGATATGTTTATACTTCACTGAATGTTTAATCTCCTGGAGTAGATGTTAGGATAGAGCACTAAAATGATCTGATTTTGGGGATGTTTTTCAGGTGAACTTGCACTCTGAAAAAAATGCACATTTTGAAAGCATTTAGAGAACTAGCTACTTACACGCTGATCCTTTGTATATGATGGCATTGTAAAATGATTAATGTAAAGTCTGGCCTTATTTGTTTGAAATAGTCAGTGCCTGGAGAACTCACTTGTTTAATTGGGAGTTTGAAGGTATTCTGTATGGAGCAGGATGAGGTTTTTTGACATGTTTTAGGCCAGAATGAATCTTTACAGCTGAGCTACAACCCATGAAAAACATGGCTTTATAATGGAAATGCTGACACAACCTTTCAATTAGAGTAGTGCTAACTGCATCATTATAATTAGGGACACACTGACCCTTTGAAAACTGTGTTTTTCAAATCAGGAGAAAGTATTCTCATTTAGCTGGTCACTAGTCATGTTTTTATAAATCTAGAAAAAGCTAGCAGATTAAAAATGTTGCCTAAAATTTGTTTTCTTGACAGAATAAAAAAGGTGTATAGAAAATTATTCCAGTCCTCATGGTCATCTTAAGTTATAAAAAATACTCTATTAAATACATTATGTGACCCAGAAAAAATGCTATATTAAAAAAAAAGAAAAACAAACCAAAACACAAAACTGCATGATTTTAAGTTAATTTCTTACACCCTAAACCATTCTATCACCCTAGTATATCAAACTACAACCAGAAATATGGTTGTTCAAACATTTTCTATATTATAATATAAAATATTCGGTGATTTCTCCAACCATTCTGGAAAGGCTACAGCTAAATAGTGATTGGACTCAAAACTGCAAAATTAATGAAATTGTATAAAACTGAAAATTTTTGCACAATAAATGTCATAACTGATGTATTTGTTGTTTGTAACATAGGCAATACAGTTCACTGAGGGACATTGTGGTCTAGGAAGTATTTCCGGAAAAAACATCCCAGTACTTTGTCAGTCCTTACTGTGTTCCCATTCTGCTGTCTTAAATTGAACTGTAAGGAACAGAAATGCAATCTGTATCTTTATTTGTCAGATACAGAAATGTAATTGTATCTATACTTGTCTAATTGAAGAAAACAAAAATAAAATAGCAAAACTCTATTTTCTCTAGGCTATAGGTAGTACACTGGGCTGTTACAATTAAATAAAATGTTATGGTTCATAAGTATTAGCATAATTAAGTGCAGTTCATAAAGTCAAAATCATAGAATATCCTGAGCTTGAAAAAGTCTGACTCCTGTCCTGGCACAGCACACTCCAAGAGTCACACCACGTGCCTGAGAGTATAATCCAAACACTCTTCTCGAACTCTGTCAGCTTTGGTGCTGTGACCACTACCCTGGTGACCCCGTTCCAGTGCCTCCAGTGCCCAACCACCTTCTGGATGAAGATCCCTTTCCATCAATCTACACTAAACGTACCCTGACTCAGCCTCATGCTGTTCCCTCTGGTCCTTTCACTGGTCACCAGAAGGAAGAGATTGGTCCCTGTCCCTCTGCTTCCCTCATGAAGAAGCTGTAAACCACAAATCAGTCTCCCCTTAGTCTCCTCTTCTTCAGGCTGAATTCATCAAGGTATTCATTATAACAGTGGACATTTTGATATTGGAATTTTTTATACTGGATATTTGACATTGGAATTTTTGATAATATTAATTTTTTGTTTTGCTGCCTTGTAAGTATATTTTCTTCCAATTCCTTTTGGAGAGCTTATATTCTTATTTATCATAAGAAAGAAATAATATATTAAGGTTACAAAACCAAATACTCTTGTGCTAAGAGAGATAAATGTATTCTTCTTCCAGTCCCTTATGTGGGAATGATAATTTTCCATTAATTACATAATCACATGCTTTTTTTCCCTGCCTTTTTACATCTAGGATGAGCAGCACTCACCAAATAAATAGTAGTTTGTGATTTTATGCCCTTTTTGTGACAATAAATCCAGAGCCCCTCTTTAAACAGAAAGATTAATTTAATCCTTGCCTTTTTGATAACATTCATGGTTGTAACTAAGCCCTTCATGAACAAATGCTGATATATTTTCTGCAATACTTAGGAAAGTTTGGTGGTATGGTCATCACAATGCTTAAGAATCCCTCTATGATGCCAAACATCTGTTTTTCTAAAATAGAACAGACTCAGTAGTCTCGCAAAGTATTCAGTCAGAAAATCAGAAATATAAAAGTACTAACAACTCCTCAAAAGAATGTTTAAATATTTGGCTTCAGCTTAACTTATGCAAAGTACAGTTATGCAGTGACATCCAAGTTGGCACCAAATGAACTACCTGCACATACAGTCAGCAGAGTTCTCCTTCTAAACTAATTAGTTTTGGTTTCACTGCTAGGGAGCAAACCTAATTAGCCCAAGCATAGGGCCACAATGCTGTTGAAATCCAAGCTACTATTTCTGTGGTTTGCATGTCAACATACCAGCTTCAATACAGTTAAGATAAAGTACCTTCACAGGGTGCTACCTGGTTTGACAGACACACTCTACTGTTAGACACAAACTCTACAGTAGATGCAGTGCAGTTTTCTATGTCTCCTTTGATCTGTAGTCACAGACTTTTCAAACTGTATTTTGTCGCTTTGGTAAAAAATAAGTTGGAGTGCTGTGATCAACATTCTCCTTGACAGGAAAAGCACCACTCAGACCCACAGCAATGACCGTCCTCTGCACAAAAGTAAAGCAGATAGAGAAAGAAGAAGTGCATAATGAAGTAATTAAAGGCTATAATGCGTTCACACTGAGTTGAATTAAGGTTTTAATTACAATCTCAATTATGGGATTCCTAACTTCTGAACAGATCGTCGCGGTACAGACCTACTTTGCCCAAGGTAGACACAAGCCAATTTTCTTAGAAAGCTTGTAAAACATAATCTGTTGGTTTTAGTAAGGTTTAAGTCACTTTGTAAAAGGAATAGCGTAAGTGCTAGTTTTGAGATTGTTCATTGTACTTGTCCTTTTCTAAAGCAAACTAAGAACTGCTGAAATCTTTTTATCTGTTGTTGTATTTGCTGTTTTTCAGATCAAAAACTTTAGATACATG
Organism: Mionectes olivaceus; assembly: GCA_035041425.1. Classification (NCBI taxonomy): domain Eukaryota; kingdom Metazoa; phylum Chordata; class Aves; order Passeriformes; family Tyrannidae; genus Mionectes; species Mionectes olivaceus. The sequence continues at coordinate 1,805,748 of JAWWMA010000100.1, read as the reverse complement.
CCTGGTTGACCACTGCAGTCAACCTTTTAATTGGCCAGAGTTGCCTTTTATACAATAATGGAAGTACTTTTATGCTGATGTTTGCCAATAGCAGATGGAAAGGACTGCTGTGAGCCCTTTAGCTAACTCCTGCAGACTTAAGCAAGTCTGGGTGATGCTAAGTTCTAAGCTTTTATAGTTTAATTCCAACCCTCTTCTCCAGGTTGCAGATGTTAATCCTGGTTGTCTCTAACCCTGGCTTCAAGTCCAACCTGCTCTCTGTTGTAGCCTTAATGCAAACTGTGCCTTTACTCCCTTAGTAAGCCCCAGTCATCATCTAAACACCTATGCTAACTTGCTTTCCCAGTAGCTCTGCTCTGCTGTCAATTATGGGTTTTTTTGTTTTGTTTGTTTTCCAGTTTTTGCCTTCCCTCTTCTCTTTGTCATCTCCATCTCACTGTTTTCCACCTGTCTTTTCTCCCCTGAAATGTAGTTGCGCTTTCTCTGTCCTTCACTTTACATATCTACACTATATTTCATATGCAATTATGAGTATTGTTCTTCCTCCTCCTTGCTATTTTCTTATATCATGTCAACTACATTAATTGTTCACTCCCTGTGAATATTGTTTTGTTTTCCCTGTACGCAGAATATATCCTTTTCATTCCTCCTGCTACCTGAAGGTACTTTCTGAGTCAGAAGCAAATTTGACCTGGGTTGGGAGGCCAGCAATCACAGTGACCTAACACAGCCATTACAGGTTATAGTGCTTAGTCCCCAGAGGTCTGAATAGGGCATGTGTAATACATTAACATAAATTTTGCAAATTTATTTGTCAATGATGACTTTTCAGAACATAACGTAACAACTGCTTCTAAAAGACATGACCTAAAGACCAATTTGGTTTTCTTCTGGGAACAGCACAAGGCATATCCCTGACACAAATATGTTCTCTCTAAACTTCCTCCTTGAAATAAATGCCTTATCCTGAGGCAAACATCTGCAAGAAAAAATCATCGGCATCTAGAGCTTGGTAAGTTTACAAACAAAAAAGAAGAAAGAGGTGACAACTGCTGTCAAAGTTGCAGCATCTACTTCACAGTTCATGCGCTTTTCTCAGTGTCAGAGATTTTTCTGAGCTGTGTTCTAGGTTTTGATCTCTGTAATATCAATACTACTCACCCATAACAGTGGAAAGTACTCTAGCCTTAAGGCAGAACAAAGTACTAAAAATATCCACCAACCTACCAAAAAAAAACAAACTAAAAAAGCCACAAAAACCAACCAACCAAAACCCACAAAACCAGCCAAAAACAAAACCAGAAAAAAAAATGCAAAAAAACCCCAAACCAAACCAAACCGAAACCAAACCAAACCAAACCCAAACCAAACCAAACCAACCAACCAACCAAAAAAACCCAAATCCACAAATAGAGAAGTTGTGATTCAGTTGTGAGGAAGTCTACCAGAATTTGATGTGCTGGAATTATCACAGGGCATCCACGGTCTGTCAGACTGAAGGGGCTCAGTTGCAGGTGTTGGGGTCCTTTCTATAAAAGACCTGCATTTCTATTGATACATGTAATTAAGAGACTTACTTGTATATTCCTCATCCGCTAGTCTGGTGACAGAATACTAGCCCTTTTTTTTCCTTGCTTTTTTTTCCCCAAAGATCTGTAAGATCTGTGGTTGAGAGTTGGTGGTGCCTTTAACCAGTATTATATACTGTTTTCTTCTCCTTTATCTAAAGATGCAAGATCCATGGTCTGAGACTGGATTTCCTTTAAAGAGAAGGTATTTAAGGTGGATAGTATAAACATTTTGAGTCCTTTCATCTACAAAATAACAGATGTTCAAAAATAATTCATGTCTCAATAATTCAGTTTCCACTGACTGCCTAAGTGTCCATAATTTCTATAACAGATTAACGTAGGAGTTTGAACTTAACCACATTACTGTCAATAAAGATTGTTCCCACTTCAGTCCAGTAAACAGTTTAGGGGAAATACATTTATTGAAATGTAATAAATTTGTTTGGATTCTTACACTTGAATCTACATTTTTTGCTACAAAAGATCTTCAGTAGTAGAATATTAAGGTTCAAGAATATTAAACATTTGACTATGTTCTAGAACAATTACCAGAACCAAAGTAGAAAGACTGAGCAATTGTTTGAAAACAGTATGTTTGTTGCAAAATATAGAACAGAGACAGTAACACCTGCATTAGGTAATATTGATTCTGTAGTTAAACCTTGTCTGTGTCCCTGACACTGGCATGTTCTTCCCATCGTGGATGTGGAGATATCTCAATCAGGAAACAGAAGGATATCATGGATTTAGACAACTGATAAATTCTCTTTCAGATATTTGGGCTAACAAAAACTTCACTGTTGGACATTTCAGTGAACAAAAACATCAGAAACCCTTGGGATGAATGAAAATTCAAGTTGGCATTTTGTGAGAAACAGCCCTTATTAGAAGAGGGCCCTGTATACCTTTCCCATTTCCTAAATTTTTCTCCTAATATTTTCTCTTTACATTTATCTTTCTATGATTCAGCTTTTTTACTGCACTTACTAACTTCATAGATTCAAAAAAAAAAAAGGGTGAAAAAAGGAAATGGGGAACACATTTTAAAAAATTGTGATATTAATAATACAAGTTGATATCACCAGTGCTTTACAATGTAAAGTAATCTTCTCTAATTCTTAACAGCCTATGCTAATCTGTGTTGTCCTGTTTTTGAATCAGCTATATATTGCATTATGTCAGGATCAGGAAATTCAGTGAAAGAATGTTTTTTTCCTATTTTTTTCAGGATTCCCTTTTTAACCTTAGGAAACTTCTGTAACAAAAGTTCTTTTCACTTATGACTTACCTGAAAGTAGAAATTGAAAAATTGTGAAGAGGTATAAAATAACTAATTGCTGATTTGCAGTCATGATATCTTCTGAATATTTTCATTTCTGTGTCCAAGGATTGATATCAAATGCCCATTGATTAATACACCTAAGAAGCTTCAGTTCACAAAGTATTAAATAATCTAACAGATTATTTATAACACACACCGCGCTTTTTATCCACTCAAACCAGGTTCTTTTTCAGTAAGGTAGTAATTTAATTACTTACTTGCTGTGTATCTCAAAAGTATGTTCAAAAAAGATTGACAGTATTCAGTAGTTAGCATTTGGCAACATTAAATGATTGGTGCCCAGTGATTAGCTAATTTGATTTAAAGACTTGACACAGAAATAAAGGCAACTGGTGTTTATAGGAAAACAGTTGTTTTCTGCAGGAAGCATAATCTGTAACATCTTTTGAGTGATTATAAGAGTCTGTGGGTATCCACTGTATGTTTAGGGCCAACCTGTATTGGCTTATACATAAACTGTCAAAATAAAAGTTCATTCACTGTAGTGAATTTGCTTTTTGTTAGTTTAAAATGGATTACTTAGACTGAAGAGTTAATAGCATGATAAATAATTCTTTTAAACCCCCTTTTATGTTTATTGTGTGTCAAGGTAGTATATCTAGGCCTTCATGCCTTCAAACCATGTCAACAATACCAGATATCTAATTATATACTATATCTTTAATTTGAGCATCAGTTGTTTAATGTATTCTCTGAACTCCCTTATGGAGCTCAAATAAACCTTCCTTATGTTACCCATACAAGCTATTTCCAAACAACTCACCATATTTAAAGTGCAGTCTAATGAGACCTTATTTTAAGAATATTTTTGTTTGCCAAATTGAATGTTCCAGTGAAAGTTCTGGAATGTATTACTATGTTAATGATACTGGTAGATTCTAGTATATAATTATTTGAATCAAATTTTTGAAACTAGCAGCTTTTAACAATTTTTTAATATTTCTATTTCATCATAAGTGCCAGATGTCAGGGACTCAAAAATGTATTTATTTTGGTCGTTTTTGGTCCTTCAGAGATTTTTCTGACTCAATATCACTCATCTCTTGTGTATATGTATTTAGCCCCATTGAGTGAAAAAGCTTTGAGAAGCAGCAATCTGTGTTCTTCTAAAATGAATGTTCAGGCCACCTGCACTTTTGGAAAAATCTTGAAGAGCTAGGAGAAATAATAAAAAGTTACACAAACCTAGGCATTGCCTTAGATCACCTATTGCACTTTTTTAGTGTTTGTAGTGGGCAGAGCATCTTCCAAAAAGAAAGCTTGTAGTGAGTGACCCCAGACAATCTGTTGCAGAGGAAGTACATGCTAAAACACATATGTTGCACATATTTCAAATTAGATATACAGATATAACAATGGATGTTCTCATTTGCTGTGTAAATATTTCTTTGCTGTCCTTCTTAAAACACTCTGAGAGCACTCAACATTTTGGAAATGCAAATCAAAACAATACTGAGAATTTAGCTGTTTTCTGTCCTAGTTCTGGCCAGGGCAGCAGTAATTTTTGCAGTAGCCAGGAGTGGACATGACCAAGACCAAAAGCTTATTCTGTACCACCTCACTTCATTTTCCAGGAATTGGGGAAGGGCTCCATTCTGGGTTGGGACAGTGTGGTGTGGTCAGGCTGGGCTCTGTGGTAAGCATTTTGCATGTGAATCACTTGTCTCCCATGTACACTTTCTTTTTTAATATTGTAGCTGTTACTGTTTGTTTTCTCATCTTATTGCTGTTTCCAGTAAATTATTTTTATCTTTACTTTTTTTGCATCCAGTTCTGTCTAGCTCACCACAGCAGGACCCGGGAGAAGAGGGAAGTGAGCGAGCCACGCGTGGCTTCAGTGGGAGCACTAAACTGGAGAATCCCATTCCTAAACCATGAGAGTTCTTATTTTACTTGCATTTGAAATATAAAAAATATATTGTCACTGTAAAAAGAGTATTCTCACACTGATAGGTGGTATTTTCAGCCCTGTAATAAGGTTTAGTAAACTGGAGAGACAAATAGCGACCCAGAGTTGAAAACACAGATATGAAGGAGAGGCCACAGAAGTGACTCACACCTGAGTGATGAAACCAAATTCCTAGAATACAGTGGTGGAGAAATAAGTGATGAGAGGCAAGAAAAGAATAACGGGAAAATCTCAAGAAAAATCGTACAGTAAGAAGAATGAGTGATTGCCTAAGCTGACTTTTGAACAAGAATTGGGAGGTTTGAAGTGTTGCCTATGCTAAAAAGAAAAAAAAAAAAAAAAGAGTTGCTCAAAAAGATGTCTCACGGGGGGCATCTGAGCTTGTGTTAATTAATTTACTCACTGCTGTGAAAGAAAATGTAGCTCTGGTCACTATGGAAATGTGGTCATAACTGAATTGAGTGAGAATTTCCCCTTTTTATATCTCATGGTATTTTCAGGACTAGCTCAAGTCATACGATTAAAGGATTGGGCCAAATTAAATGTATCTATACAGAAATAACAGAAGGTAGATTATAGACATTGATATTATGTAAATATTCAGTGAAGATTGTCTTGGTAGAAAACTTGTCATATAGAAAAAGAGTAGAAAAAGGGAAGTGAAGATTGTCTTGGTAGAAAACTTGTCATATAGAAAAAGAGTAGAAAAAGGGAAAAAACTTTAGCAGAGTCAATACATTACACATCATTGTTATTCATTAAAATGGTTACTGTTTTCTTGATAAATATGTCAAGTATACAAAAAGTTAAGAAAAAGCCATCATAAAAAAATCATAATGCATTGCACTTCCACTAATCCTTCCACAAAGCTATTAAGCTATAGAGGAGACAGAATTTGCAGAATAATTATACTTTGTGAAAAAATATGTACCTTTTAAAGCATGAATTAAATTATAAAATGCATTTTCATGAACCTGTACACTGAAAATTAACGTGTTGTCTTATTCCATGTATTCTACAGGTAGGAGTCTATACTAAGATTTTCTGTTCTTAGTACAGCTAAGATTTACTTTCAGGACTTCAGCATTACATTATTTCACAGAACCATGGAATTATTAGGGTTGGAATCGACCTCTGGAGATCATCTAGTCCAATCCCCCTGCCAAGGCAGGGTCACCCACAGCAGGTGACACAGAAACTTGTCCAGGTAGGTTTTAAACGTCTCCAGAGAGGGAGACTTCATGATCTCCCAGACAGCCTCTTCCAGTGTTCTCAATATAAAGTTCTTCCTCATGTTGAGGTGTGACTCCTTATGTTTTGGTTTATGGCCACTGATCCTTGTCCTGTCTCTGGGCACCACTGAAAGAGCCTGGTACCAACCTCTTGACACACACCTTTGAAATATTTATATGCATTAATGAGATCTCCTCTCAGTCTTTTCTTCCTTAGACTAAACAGGCCCACTTCCTGCAATCTCCCCTCATAAGAGAGGTGCTCCAGACCCCTCATCATCTTTGTGGCCCTCCATTGGACCATCTCCAGTAGTTCTTTGTCTTGAAAGCTCAGAACTGTACACAGTACTCCAGATGTGGCCTCACTAGGTTTGAGTAGGTAGAGAGGGAGTATAACCTCCCTTGACCTGCTGGCCACACTCTTCAGTTCCAGGATACCATTGGCACCCCTGGCCACAATGGACACTGCTGGCTCTTAGTCAACTTGTCATCCACCAAGACTCCCTGGTCTTTCTCAGTAGAACTGCTCTATAGTAGGTCAGTCCCAGCTTATGTTGATATCTGGCGTTATCCCTTGCCAGGTGCACTTGTCCTTGTTTAACCTCCTTAGGTTTCTCTCTGCCCAACTTTCCAGCCTATCAAGGTCCCCCTGAATCAAAGCAGAGCCATCAGGTGTATGATCCACAATTCCCAGCTTCATATCACCAGCAAACTTGCTGAGGGTATCAAGCAATCCCTTTGTCCATTCTTTCTCTTATTGTTGAACAAGTTGAATAAGACTGAATCCCTGGGGAACACCACTGACTACAGGCCTCCAGCTAGATTCTACTTTGCTGATCACTGAGCTCTGCCTTTAAACCAGTTCTTAATCCACCTCACTGTCCATTCATCCAGCCCACAGTTCTTAAGATTACCTATGAGGATGTTACAGAAGACAGTGACAAGAGCCTTGCTGAAGTCAAAGTAGACAACGCCTACTGCTCTCCCCTCGTCGACCCATCCTGTCTTGCCATCAAAGAGGGCAGTCGGATTGGTCAAGCATAATTTCCCTTGGTGCATCCACACTGACTACTCCTGATGACCTTCTTTTCTTCTACATGTTTGGTGATGACCTCCAGAATGATCGGCTTCATCACCTTCCCATGAATGGAAGTGAAGCTGACCAAATGATCATTTCCCAGGCCCTCCTTCTTACCCTTTTAGAAGAGAGGAGGAACATTCTTCTTCCTCCAGTCATCAGATATGCCTCCTGTTCTCCATGATTTTTCAGTGATGATGAAAATGGTGCAAAAACCCAGCCTCTGCCAGATCCCTCAGCACCCAACGATGCATCCTATCAGTGTCCATGGATCTGTGGGTATTAAGTCTGTTTAGCCAACTTCTAAACCAACCCTTTATGATGAAGGGGAAATGTTCTTCTCTCTGGCCTTCTTCTCTTGCCTTCAAGGTTTGAGACTGCTGAGGGCCATCCTCAGCAGCAAAGACGAAAGCAAAGGTAGCATTCAGTAATTCCGTCTTCTTTGTGTCTCCCATACCATCTCAATCATCTGATTGAGCAGCCGCCTTATGTTTTCCCTAATATTCCTTCTGCTGTTGATATACTTGCTTGACATCCTTTGCCAGACCTAATTCCAAGTAGTGCTTAACCTTCCCTATCATACTCCTGCATACCCTGATAATGTTCCTATAGTCCTTGCACGTGGCCTGTCCCTCTTTCCATATCCTACACACTGCTTTCTTGTGTTTCAGATTTACTAGGGGCTCCCTGTTCATTCATGCAGGTCTCCTACCTCTTCGCCCTTTACCCTCATTTCTTGATAATGGGGGTACACTGATTTTGAGGTTGGAGGAAGTGATACTTAAATACTGACCAGCTCTCTTGTATCCCCTTTTCTCTGGGAGCCCTAACCCACAAGATTCCCCTCAGTAGGTCTTTGAAGAGGCTAAAGTTATCTCTCTGGAAATTTAGGGTCCTAGTCCTGCTTATTGCTTTGCTTTCTACACAAAGGATCCTGAATTCCTCTATTTCATGGTCACTACAGCTAAGGTTGCCCCCAGCCTTCACATCTTCAACCACTCACTCTTGGTTTGTTAGCACAAGGTCCAGGCACAGACCCTTCCTCATTGGTTCCACTATCACTTGCATCAAAAAGTTATTTTCAATGATCTGCTGGACTGTGTGGGCTGAGCCATGCTGTCCCTACAACAAACACCAGGCTGGTTAATGTTCCCCAAGAGAATGAGGGCCTGTGACTATGAAGATATTATAGAAAGCATCATCAACTGCCTCATCCTGATCAGGTACCTTATAGTTAACACCCGCAACAATGTCACACATTGTTGTGGGTGTTTGCCACACCCTGTCCCTTTTTGCCATTGCCTGTCCCTTAATTCTTACTCATAAACTCTCATAAACTCTCAACTTATTGGTCTGTTCTTGGGTAGAGCTTGATACATTCCAGTTGCCCTCTCACATAAAGAGCAACTTCACCACCTCACACTTCTCTAACCTATCCTCTGTAAAAAGTACGTAGCCACCTGCGACAGTATTCCAGTCATGGGAGCTATTCCACCATGTCTCAGTAACTGCAATGAGGTCACGGCCCTGAGATCACACATAAATTTCTAGTTCTTCTTGTTTATTGCCCATGCTGGTGTGTTCATATACAGTCACTTCAGTGCAGTAATTAAGCAACCAGGTGGGTGGAAGCATCAGACTTTTCAAGGTCTGTCTCAGTAGACACATTGGTTTTGGTTCTGAGTTGAGTGCACACCCGTATGGCAGAGACTTAGAGCACTTAGCACTTGCCTGAGATGTGGATCTACTTGCAAACTGCAGCACCGCCCCTGCACACCCTGCCTATGCAAACTGCCCTACCATGTCCTTCAGACACACCATGTTCTGTTTTCCCACCCTATTTGCTGTGCTCTGGGTCATTCATGCCTCCTAGAACCATTGAAATTTCCCTCAGATGCCCCTGGCAATGCCACATCCATGCCTGACTGACTCATGAGAGCTACCAGGTCCTGATGGGGCTCTGGGCTGCTGGCTGGATGTCCCTGAGCTTGGTTGGAAACCTCCCTGTACAGTTTGATCTAAGACTCACCCCCAGACTTACCTCAGTTACTGCTGCTGCAGCTGCTGCTACCACCTTGCCAACTGACTATGTTTGATCACAGTTTTTAAACACAAACAAGCACTTTAAACAGAAAATTGAGGAGTTTTCTGTGGTCTTGCTATGAAAGTCCTTGTTGTCATGTAAACGCTATAAACAGAAACACAGCTTATCACAGAATCACAGAATGGTTTGGGTTGGAAGAGATCACTTAAGGTCATGGGAGGACATTCCAGCCAGCATAATATTCCTGCGCTCTGTGGCACAGGATGTGGTCTGTCTAAAAGAATAATAACACAGGAATGTCAGCATTGCTTTTTTTCAGGACAAAAGTATTGCTGGAAAACCAGGAGGTTTCCCAAGGCTTACGTGAGCTGTGGTGGAAAAAGAGAGAGGTGGACAAGCAAGTCACTGCAAGCAAGGTGACCACATGCCTTTTTGTTTATAAAGAAACAAGATATAGTCGTAAATTCTCAGTTATCAGTTCACAAGCCAGGAGCTCACGAATATCCTTGTTTGAAACATGTGGTGCTTCAGCTTGCTAATTCATGAATATTTCAGGTGCTATACAAACAGAGCAGCAAATAGCAGCAGGGACCTCTGAGGATAGCAAATGTTCTGTAGTTTAAGTGAGTGTGGGCAAAAGCAGGGGGCCTTCACATTTTGAGCAGGAAATGAGCCTAACAATACAACAAACCTTAATTTAAACTCTTTTCTTAATGTGCTGTCAAGGGGATCATGCTGGGTGATTTGCTGTAATGAACCCCACCTGGAAGCTCTATAAATCTGAAATTGGGGTTTGAATTGCATTGGGATACCATTGCCTCCACAGCTTGGGTTAATTCAGTTCCAATTTGATCAATAAGTGACCATCCCAACAAGAATAACAAGAAATGTTTAGATGCCTGTTCAGCATGGAACATTTAACAGAAAGATGGCTTATTTCAAGAAGTAAGCAACTTCATTTCTCTTCAAAACTAGCTTTGGTAAAAGAAATAGTTCCACAGCTTTTAATGATGAGTGGCAAATACAAGGACAAATTAATCTGTTAATGTGGACCTTCAGTACTCTTTTAAGACAGTGAAACCTCTTAAGGTAGTTTAGGGTACATCACTCACTGTCATTTTTAGTTCTCTGTTTCTTCATTTCTGGTTTCTAATCCCAAAAATATAGCATTTGATGTATTTGAACTATAATAGATCATCCTTAACTGCCAGATACACATGAGCTATTCTGTGTGTCAAAGGATCACCCTTTTATTCCTGATGAGAAGAAATTAGCTGAGAAGAAATTAATAGTTAATGGTACTACAAGTGCTTTTTAGCTACTTTCAAATGTATTCAATAATCTTACTATCGAGAGGCTACTTGACAAAACAGTAGTAGATAAAATATTATGAAAAGTACAAATAAATTAACTATTAAAATACTACTGCTTTTGGAACACATGGGATAGAGTACGTTACTACCATATAAATGTATATAATTTTTAACTTTCCTAAATGGTTCTTCTAGGATGCCTCATAGTAGAAGGTAGTTGGAAGAAAATTAAATTTAAACTTTAAAAACAACTTTGCTTTTGTTTGGTGCAATTTCATAGTCACCTTCAGTTACAATCCAGTATGATTTGAGAACATCACATACAAAAATCCCTCTGAAAACAAATCCAAATTTTCCTATGAAATTCTTGTCCTGACTTAACAGCAGTCAGATCTCAAAATTTTATACACAGATGTTAAAATGCTATTTCACACTTAAAAAGTTAGAATCTTGTTTTGAACTTCTATATTTGTATTTATTTTTTTATTCTATCGCTAAACAGTATTACTTTTTTCTGTATTACTAATAGTGTTTTGTCATATTACTAACAGTTCTTTTGACAGCCTTAAAAGTCAAAATTAGAAGTACAGAGTTAAATTAATTCTGAATTAATTTTTTTAAAAAAACAGGAACAGTTCTAAAATGAATTGCTGTTTTGCTAACCAAACCCTTCACCAAACTGAGACACTTCAAAAGTAATATCAAATTACATGAATCTCTAAAATTAACTTTGTTTATTGTAAGGTAAAGTTTGAATAAGGTAAGGTAAAATCTGAATAAAATAAATATATAAATTAAATACGTGTTGACTTCAAATACAATTTAGACAACAATGAAATTGATAATGGTAACTTTTACTTCCAGTAGAATTAATCATCATGTATTGAAGGCTGTATTAAAATAAAAAAACAACAGAATATGATTTTCTACAGGAGACTGAATACCTGGAAGGAGAAAATGCCCATTTGACAGTATGTCCACGCTGCTCTTGAGCATGTCACATTTGGTTGAGTTTACCCAAAGGAATAAAAGTTGCTACAGAAAACTTCATATGACAAACTTCCCAGTGCAGGTGAGGTGGCTGAAATGCTTCAAACCTGCAAATTGAAGAACCTAAACTCATTTCATACAAATAACCACAGCAATTTAGGTAGCAGTTAGGGAGAAGCATGGGTCTTCCCAATAGAGTATTGGTCTTGTAGAAGAGGAAGTAGGTAAGAATAGCATTCGCACACATAGAAAAGAGCTGGAAAAGCAGGAAAAGATCAACTGGTTCTTGAAAAGGCGACGCTTCGGCTTACTTAAGCAAGGAAAGCTCACTGAGTATAGAACAGCAATCAATTTTGAATGCAGAAACTTTCAAATTAGCTTAAACATCACCTCACTGGAAACAAATATTTGTGTAAAAAAGGCAAATCTCAAAAGGGTTGATCTTGAGGTGGAAATGTGAAAGCAGCACACATTCTATGCAGGAACCCACCAAGAAAAGCTGTATAACCAAAACCTATTTCTTTCATAAGCTGTGATATGTTCTTTATTTCTACTTGTATGTTTTTCTTAAACTTGCTTAACTATTCAATAATATGAAGGATTCAAAATACTTTTAGAAATAATTAAATAAGCTGTTTAGCACACAAAATATAACTATAAACCCATCCAACACACCTCTCAATAAATCAGATGTAACTTGGTGATATACCCATAACTATTTAGTTAATGTGGCAACAAAGGACAGTTATTTCATGACTTTTAACAAATGAAATAGGAGAATCTTTGATGGGGAGCAGTGATTGAGGATGGAAAATCTGAGCATAAGTAAAGAGTGTTTAAAATTTTCCAAAAACAAATATTACTTGATGTTACAATGCATAACTGAGAATTTTGGAGTTCTTGGCAGGAACAAAGTTGCCAGGTTATTTTCCATGAAAATTTACACCAAGACATTTTGATGCTGTAAAAAACTACAAAAGATATATAACAGACAGAAGAAACTTAAGTGGATTATTAATTTAAAAGGACTAGGAAAACCTAGGGCTTCAAAAAGGTAACCAGACTGAACCAAGGGGATGCTGAAATGGTGCAGAGCCGTATAGCCCAGATGGAGGGAAGTAGAATGCCTCCACAAATGTCCCCAGGAGGGTATGTCAGTTTTCACTCAGAGAGAGACCATACCACACATTCCTTTGCTGCAAGGTTTTAATTTTTTTTATATTAATTAAAGAAAGAAACACAGCATAATTCAGCAGATATACAATATTAAAGAAATACTAGTTGAAGGTGACATCAAGAGGCTCCAATCCACCACTACGTGTAGAACTACCACAGACAAAGTCAGCATGGCTTCATCCATCTCCATCATGAATACCTCAATGGGCAGAGATACAAAAAGTTCCTGGGTGACTTGTTTGAGTGTTGTACTATCCTCTCATTGAGTAAAAATTTTCTTTCCATCTGTTCTCTTCCACACAGCCAACTGTAAAAGGTGATTATGCTAATTCACAATGATCTGTGCTTGGAAAAACAACTGACTTTATTTTCATGAATTGTTCAAACAGTCATGCTCCATCATCTTTACAAGGCCTTGAAAGAGAATGATCACCTGCAGCTCCTCAGGTCAATATTTTGCTTCTTTCATCCATGACTTTAGTTTCTGTTTTCATTCATTTATGAGCACAAAAACCCTCCAAATAAATAAAAAATGATGCTATGATCATCATTCCAGGAAGAAAATGGGAATATCAAATGAAGCAGAAGTATTTTTATTTCTCCAGATTCAGCACCGAACAGCTGAGCCAATAGCATCCCCTGAAAACACCAGGGCAAAAATTAAAAATTTTTCTCTGACATATTTGTATTTCCTGCTGGTATCTTGTGTCTTAGAAGTTCACATGCCTTACATACCAGGACATGTTATATTTTATAGTTGCTATGGCACTTGTAAATTGGATATTTATTTAAAGAGTAAATAATGTGCTAAAAAAGCTATGCAATTAGCTAGACAATCATAAGGATATCTAGAATGGTATTAACACAGGCACTTTCACTTTGAAAAATTTCTGTATTGTCATTTACTTCAGCTTATCAAACACCTGCTTACAGAATCTAACCCAGTTTCAAAGCTTTTCACCTGTGAAACATTCCAGTTTTCACATGCAGGTCTAACATGAACTGAACTACTGCAGCATGAAGTTCAGTGTTAATAAACAGGTTGGTCTTTCTGTGAAGAAAGACGAAAGGTCATTGTGGCACTGTTAAGCACATTCTGCTGAGAGCCACATTGAACTCTAAGAAAATTTTCCAAGAGGTCAAGAGAAGCTCAGACTTTCCTCAAAATCACCTAGCTGATGACTTGTACTTAGTCAGTGCTGCATTCCAGCTTTCCTAAGGTCAACAAGGATACCTCCGTCCTTCCCTGGCTGATTTGAACTTGATCGGAGAAGGAGGAACGTGGAAGAAGAGAGCAGATCGAACAGCATCCAAGTCTATGCCAGTTCTCATTATCTATTGAGAGGAAGGACATTTCACTAAATTTCAGTTGTTAGCTGCAGAAAAGACGTTGGCCTGCAAGAATTCTTTTCAAGGATTTGCAGTAAAATTCTAGATGACTAGCCTTACTACTCCAACTTGCTAAGCCATGATGCACAAACATTTGCAATTCACTGAAAACACAGCCTTACATAATTAAATAGTATTTTTCATTTCTAAATTGAGTGTTTATTACAAGGACAAAGACATCTGTATAGAGAGTCACAGTCCATTACCTGAGAAATTACTGTTATAAATGTGTATGGAAGAAGGTATATGACATAATTATGATTTTGTATTGACTAGATCTGAGGGGCTTTTTACAGTTTGAAAGACTTGATTAAGTATTTTTTAGTTTATTAGTGGATTGTGACACTTAAATTTGCATAGCATTTTGAAATCTTTAGGAACACTGTTTTATCTTTTGGATATTTCTTTGCACTGTTATATAGAGAAATACATCTGACTACTTATGCAATTTCTACCCACACAATACTGCAAACTGCAAAATCAACTGCACAGAATATGTTACAGTCATTTGAAAATTACCTTATATTTTAAAAATATTCATTTATTCAGACAATTTTTTGTTTGTTTGTTTGTTTGTTTTGGCAGTGTTACTTATCTAGATCTTTAGTAAACTGAGTGGAAAGCTCAGTTCAGTAATGAAATCATAATGGATTTGAGGAGCTCAAAATAGCTTTTCTCAGTTTTATTGTTTCACACATCAGTAGTAGTATTTGGATATTTTATGAATGATGGCATATATAAATATAAATTACTTTATATTTTTAAAGCAAATTTGCTATGTATAGAGAAACATGTCATTTACCACCTTTCAAATTTCACAGGAAACCCATGTTGTTATTAAATCCAGTACAATTTTCCTTCTGGCTTTCACATTATAAAACAGCAAACAATTTTTCTAAATAATCTGTAATTTAGGAGGCTGGAGATTTTTCCTTTACCAAATAAACCCCAGCAAAAATTCAAAGAAAACAAAGTGAAAATCAGAATATAACCTACACAACCACCAATCAGAACTGTGTTTATCATGGTAGCATGACAACATTAGCATTCGAATCTTGCGGAATTTATTGACAAGTCAGGTAAAGAAAATGAAGTACTATTCTTTCTAAAATTTTAAGTGATTCTTTAAAACTCAATCCTCAGAATAGAGTACACAAAGTGTCTTTTGCTGAAAGAAAAATAACTGTAATCTTTCGTTATTTGATTACTATTTCTTCTAATGTTCACAGATGAAATCTTATGTATTTCTACTGGTAAAAGATAGGTATTAGATTAATGGCATTTGGCTTGATAGAGGCACTGAAGATATGTCCAACAAAGTTACTTACAATAAGCAGGAATTAAAAACAACTAGTTTATACAACCAGTATAAAAATTAGGTTTTACCTTAGTTCATATTACATACTGATCTAATAAATATTATCTGCTACTTCCTCGTCTGTAAAATTGAACATTATACTTACTGTATTTTAATAATTTACAAATGTTGTAGAGTATTTAGAAAAAAAAAACAACACACAATCTTACACAAAAAAAATCAAATTTTTATGTGGGGAAACATTATCAGTTCTTTTCTTACAGAGCAAAAAATGTAAAGACATTTTTCAAAGTTATGTTGAAACTACTTTCCTTGTTTTGTAAAATGCCACTGGCAACAATAATGCTGCTTTTATAATGTTACTGTAGTGACATATTTGGAAAACAGCATGTAAGCACTCATAAAAGGGTAATGACTTCCTTAAGTGATAATAAAACAAGCTTTTAGGTAGAGATACACCAAGGTGCTAGTGTTTGTGTGCAACAGTAGTAACATTACCTGTTTATTTCTTCTCTTCTACAACTCAAGGTTTTACAGGGTAGGAATGGTTTGTATCTGGTGCAAGTTAGTTTGGGACATTAATGGTGCATCTGCACTGCCATTTTACACAAGTTATTGTGAGGGCTCTTACAGCATGTTTGCTAGGGTTTTTAGCTGGAAGCTGCATCTGAAATGCAGTAATACATGGGATCATACGAGTAACTAGATACTGGAATTGTCATTTTTCTATATATGCACTCATAAGAGAATGAATAACACGAATCATGTGAATAAAGTGTCCATCAACAAGAGGTGAATACGTTCAGGCAAGGTGTGAATGTTCCAGGGGGTTATCACAACCGAATCATCTGTGTAAGGAAAAAGAAATCCTCCTCACAAGGTTTACTTCTTTTCTTATCTTATTTAATACCCAGCTTGTAGCCTGAGGTGTTGGGTGTGCACAGTCTTCAGCATCTGGACTGAGTGGCCACTTTGCACATTGTTAGGAAAGCACAGTGCTGGTTGAGCCATGAGCATCAACAGTCCAGTCTCTTACAGCACTTGGTAGGTCACTGCAGGTGGTTAAATGTTTGAGTCATTAATCACTAGTAGTACAGGTTCTTTAAAGAAGGTAAAACACCGAATAGCCATAAACCCCATATTTGGTTAAAAGAATAAAGAAAAGATGGGTACCAGAATTTATGTGTAACCAAGGACAACTGTGCAAGAAAAAAAAGAGGCAACTATTTGAACCAGTTATTTAATACCTGTCTTAAGCCTTTCCTGTATTTCTGAATAAACTATACAAAAAGCACTTTCTCTTGGAATTAATTAAAAAAAATTCAGAATGGATTTCACAATAATTGTAGAAAGCTCACAGAATATATACTTCAATAGATAAGAAGAATTCATGAACTGTCACTTTCTTGGTAAAAAATTACCCATGCAGGTTCATGCTCTTTCTGTGTAAAATTCATACATATATTTGATAAAAACACCATAAAACCCAAGCACAGCATAATGAGTCACCAAATCTTCAGTAGTAGGGTTAGAAGGTATTTCACTCTGTTACAATATACCCAACTTAGTTGCAAATCAGAAGCATGATTCATGAAAAAAACCTTTAGAATTAATGTGTAAGGAAGGAGGAGGTAATCAATAACATCCAAATCAGGGGAATCACAACTTTAATAGAAAGATATTAAATTTAATTTATTATTAAAAAATATTTTTTTAAAAATCTCTTTAAATATCACACTTAGTTTGAATTGTTTCATAGAAGTTTGAGGTAATACAGCAAAAAGATGATAAAGTATTCTTTTGAAGGTGACAATGTCATCCTGAATACAAATAACTAATCTCAGAGACCTGGTCTTCTGGATGTCAAGGCAGTGTGCATTTACAAGACCTCTCCTGTTCACAACCAGTGAAGTATCAAGGAACACATCAAATAACCATGAGAGGAACTGAAGCTAAAAGACATGAATAGGGTTTTAGCCTAAGAATAAAACATGTAGTAAGTATTAAGACTTTGTGAAAATATAGCTCAGCCTATCCATCTTATTTTTTTTCCTCCTTCCTCTAAAATTAAGCTATATTTTATCTACACACAACATATTGCATTAATTTTGCTAATTTCTAATCCTAGCAGAGAAACTGTTATATTCTGTGCCACTGAAAATGTGCCCTGGCTGTTAGGTTTTCATTCCATCAAACATGTTTTACCTCTTTATGTATTTACATATATAAAACATAGACCACAGACCTTGATAATGAATTCAATATACATTTTACCATAGCTAATAATAATAATGATATGCTCCTGTATTATCAACTGAGAAATATCTATTGTGTAGCTGTCTTTTATTTTATAGACTATTAAAGTCAAGTAAAAATTTATTCACTTTGAGAAAAGCTTTATTCCATTACGCAAACTGTTGTTTTGTAAATTAAACTTCTGCTTCTGTTATTCTGAGGAACAGACTTCACTAAATCCTTTAAAAATATATTGAATTCCTATCTGGAATTATATCTAATCTTTTATAGTACCTAAAAGAAGCAGGCAATATAAAATGTATGTCTGGGATTGACTTCACTAACCCACTTATGTTAAACATATCTTTTTTGATCAAATCCTATATGTTTTACATACATCAAAAAATAATTACAGCAACATATTAATATCACTAAGAAACTTGGTATAGGCACTCTGTGGAATAGCATTACAGCCATAACTCAGATCTTGTTATCTTTGGGAAAAAATAGATATTGTTACAGCAGTAAAAGTATACAGTATGTGTCTAATCAAGAGATGAATTTTAAATAAATCCCTTAAGAGGTCTCAAACATAATGAACTTAATGAAAATTAATACAGTGTGAAACAGAGTAGAAATGGAATCACAGACGGCATAAATCAGTGCTCAGGCTGGAAGTTCTTAAAAGCTCATATTATAATTTTGAAAACAATTATATTAAGAGGTCTTAATAACAAAAGAGCAACAAAGGTATTATAGCTATCCCCTGGAGAGCTCCACTTCACCTTGTTATTAAATTTTTAAAATACAAATAATGCGCTTTGCGCTGGATGACCTCCATATTTGTTAACTTGAACTCTCTCTGTTTTAAAGCAAGGTCACCAAACAGGATACAATCTAGGAGCAAAGAGATTAAGAAACTTAAACAACACATTCAAATATAAAATCATTCAGGTAACAATTAAAATCAGTTATGAGGGATAAGCGAGAATAGATTTTTTTCCCCATTTCTTCATAATTCTGATTACTAGTGACCAATTTTAACACAGTGAGCGTCAGGCAGCTTATTATTATTAGTGGCCCATTACTCAGGTTTCTTCCTGTTTATGGGGCAGATTATCAGAGACATTCTTGAATAAAAAAATATAAAGGTTGCACACTATTTTACCTACCTACCTGTGTATTTTACTTGCACTAAACAAGTCTAAACTGAATTTATTATCTTTCAAAAACAATTTTAAAAACAGCTTCACTCTACGTTTCTTTTAAAGAGACAGTGAGGGTGGCATCATTTCCACTTTTAAAGACTTTTTTTCAAAACAGTTCTTGCAAAAGATGACACCACTGTTCTAGATTAAAAAGTAATTAAAGTGGAGCAGGATATGAAATTTCTATCTCCTGCTTATTACGCTTATTAGCAAGAGGAAAATAGTTATACAAGTCATCTTACCGAGGTAACAATGAGGTCTCTATGTAACCTCAATATTACTGATTTGCAGGAAGGATGTCTAGAATGCATAACTGACTCCTTCACGTGCTTCATACCTTGATCTGAATGAAGAAATTACCTGTAAGAGCTGTTAAGTCCCAGTTATGTTTGCTGGGATTTTTGGATATGGAATACATTTAATTTCAACTTTTTATGAGATTTCAGAAGACAGTTCTTTTGATTTTACTCTGAATCTGAAAACAAAAAAATTCTTTTATTTCTGCAGTGGTACACTGAAGCCAGGGCTTCAGTTTGCAGGACCAAATTCTTTACTGTGCAAGAAAACCTTGCACATGACTTCAGTTTTAATAAATATCACAAGCAAACAGTTCCCTCAGAATTTAACTGAATGAAAGAGTTAAGTGGAGCTTCTTGATCAGACATAATGATATCTCCAGTATATGAAAAAATCTGTGATATTTAACTCAAATTTTATGAAGTAGTGCACTCTGGCAGCACCTTCTTTGACACTGACGTCTCCCCCTAAAAGGCTTGCATGTCTAAAGACTTTTTACTGACCCTGCACAGTTGCATTGGCTAAGTTGTCCAACCAGCTTGACTTTCTCTTCAAACACCTAAGACCACATTTACACCTCCTTTTAAGCTTTTATCGCTTAAACTTTAGGAGCCTTTGCCTGTGATACCTGCTATCAATAAGTGTCACTGTTGGAAACAGAATTTTATTTGCAGTGTTAGATATTTCACCAAATATTTATCTGTTCTGCTATAATGGGAATAAATAAGAGATTATGTAATGTCTATTTAAGAATGCTTTGTGCATGTAATTATCATCCCATTTTAACTATCTCTTCTACAAACTTTGCAATATAAAGGTTTGAAGCTCAAAAGAAGGTTTTCCATGGGACACGTCTACAAATTTTTCCTATTGTTACATATTTCTTAGAAAAACAGTAACCAGAAATTAATCAAGTATTTCTAGAAAAGTATATTTTTATCTATTCTAATTTTTATATAACTTAATGCTCCATTCAACTAGCTCTTGATACCATCATCAACTCACAATTTTCTAAGAGTGGAGTTAACTGGAGGCCAAGTACCCTGTACAACTTATCTTCTCACCAGCAAAATCTGACAGTTCACTCATGTCTTTTGTCTACTTTTGACTAATTTGTCACTTTCAATTTTACTTCCTTTTTCAAAAATGTCTTGTGCCCAACACTTTTCTTTAAAAATGTTTTTCTTAATCTTCCATGGATTAACATTGTGCCAATTATTCTACTGACATATAGAGAAGATAAAAGTATTTAAGAT
>JAWWMA010000100.1:1752890-1780390 GCA_035041425.1 Mionectes olivaceus | reverse complement strand
TGCAAGGTCCATGCAATTGACTGCAAAAGTGCATTGTTTGTTTGAACTATGAGCTCCCAGATATGCGCTCTTTCTAATAAAGAAATGTGAGAAGAAAAGCGCACATAGGCTATATCCTTATCTATAACAGCTTTTTTACACAATGTAGCAATGATAATGAAGAATGTGCAGGTGAGCATTCTTGTGCAGTAACCTAAGGCAATGGACTGATCTTTCAGGTATAAATGCTATTTATTTTCTTCAGCATTTATATGCTCCATTTCTATAAAATTTTGAACCTCAATATGTATTTAATTCACCATCACTGTGAATGTGTATACCATGCTGAGAAATTAAAGGACAAGTTGTAAAGAGTAGCCTTTTTTTAAAATTTGTTGATTTTGTTGATGTATACATTTCCAAAAGTACCACTATATTTAACTCTTGAGATATCAAATGTTCAATCTGTGGGTAATGGAAGGTTCAGAACACAACATATCTTTTAAGATTTCCAACAGCATTTCAGCTACAGGACTGACTGATTTTGGTATTTAACTAAATGCAGCTGCATAATCCATAAAGGAATATCACTGATGATATCAGGCTTTTGAGACTCACACACCAAAGAAGACAGGACAAAGGAAAAACTTGGATGTTTAGTTCATGAGGCTGCAAACCAGAAGCTAACAATGCAACTGAAACTTATGAGAATTTTGTAAGTGTGATCAGAAACTAACTGTTTTGTTTGGAGTTTTGTTTGTGTTATTGGGTTGCTCATAAAGTCAGACCAGGGATCTAAACACAAATTGGATTTTGCATTTGTTTAGCTAGGCTATTCAAGTGAGTTCTCAGATTTTTACTTTTGCATAATATACACAGAGTTTATGATGGTCCCTTAAATAATCAAGACTTTACACAACTAAATAAGAATCTTAACACTGGGGAAAAGGTCATTGGGGTAGAGATGAGCTTGGGGTAGAGATGGTAATTAAGGCCATGAAAACTGATGAGGTTGTTGAGAGGAATATATAAAATGTTGCAAATCAACACAGATGCACAACCTCGCTGACCTTGCCTCAATGCTAAGCAAGTTGTGCAGAAATGGGTGATTTCAAGGTTCTGTAGTTCTACCAAAGCATTTGTCGGTTATTATGAAAAGAAAGAATTTTACTGTTTCTATGCTCAAACAACTAAACAGCAACTCCCATTCTGACAGGAAAAAAAAAAAAAAAAAAAGCAAGGACCAAGTGATAGGAATATGACATTAAACCCAGTGCAATAATCATAATTAGAGAAACTTGCAGAAAAGTGAAAATGCTGAAGCAGACCTTTGGTGTGCATTGCCAAAACTATAGCAGTGCTCTGGAGCAAGAAAGGATTTCTAAGATGCTGAAGTGCCTTAGCAGATGAGCATCAGAGTTAAAAAACAGGCACTTTTGTCTTGCATGATGTTTCTTTTAAAAGTAACTCTTCAAACGAAGATTTTTTATACAGTGTATATACACCTGACATTCTTTGACACAAACAGTAAATTCAAGATTTTCTGTTTGTTGTGTTATCTAATTTGATTATATCTTCATTCATGATACACAGAATAGCTGTGATGTAAGTGAGAGCCACAGTCAAACTTGTCTATGGTTTTGTGTTAGAAGCTCATGATATGTTATTAATAAATTGCATGGATGAAAATGAAGTCTTTTATTTCTACCGTTAAGGGATGCATTTGAACGTGCAGGCTCAGATTGAAATTGTGTGACTTTCACAATACCAATTTCACAATTTCACACACCCAAATACTTATTTTTGGCCATTTCTTTATAAGTAGTTACTTAGTTATGATTCAGTTTTGTAAGTTTATTTTACTTTTCTGAGTAAACCATAATGCACAACCTATTTAGCAAGAAAAGATGTAATCTAAGCTAAGACGCAGGCCATGGTCAGATAAGAGATGCTTGCTACATGCATATATTTTACAGTCCCAAGAACATAACTGATTTTATTTCTACGTGTGTATATACCAAGACATAAATAAACAAGGATATCATCAGGATCTCCCTGTAATTATTATAAGTGGGATACCTAATTAATAATTGTCTTTCAACAAAATTTGATCATCTCTTTCTCTTTATCTCCATGAAAGTAATGATTGTGTTTTCTGGACAACTGAAATATCATTCCTTTTCCATTATGGATAGTAAACTCCTACCATTTCTGGTTCTACATGAAGTGGGATGAACACCACAGTCACTGCTGTTGCAGGATTTTTTTCTTTCTCATTCAAGTCCAAACAGTCACGTTGGCAGAAGAATCATTTAAATATTGGAGAACTAATCTTAAGTAGGTATTGGCATGGAAATAGTATTGTAATTTTGAGTCACTTGAACTTTCCTGTGCTTTTGATAACCATTGTAATTTTTTCTTTATATATTAGCTGATTTTATTTTGATGCATAATGATGAATTTTAATTCATATGCCTAGACTTTATATGCTACCTATATGCTTTTTGGCATTATCCATATCTTCCCCATATTAAAAGAAAAATGCACAAAAAGACAAAAGGCAAGCTATATCTATTAAACCTTCCCAAGGTCATTGGCCTGTGTCTTTTTCTGCTTCTCAACAAAGTACTCATTTTTCTTGGCTTCCTGTCAGTATACCATGATATCCTTCACGTCTGCCTGTGTCTTTGCTTTTATTAACAGAAAATACAGCCATAGCTTTAGTGTCATGTGTACTATAAAGACAGGATTTTCAAGAGATTTGACAACTCTCATATTTTCCAAAGTATTCTCAATGTAACACAGAAACAGTTTATTACTGTTAAGTAGTGACTGTCTCTCCAGCTTGAATAATGAAGTCCTCTAGGTCAGTATTTTATACAAGGATGCATTTAAGGAAGGATTCCTCTGTAGTCTAGCACTAAAACAATGGGTGTCATAATAGAAATCTATGTCTTATCAATCTTGGATGCCACTACAATCAATCTAATTCTTTGAGCATTGAAAGTACAATATGTTATTTTGTTAAACCAAGAATTTTCTTTTTCAAAAATGTTTATAAAAGAACATAATACAATTATTTATAGAGACCAGCTCTGCCGTGCAAGGTAGAATAAATTTAACCTTCTATGAACAGTGCTTTCAGCTGCAGGAGATTTACATCTATTACCTGTAAAATAAATTTGCACAAGGCTCAGCAACATAGTTTTTGAGAATTATGCAGCCACCCAAGCAAAACATTAAGAGTCTTCACTGTTTGACAGTATTTTTTCCCATACAGAAATCTGAAATTTACTACAAATTAAAAAACAACCCATCATTAACTAGCATGCAAAAAGGTTTTTTTCTATCTCAAAATGACACATTACTTTAAACAAGATCTTTGATTAGGCCATTTCCACAGCATTATTGGTTACAAAATCTGAGAACAAACTTTCAGACAAATAATTAGAAAATAACTGTGGCAATTTTAACAGCAGATACTATAAACAATACCCAGCAACTATTTAATCAGAAATGCATTAACCTTGTAAACACTTGAAACAATGAATAATCTTTTTCATATGAGTGATCCTGCAGAATTCAATTATGCCTATATTTAAGCATTTTTCTTTGTCTTAGAGCATACAGACGTTCTTAATATCAGTTCTTAGCCAAACTTGTTGCATATAATTGATATGTTTCAGATCACTTTATTTTATTAACAAAAGTATTCTACTGATACAGAACAGACAACAAAAAAATTTAGCACAATTTCTTAGCTTTTTGCTTGTTTGTTACTTGGAGCTGTTCTATATCTTTCATAAAGAAAAAAATGTACAATAGTAAATCCAAAGTTGGATTCCAAGGTCAAAATTATATTTATAATTCAGCATTGTAGGCATCCCTACTGTTTTTAGTTTTAATTATACCAAGTAGAGCAAAAACAGTGCCAAAATCAAGCAGTAATTAAAATAGATTTGAAACCCAAGTACTGGATGAGTCTTACTGAAATTGCAACTAAAAGCATCATTTGCATGCCTTTAAGTCTTAGCCGGTTGTAACTTCACAGCATTCTCTGCTGCATGACTCATATTTAGAAGCCAGATTGTCCTTCCAGTGCAACATAAAAAGGTTCTTCAATTACTGTGTGGCTGTAAATAAGACTGAAGGAAAGATGTATACAAGGAAAATGAGGAGAACTGGGGATAGAGGATAAAAGTGCAGGTCACTGTGTTCTTCTTGTGAGAGCCATTGCAACTAGACCGTTTCTGACCACAGTGCAAAGTTGTTCTAGTACCTGAGAGAATAAAGAATTGCTTTATTTGCTTGTAGCTTCCACCAAACAAAAATAGGAATAGACACACTGAAAACCAAGGAACACTCAGTTTCTGTGGTTCTTTGCACTGTTTCCTCCACATTTCTTTTTAGTAATACTCTTCTCCAAGCACTCACATTAAGGTAAGTACAAGTTTAGATTATGAGCATCACTAATATTAAATATACCATAACTACACATGATAAACTAGTGCCCTTTTGAGTGACTGTGCAGAAGAGCTGCTATTCCTCCTTCCTCAGTGAGAAGCATTCACCAATACATAAGACCAAGAAAAAAAATTCTTTACATTAGTTTACTTATTGATCTTTAAAGTGCATTACAAACGTCTCTCCAGTACCTCACTGAAGTCACTCACTGTAGTGATGTGTAAATTGACCTGTGGAACTTGCAGGACTAACACAAGAGTACTGAATGAATATGTATCTAATCAGGATTAGATTTCAGGAGCCTCCTGCTTGAGCCTCTGTTCATACTTTAATGCTTTTCAAGATGAATAAATTATAGGTTTTTAAGAATAAATGTGAGAGTGAATGAATAAGTTATAGGGAGACATGATCACAGTCCTGATTCACCCCCAAAGCTTGCTCATTCCTAGCATGCTTACAAGGCTCTTTATAGTTCAGAACAAATGTAGTTTTAAATGTACACTATTGAGAAAATTCAGGTTCCACCTGAATGTAGGAAAACCTTTGCAAGTATTCTTTTGCTGATTGAGCCTACAATGAATTTAATTTGGAGGCAGAGGATTTTCTTCTCTATGTTCTGTTTCTGAAGGAACTGCCTCTGCAGAAGATTAGCTTACAGAAACTGCATGTGCGAAGGAGTTTGAAATGAAGAGCACGTTGACACATAAACATTGTGCGCCTACGTAGCTGGTTACACACTTACTTTACAGAAAATTCAAGTGGTTAAAGAAATAGCCTTAATCTAGCTGAAGTCCTTGCTCGTCTCTTCACTGAGATTACTGCAAACCTAAAGATTGAAAAATAAACAAATAAACAGTCTGCTCTTTCCCTAACATAGAAACACACAAAACTTTTGTAAATAACATCAGATTAATATATTTTTTTCACACAGCAAACTGTCCTATCAAAACAGCTCCAAACTCTGCTCTTTCTTTTCTGGATCTTCAATCTTCCCCAGGCACAAGAAATATTTTCTCAAGGAACAGATCTTTGGGAGGACATAAAAAGTTTTTTAATCTGATGAAAATTATCCAAACATCCCAAAGCTACAATTCACCAGAAGGTGTTTTATTTTGCTCTTGCAAAACATGGATTAGTTAGGTTTTTCTGTCACTTTTTCAGTTCAGGAATATTTGAATTGATGTGAATAGTTTATACCTATTTGGCTTGAAGTAGTCCTCTCCCCTAATCATCCCCACTGGTGTACAGCAGGCTACTGACTGTTCAAACAAGAGCTAAAAGAGGGAAACTGACTCTCAGGTTACTAAAAAACCCAAAGCAACAATAAAAGTATCACATAAGAATCTACAAAATGAGACTGACCATTACAATTCATATGAAATTTTGTTGAAACTAAGGTAATTCTAATCAAAGACTCCATGAAGTAAGTTTCAGGCTGCTTGGTTCCTGGGGCAGAAAAGTCACACTGGAATTGATTTTAGTTGTTAATAAAGCATCATGTAACTATAACTAGATACCACGATTACCTTATTTTTTTTCCCAGTGCATAAATTTATGAAAAAGTAACAGATACTGTTCTTTTTTAGTCTACAAATCTGTAGAGTTTCCAAGAGCTATAAGACCCCAAATATTTCAGGATATAATCTAATCTAACACTACATTTGTGACGACTAAAAAGACCGACTCAAAACTTTTGTGAAAGTTCCTATCATGTTCTAACCACAAATATTACAATGCAGTGTAATAACTGATCTGTCAGGTTCTTTCATGAGGAGGGAAATGGGAATATTTTGTTATCATCATTATGTTAGGATGACGTTATTAATACAGGAATTCAGATAAAAACACCTTCTTTCTATACATATCATGCCTTTTTCTGAGGCGATGATAAATAGTAAAACCAGAATAGTACAAATAATAAGGGAAAAGAAATATATGGAGTAGTTATTTAATTCTTTCACTTTGCCGAACTACCCCTCTGTCTGACAGTGTTACACATTGTTTTCAATGTCAAAGACTATGTTTTTAAATATCTTTTATCCTTTCAGACCAAGATAAACACTCGAGCATCTCCCAGTGGATGTAGGTAATATCTCTGACTTGCCACAGTCCTTCCTATTCACCTTCCATGTGTGATCTTTGAGGGAAACAAACAAAAGAGGTTAGCCCACAGAACTATTCATATATGTGCTTTTTATATTAGATTGAACAACTGTGCATCCATAAGGAGTACAGGAAAAAAGGACATCTTCAAGACACTTCTCATGCCTCCTCTTTGCTCAAAGATCATAGTTTTTCATTTTTATGAATCTTAAGATCAGATTCTGACCTTGTTTAAACTAGTGTAATGTGGGAGAATTCCATGCTCTTCAGTTCATACCTTGTCTTCCCATTTGCCGTCCTTTTCTAATGTTTCAAAATGTTCTATAATATTAAAAATATATTAAATATTAAGTTCATAGACAAGTTAGATCTGACATGTACAATTTCAGAATCTGGTCGTTATTACATAAATACTGACACCATTTATGTAAAATTTCATCTACAACAAAATTTAGTCTAAGCAAATTTTATATCATTGTATTATGCTAAATTACATCTGATGGTAATTACAAACTAAAGCAAGAGCAGAGGACATTATCATGTAAAAATATCTCCATTGCCTCAAGATATATAGAAGCAACGAATATGTCAGTCTGGCTCTTGTAAATGCTCTAGCTACAGCTCTTTTCATTACACCCTTACATAATCTAATTTTGTTAAGGTCTTGACTAACCTGGAACAGATACTGTGGCTCAGATCACAATACACTGTAATTCAGCATATGACACTTTTCTAAACAAGAAGAAAGCAAAAATAGAGTGCATACAGAGGGGAATACTTCATCACCTGCTTGCAGTGTTAACTTCCAATTTCAGAAGAAATTCCTGTTATTGTATATTATTTGTAGTAAGATATGTGCTGAAGAAAATATCCAAACGAGAATGCTGACCCCAAACTCTGAAGCTCAGGTGTGTACTCAGAAGTTTAGAACAACATTGTAATAATTTAAATAAACTGTACTTTAATATTACATATTACTAGTCATATTCTGACTGTCTTTGAAACAGGTTGCAATTGAAGGAATTGTAACTTGCCTCAGACAAGAAGTAGGGTATACAAAAATACAATCAGAAAAACTTGAATATAATCAATCTCTTGCTTTATACTGTCATTGTTTATATTTCTTTTTCCTCTGTCAGGAGTCAGTGTGATTTTGGAGTGCAGCACCCAATTTTTAGATAAAAGCAACATGTTCAGTAGCCATCTTATTGATGAACTATATCTTACTTGTTGTGTAGGCCTGACTGTTACGATTCCCACCACTGCCCAGTCTGGCCTCACTGAATCCCCAACATACCTGCTGCTCCAGCACTGCTGGTCCATACTGGGCAGCAGTCTCATCTCTTGTTAAGAAATAGTCAGAAACTGGGAAAGAGATGTCCTTCTCTTTGTTTTTTTAATTACTTACTGTATCTGAACACTCAAAATGTCCCAAGGAGTCTTGGTTAAATACTTTTTTATTGTGTTCTCTGACTGTTTGCCAGAATTACATATATAGAGAGATAGATTCAGAAGAGGTAACAGGAAGAAATATGATGCTTTATGGACTTTCTACTTTTACCTTTTAACTCTATTTCACAAATTTAGTTTAAAATTTTCCTCTTTTTTGACAAAATGAGAATTAAGAGCATAAGTAAAAAAGAAAAGTTTCAAGCAGAAATCTCCAAG
This sequence comes from Mionectes olivaceus, assembly GCA_035041425.1. Classification (NCBI taxonomy): domain Eukaryota; kingdom Metazoa; phylum Chordata; class Aves; order Passeriformes; family Tyrannidae; genus Mionectes; species Mionectes olivaceus. The sequence goes on along the minus strand of JAWWMA010000100.1, from coordinate 1,772,176 downwards.
GCAAACACACAGACTGGACTTGTATTCAGCAGAATCCTTGTCTCCTATGGCTCTCTATTCATTTTGACTAGAGTAGAGTTTGGAGGTCCCTTACCTTTTTGTGAACAGGAGAAATGGGGAAGAAGTGCCTCTAGTATGTTATTATGCTTAAAATAATATAAAATTCCGTAAATTCATTATATAAATATGGTAATGAAATCTATATCAAACATTCGATCTTTTAAAAATCAGTGTATGCTTTCTAAGCCCTAACAGCTGAACACATAACACTAAACTCAGACTTTTTGGTATTTCTTATGACTTCCAGCTTTTCAAAATAATGTTTTAGAAAACTTTATATGGGAAATAAATTATTTACATGAAAGTATTACAGAAATAGAAAGAATCATAAGAATGATCAAACATTCTTTATTAACTGAACATTCTTTATTAACCAAAATATTTTCCTTTAAGAATAATCTACATATAGGCTTCTTTTTTGTTGTTTTTTTTTAATTGAACTCTTTGTGGTGATAGTGGAGGCAGTAATTTCAAAGTAAGAAATAAATAGGGGACTATGTCACACTTTCGGAAATGAATTCTCATCATCCCACATAATAATTTTTCTACTAATTAGCTTTTATTGAGGGTTAGCTGCCTTACAAACATGGCTATTGCAGGTGAGACTGCATTTTTAAGTGTATGTGCAAAAACAATTTAAAACTGTTTGACCATATGCACTACAACGTATATACTTGATCACATTCTTCCATTTAAAGTAGTAACTGTACCTAGAGGAGTTATAAAGTATTGATTATTTTCTTTTGAATTCTCTAATGCTTACATAGTAATTGGTTTTCAGCTTTAAAGAAAATTTTATTTTAGTTAAACTATTCAGGTTGAAATCCCGCATGATTTTCATTGCTGTCAGACATCTTTCAAAGCATCTGGAAAAGAGGACACCCTTTTCAGGTGGTCTTACAGTGGTGGTCTGACAGTGCCAATGTTTTCAAAATATTTTTAAGGCACTTAATTTGTTTTGGAAGAAAACCTTCAGGTTTAGATAGGAATTAGTCCTGAGGGAAACTGCTGTTGGGGATTAAATTCTTTAAAATCTGTTTGTCTTTAACAAATCTAAGTTGCTCTTTCCATATATAGAATGCAAACTTGTACTTAATTATAGCATCTTTCCACCTTTATCAGTGGAATAGTGTGTATATACACAGATATGTTATGAGGTACCAGGAGCATACATCTCTCATCCCTCTTTCAGAAACTCAGAAATGCACCCAGTCTCTGCACTGTTGGGCCATACAGTAACCTCTATGTTCTACAGAAGGCTCTTCGGGACTTCATCCCAACAACCCAGGTCTTGGTGCTCATGTTCAACATGTAAATGAGGAGAGAATTGAGTACATACACAAGCATATTGTAGGCAAGTGTTCTCATCACTAGGTTTTTATGAAAAGAGTAATAGCTCTCTGGATCATTTAAAAGAGAAAAATTTTATAGTTTCACTTTGTGAAGAGACTTCTTGGTCTGCACAGTAGCTGTGTGCATGCCTATTCGGCCCAGAGATTTGTTGGAAAACCCACAGAGGGAGAGAAGTACCTTTTATCTTAGTCATGTTAATGCACCATCACCCATCCAAAGCAGGACATCAGAGCCTAGAAGGTTAAATGTGTCCATGTCCACTGCTGCTCACAAGATTTCAGGTAGCATTGCTTGATAATGCTCCAACACCTTTGCCAACAAGTCTTTAGCAGAACTTGTGTTAATTTTTATAGATGTACTTCAGACCAGGCTGTAGTAATTTTGCTCTCTGGCTGATTTTTCCTTAAGCTTTATTCACTTTGCTGTGATTACTGTGCAATCTTGCATTTGTTACATTAACAAACTGACAAGTGTGCTTCCACCTGACCTGCAGAAACATCATTTGAAAGGCACTGCAAACCTGGAGAGGATTTCTGAGACTAAGTACACTCTGCTTCTGTCCCTTGCTTGCTGTACTAGCTGACACTAAAAATGTCTCTTCAGCGCTGAGATTGCTTATTTCCACTTTGTAAAGTAGTCTTTAACTTAGAAAACTCTGTCACCCCTCATGTACTTTTGAATCTTATTAGATTAGTCTTCTGAGTGTTGCAGTACCTTACTCAAGTAGTGCTAAAGCATAGGAGTAGGATCTCTTTGTATTTGTCATTCAGTAAATAGAATATAAAGTATATTCACAATATTTAAAAAAGAGTAACTAGGTTTAAGTATCTAAAAGGACAGAAATAAATTATAAATAACATTCACATCTATATTTATATGAACTTAAAGATGTTTTTTTATTATACTCCACTTAGCTAGCATAATTTAAACATTTGTGTGACCGAATCATAAATAGAATCATTAATTTTAAATATAATCACACACCAAATTCGAGATTCTCCAGTTTCCCCAGTTTGAGGAAATGCACAGGTTTCCATATGGCCTTTGACATTGTATTTGGAGTCAGACAAAGGATACCCTCTCATTGCCTATAATAAATAACTAAATCAGAAAGCCAGTTTGAACATGATGACTGAATTGCAGGAAAGCTATTTTTAAGCTACTTTGTGAAAGAGTTGTTTGCTGTCTCTTATTGCCAATTATCTTCATGCTTTACTTAAACAGAATTTTAAAGTTACTGGAGCAGAAATGTTCCCTACCACCTGCTGGGGAAGTACCAGTTCTAACTGCATTTATCTTTGTACCTGTTTTCTACCTAAATATTAATAAGTGCATAAACTACAGAGTGCAGAACTCTTTGCCTGCTCTTGAGAGAGAGTAGGTAATGCAAGACAGTTTTGGACTATAGAAGGCTCATAGCAAATAATCAATTAAAAAAATATTGGATGTCTTAATATAGACTGAAAATAAGAATTGATGCGTCTCTAAGAGTGGAGTCACCAAAATACTCCACTTTTTTGCCAGACAGCACTGCCTCTGTGGCAACCAGTTTTTTTAACAGCCACATTTTTGAGGAATATTGGCAAGTTTTATCTACCAGGGTTTTCCAAGTTCCCCTTCCCCACATTTCCTTCCTGTGCTTTTCTTATCTACAAGGTATACATTTCTCTGTTTTGTTTGAAACCTTATCTATTACTGATTTGGGGTTAATCAAATAAGTGATGATAATTGATTTATTAGAGTTTTACTGTTCATGATAAAGGGCATTTAGATGAGTATGGAACACCAGTGAATCAACTACCCAAAAATTCCAGCGGCTTTTTAATTTATTTTCAGATAAATTAGTGGGAAACAAGAAGAACAAAATGGAGTGCGAAAAGAAAAATTACTTACCATGATTCTTGCTATCATTATATTAAGTCATTACAGCAAGAAGTATGTGACGGTTGAATTGGGAGGGGGAAAAACTCCAGGTCCTGGACTTCAGCCTGGAGTGGAGATGCTCCCTCCCCTCCCGCCGCCATGTGGTCCCCATGGAGCCTGAAAGGACCCACACAGAGACCACAGGGAGAGAGAGCTGAGAGAGAGTTTGTTCTTAGGGGTACAGGTTTAAGTAGGTTTTGGGGGTTTTACAGGATAACCAATTGGAGGTCTCAAAGGGTTTGCAGAAACACCAACAGCAGGTAAGGGTTAACAACCAACAGAAAGTGGTTAGACAAAGCCAGTGAGAAGGCTTCCAGATATCCCTCCAGGACATTCCTGCATCAGAATGACCGTTGTCTAGACGAGCCTTGGGAAGGGGACAGTGACTTGCAGAAAATCTACAAAAAAGCCATTTTAAAACACGTTTAAACAACACCAAAAACCTCTGTTTTTACGACACCTGCGTTGTTTTCTTCATTTTTCTCACAAGTCCATTTCTGACAGGACTCTTTCCATCCCAAATAGGGTAGGTCCACTGCTATAGAAGTAGAGCTGGAGAGTCACCATATTGGTAATATGACAGAAGTAAATGTGAGATTATATCTGTACTTGATTAGTTTATGTTCTACAACTGTAGCCTTTGTCCTGAAGACAAATTCACAAGCACAGAGCACTTCTGTCCTTAGGGAATTAAAGCATATTTTTATATATATTTTCTAGTGCAAATTATGCAAAACATAGCACTAAACTTGATTGCCTAAAGTATTTTTTTAATCTCCATATTCTATTAATAAGGAACCAGGAAAATCATTAAGACTGAACTCAATTCAAATATAGCAGGTATCTGAGTTGATGCCATATGACTAAGCAGGTTGCATAGATGACTTTAAATATTTATGAAGTAGCAGCAAATAGCTTATTGTACATGAAAACATAAAGAAAGACTAGCTTCAGTTGACACATATATAGTAAGCAGACCATTAGGAGTTAACAGCTGCAGGCTAGGTCTAATTCAGTATTAGATTCACACATCTTAGCTTTTTCTTTTTCCAGAATCAATATCTGCAAATAATAAATGAGATCCCAAAGGGTTGAGTTAAGCTTCAACTGCCACAGAGTAACTCTGCAATTGGTCATTGACTCAATAATGCAGGTGAGCTTCACACTGTAGAACATCTTTAGCACACTATAATAGAAAATTAATAGCGTTCAAATCAGCAGCAGGGTTACCCTAAGGATTACATAATAGCTTGGGTTAGAACAATCATCTAGCTCCAAGAAGTGTGAAATGTCATAAAACTAGAAAGAGATAGAATAGCTCCTACATTAGACATAATTTGTGTAGTGTACACTGACTTTTTTAAAATACATTAAACAACAAAGATTCACATTATAAAAGCATAGAACTGAATATACTGCCAACAAACCGCATTGCAGTGGTGTGCATGGGAAATATGAAACTCATATATCACTGTACTATTAATAATAATATAACAATACAGAATTCAGTTTACTATTGTTTTAGTACAGAAGGCTTCACATTAGCTATTGCAACAGGGTAAAAATAACATGACCACAGATGCAAGTGTGAGATACTAGTAGCTATAGACAAAATAATACTAACACTAATACTACTAAGAATAATAAACAACTCCCTTAGGCTTTACTGGATTAAAGCTAAAATAGAAAGTATTCTTTACAGACTCTATAAATTCTTTTATGGTATAGATAGTATAATATAGATTCTTTATATAGTATTTAGTAATATATATACTATATACTACTTTGGAGTATGTTATATCGAGTGAATATACACTCAGTAACCAACATAAGTACATGGAAAGTTACATGAGACTAATTTACAACAGAATGATATGGTAGCAATCCAAAGCATTAAGGACTAATAAGCACCTGGAGACAAGAATAGTATTCTCACAAACCTAAAGCAACATCAGAAAACTTCTAAACTGCACAGCACAAATACCTATCTCCGTGAAAGAAGCAATACACTGCATAACATGTAATATAATATCAATTATTTATTTGACCACTTTTCAGTATCAGACATCACTTTGCACAGTTCAGGGCCCAGAGACAAAATTGAAAGATATTTTATTTCTTAATCTATGTAGCACTCAAGGACAGATAGACACTACAGGCACTATTCCTAAGTATTAAAAACCAAGGGTTTGCCATTGAATTAAAATTTAAAGCGAAAATATTTTCCACAACATTTTGAAAAAAAATAAACATAGAAATCCCATCCCATTCAAAACTACTAGATGAATTCAGCTCATTTACTAAATAAAATACTGACTTCATCTTTCCTCAGTCCAATGCTGAACTACAAAATATACTCGCTACATGATGCTGTCTTATTTCCAACTAGAAATTGTATATATTCATTTAATCTCTCAAACTTTCTGCGTAGGTCTCTGCAGCTCAAAATTTAAATAGGACTTGACAGACATATCACGGTCATTATAAGACTGAGTTCAGACTTACCCACGGGCTGCCACCATCCCATACATTGCCAAAGAAAAAAGCAGCTTTTGGCATTCCCCACAGGCTACTTGTCTTACTTTTCAGAGGAGTAATGTCTTCACCCAGCTTGGCACCAGCTGTAGGAATAAAAGATCAGCGTGGAGAATAAAATCCTCTGCTGCTCCGGTGCCTTCCCTGTGGCTCTTTTTCGTAGTGACTTGTGCCATACACAAAATGGCACCTCTCTTTAAATGCGGAGAGGTCCAGGCTTTATATACCAGGCATGAGAGTGTGAGTATACCACAAAACACTAGTTCCTTATCATGCGCTTGTTAGCTTGTCCAATCTATGGCAATCACTTCGGTCCCAGGGGTTGAAAGACACAAGACGCAGGGAAAAAGGAAAGCAAAAGCCGAAGAAAGATCAATACTGCACTGTGAAACAAGAAGTGTAGGCTATTTACTTTTCATTGATCTGATGATGCAGGAGAAACACCTCAGACTGGCATTAAATTGAGGGAATACATCTTCTGTGTTTTTTCACCTCAAGGTCAAGAAAGAGCCTAAAAGAAATTAGAACAAACAGAAAATAATCACTGGAGTAAAATAAAACTATTAAAACACATTACAAATCCACACGGAAACATAATTAAATATCAGGCTGAATAAGGTTCACAATAAAACAAATACTGCCAGCTCTTACCAGTTTCAACTTGCACCTGGGCTGAATGCAAACAAACAAGTGACTGTGTAAGGTAGGCTAAAACAAATCAAAGTATAATGTTAGTGCAGAGGCCTCTTCAAACAGACAGTGTGGGGGGCCAGATAACAGTTTAGCGCTCTCCAAAACCAGGAATAAAACAATGATGTGGTCTCACATAAAAATTACTGAAAAAGTAAAGGAAATATAGGGAATGTAAAGGAGTCAGAGAAAGCTAGAACACTGTCTCCTATCTTACTTATTTATACAGAGGATAAGTGTAGACCTTCTGGACAATATAGAAAATTAGGACTTAGGTGCAAAGTTCAATCTGTCTATTTGACATTAAGGATTTGGTTTACTGAAAAAAATATTCATTCTAAGTGGTTCAAGGCATTGGTTTATTCACAGTTTAAATGCAAAGCTTTCTATTGCTAAAGTACATCATCATACTCCTACAATGTTAAAATTAAACACAATTTGGCCAGATGTGGCATCAGAACCAGAGCCAAATAAGAAAGTAGGGAAAATAACAGGAGGAAAATGTGTTACATATTGCAACTATTTTATTATTACTTTCAGTGTTAAAACATTTACAATTTTACCAATAACCATTATTTAAAACACTTTTGCCATAGTGAAGAAACTTGAAAAAATTTGCTATGGCTTACACTATTAGAAGTTAGGAATAGCTTGGAAAATACTGAAAATATTTTCCATTGTTAGTGAAAATTTCTGAGGAGGTTTAACATCTATTTAGTGTTAGTAGAGGTCCTTTAATTAAAGGTTTTCAACGAGAGTCTAAATTAAAAGAAATTCTCAGCATGGTACACTTTTGGGTTTGGTTGTTTTTTTTTTTTTCTGTTCATTTTCTTTCAGTTTCTTTTAGTCTTGGCTTCCATTCTGGGGGTGAATGTCTTCTGTTGGTGTAGTTTTCAACCTTGGGATTCAATTTTAAGATTTAACACCTCAAAACAATTCTCAGTACTGTTTCCACTTGCTCAGGGAGGTGCTTACCCTGGTGGAGTTTTGCACTTACTGCAGAGGACCCACCCATATCTCCTTTCAAGACACTTTCCAGACATTTCCTTCAAATTAGGAAATACCACGGGGCTTTGCTGTTCCTATTCCAGACCGAAGATAACTTTCTGTTTATGTCCAGCACAAACTGAAACAGAAGATGTATTCTTCTAATGTGCCCCGTCTTTGTAAAACTTGCTTCTGTAGAACGCTCAGCCCTCAAGATGAGCATATTTGGAACAAATGCTTCAAGCTAATTTTCTAGAATTATTGAAACGAACCCTTTTCCTCAAAACTTCCTTTCTTTTTTTCCTTCTATTTTTGACAATAAACAAAACCAAATCAATCAAAGCTTATGCAAAACAACATCCTCCAGGAGAAGTCCTGCCAGAACAATGTTAGCCTACCAACACTAGACAGCCATTAAAACATGCACAGAGATCCCATACTAAGACATATGGTAGCAGATGCAAACTATGTAAGTGAAACTTACTGACACAAATAAAGGACAGAAATTGGCGTTTACAGATAAGCGTTTAACAGAAGGCAATAATTCCCTGTCTTCTAGACCAAACCTTTAATCAAATGTGTAGAATATCTTAAGTTAACATGGGGCTCAAAGACCACACTGGAGAGCTATGAGTTCTCTGATTCTGTCCAGCCCTTATCTGGTGAGTGAAGACTAATGCTAGCATAGGGATGGTTGGGGTGTATCTGTCTCCAACTTCTTTCTCTCCGCTGCAGCTGAGAACTAAAATGCCACACAGATCTTCATGCTTGTGGATGAAGACAATGGGAGAGCTGTGCATCTTGGCTCAGTGTCACAGAACAGGAATGATGTTACTGCATTATGGAAATGCTGGTATTTAATTCTGGTAATAGTTAATATGTGCTATCCAGACACGTGATGCTGTGATCATGTTGACTATTACCAAGTTTGAGAGAAGTTAAAATTGTTCGGCAAAAGTAACTGAGTTTGAGATATTCACTAGCCTCCTTTGTGCCTGACAGGACAGAGTTTGATCTAAATAAGACAACTTTGTGATGGATTTTCTGATACTTAAATTGCAAGATAAGTGGAAAACATAGAATGAGGATCCTCTAAGACAGATACACCCACATAGCTCTTCCAGAGAAGTCACTTATTATTGTTTCTGGGTACAAACTGAGACAGAGAAGGTCTTGGCCAAGGCTTTATGATAACAAGAAGTAGGATTACTGGAGTATTAAAAATCAGACACTACTCTGATAAGTGTCTAAGCTAATCTTTTATCAGGAAAAAATTATTTCAGGAGTTTTGTTTCCAGAAGTAACAAAAAGGCATTTTTATATGTGTTTCTAGATCAAATAGCAATAATTTTGTTTGATCTAATTCTTCAGTTTAGATAACACTATCCTCTGTAAAGCACTTCCCACTTAGGTAGCAAGTATTATACAAGGAAAGTAGAGACTAGACTGAACTGCATAAAGCATAAATGGAGTTTTTTGTGCATCCTGCATGACTGCAGAGCTCCCTCTGCTCCTGTTTTTTCAGACTAAGGTCTCAGATTTCCCTTGACAGCACCAATATAGATTTTACAACTGTTACAAACAGAGATAAAGGTGTGAAGATCTGACAGCTGTGCAAACAGCCCACAAAAACAGGTGGGCATATTCATGTCTAGAACCTGAGGTGATTTGTGCCCCTTCAGTTGCAAATACACCTTAAGGTCTTGACTACTTAAAAAAATTAAAATAACAAAATAATTTTTTATTTTAAGTGAAACTCTTTAGTAAAAGGAGGATGGAGTAGATTTTTCTTTCTCATTTGAGAGAGATGAAACAATACCTGTATTTGAAGGCTAGGAAGTCAGAATTAATTGTGCCTTTCAAAAGTAGAACACAGAAAGTGACTATTTGTCTTCAAGTGTGATCACATAGGAAACCAACAGTGATTCCTCAGTGATATAATAAAGGGAAAAAATCCTGAGACTTCAGAAATAAATTCAGAGGATGAGGTTTGACTTGGTTTGTCTGAAATAGGAGAATTTGAAAACTGTAGTGTAGTTAAACACCTCTTTTTGGCTTGACAGCACATTAGTGTCTCTTAAAGACCTACCTTATAGTGTTAAATCAAGGTGTATGTCTGTAAGGGAAAAGTGATTCTACAGAGTCAGATGCCAAGAGCATCCATCCCTTTTAGAAAGAACGGGGAATTTCTCAGTAATCCTGGTGCTCTTTACACCAGTCAAGTGTCATACACGGTTGATGAAGTAAGCCACATATTTCCTTGTCTTCCTTGTCTTACTATAACAGAAGGGCTGGAATCCTCAGCATCCTCTGACTGACACAGGTGGGTTGACAACTGAGCCTGTGAAGTATTCAAGTGCTGGGAGGAATACCCAATGGGTACAAAAAAGTCAGGAAAGTTGCAGGAAGAAGTGCATAGAAAATTCAATTTTGCATTCAAACTCTGGAATGTTTATCAAAATATAATCGACGTTTCTGTCCTTCTGTGATAAATCAATACATATCAGTTCTCAGAGAGCAGTCTATTTCTAATACAATCTTACACTAGTTAATAATGCAGACAGAGGTTACAGTACAGTAGGCACCTAATTTCCACACTCATCTGAGATCTGTATGATTTTAACAGTTCCAAGAGATTAGCTCACAGTCTCATTTTCTGCAAAGTTTCATGATGTCTGAAGCTAGAAATATGAATAAACTGCTATTTCCACAATTTTTTCCCTATAATTATAATGGAAAGTGAAGTATACTTGCAAGCTTGTTCTTTAGTATTTTAAGTAGCAAAACTGTGTTTCCAAGGAAGTAATACATTGTTTCTTTCCCTAAAGCACATGTAGGTCCATACCCGAACATTATTTTTTAAAATCATTTCTGATGTACATGTGGAATTTAACAAAAACATAGTGATTTGCAGCAGATGAATACAAACCTTTTAAAGTCAATATGGATTGGAGTTGCCACACACTATGTGTGTGGACTGCAGAAAACTCAAGAGGATGTAGTTCACATCAGTTTCGAATGCTTAAAATCATGTCCATACCAGAAAACAAATGAAAACAATGTTATTTCATAACTTAAAATCAGAATAATCTGTGAGATTCAGAGAAATCTGTTTTTATATGGATTGTAAAGCCCACTAGAGTCATTGAGACTGGAAGGATCTGATATACATCATAAATACATTATCTCTTGTGTTAACTGGAGTACCAAACAATGAAACCTAAGCATAAGAGTACAATATCTAATATGATGAAGGAAGACTGGCAGAATACTTTGAGTAACAGTAGTGCAAAGAGTAGGTTGCTGTAATGCTGTAATGATAATTACAGCTCAGAAGGGACTGTAGGATAACCCCCTGTTTTAAGGCTCAGTAAGCAGCAGGGAAGACATTTGAAACTGAAAATTTTCATGCTTGTTCACAATTGAAGGCATTTATTCCACATGTTTAATTATTTTCTCTCATAAAGTAGCTCCAATGCATGTTGTACAAGCACTCCTGCACTGAAGAGAGATGCTTTAACTAGAGGTCTTGGAAACATTTAAAGTCATTGGGTTATTTGAGAAGGACATTTATTTATGCTGAGAGAGAATAAAAATAGATTTGAAGGGGAAAAAAAATCAAAATGCTTCTTAATCTTCATTAAAAAGCCAAAACGCAAGAAAATATAAAGTTTTCACCGTGGTATGCAAATGAGCTATGATTCCTCTTATTAGGATGACCAAGCAAGCCAAAAGGGTCTGGATTCAACAGATTCCTATGCTGATATCACATAATCCAGAGCAGCCAAAAAAAGCACATAATCAGACAGCTCAAAAGCCAGTCATATGAAAGAAACTTGGTTTATTGAAAAAAGAAATTGTCCTGGCTTGGAAGAAGCTTCATCATCAGGACATCAAATCGGGACTCAAAATGTCCACTGCTCACAGAAACAATAGTGGTACCAATTCAAAGTCCTGAAAAAATTTTAGATTTAAGGCCAAGTAGTTAAAGACTTCTTTATAGGTGAAGTAGAATAGAAAAAGAATGAAAGACCAGTGGATGAGGTAGGCAAGACTTTTAGGACCTGCACAAATATTTTCTGCTGCATATATAATGATTCTCAGTGCAATTAGGAATATCAGAAGTGTCATGACTTCATCAAGACTTATTGGAAGAACATTTGAGAACCTAATTTGAAACAGTGATGTTCTTTTATTTTTTTTTTTAATTACACTATCAGCATTAATATGCCATCCTTAATTTCATCCTATTACAACTGATCATATTATGCGTATGTATTATAACATATATCTTCTATTAATTCTGTAAAAATTTTATTTTCTTACAAAAAGACAGATCCAAATGCATTATTTTCATTCTTCTGATCTGCCTCCAGAGCTCACACTGAGGCTGCTTTCTAGAAAAATTACTACGTAAATTAATTTTGATTTTTTACATATATGAATATTATGAAAATTATACATGTTGGAAAGAAATGGTAAAAAGTTTTATACTGTCAGGAAAAAGAATAGTTCCAACATTCTCAATTATTTTGTGATTACTAGTATTTCATTTTCTTTTAAAAACCTCCCCATCATTATGTCATGATTTAAGACTTTTTATGAATTAAATATATATTTCCGGACAATTACTGGGTTCATTGCTAATCTAAGCCCATCAGCCTGCACGTCTTTTATCATATTCATCCCAGGAACCAGATTCAATAATGAACAGCATTGCATGGTTGGACAGTTAGCAAACAGGGCATATTCAGCACACTTATTTAAATAGTACATATTCTTTTTGTACTTAGCAAAGAAGGTTGGAATAGATAGCTCTCTAGATTCAAGGACTCAACTGATCTCCCTGATTGTTAAATTAATAGAAACCAGAATAATGTGGGGAATTGTGATTATGTTTGAAATGTTTTGCTTATGTTTAAACAGCTACCACATCTGACACTAAAAATATTTTGCATGTATTTATGAGTTACACAGTATTTAGGAGTTTCTGTACTTTTTTCACTGGCTTTGATGTGAAATGAAAGGGAAAAAAATCAAAATACCTGAGTGGTAGAAGAGATGCACACAGAAGATTTAACTTGATCAAGGTCCTACAGAGCAGTAGTCATCTCAGTAATTTCCTAGGCTTTTCTCCAAACCATGTAATAACCTTTTTTTTTCTGGCACCAAACAAAAATCAAATTTTTGCTGGTAAGTGGTGTACATGAGGTAACCAGTGCTGACTTAAGAAATTAAGGTATTAAGAAATTACTTAAGGTATATAGATTAATAATATGTTATGCCTCAGTTCCTCCACAAATTAGAAAATAATCTAGACATCATTTTACAAGTAAAAGAATGTCTAATTCAAACTAATTATAAATCACATTATAGAAGTTCTCCTATTCAACAAGCTTGCCTAGTTTGAACTAGACTTGAAGCCAACAGTTAACCTCCACCAGTGCAGACATAATCTTAGCACCCTCTTTTGGAATGAAAGATACTCAAGGGTAGGTCCTTTACTATAAGCATTCTCTTCTTCAGATTATTCCTCACAGCTGATGCAGCTGAGCAAGTAATTCTTTAATGGACACTTCCTTAATTTAAATTATGTAATATTGTTTTGGGCTGTTTCTAATCAATTCAATCAAACACCCAGAATACGACAAAATAAATATTTCTCCCTTTTTACTTTGAGGGAACAGAATAGTAATGCCTTACTTAGATAGGTTTTATATTTTGCCTCTTCATAAATAAATAATCTGAAATAAAGATTACATTTTATAAAACCCTCTTAGATTAGTAAACATTTTACTGCAACCTAAGGTTTAGTAGCTTCATCTACATATTAAGTGCAAAAAAAACAAGATTAAAAATTAAAATAAAGACTTATTAGGAACCAGATCATAAATAAATAAATAAAAAATTCTTTTTGGGTTGTTTCTTTTCCTTTTTTGGGGAGGAACAAAAGTTATAGCCTAGTGGACTAAAGTTATCGTAAGACAATTATCAGTACCAAGTGAAGGGCACACTGCAATCACAAGCAAAACAGAAAATTTCTTTTAGGCTGGAAAGCTTTGTGCTATTCATTCAAAAGAAAAAGACAGCAGTAATGGGAATAGGAGCAGACAACACATTCCTCAAGTGAATAAATGCACGCAGTCACTCCAGCCACGTTCATGTTGGATAGATGCAAACCAGGTCTTGATCAGGCATCACATAGCATGGTTGCATCTCAAGCTAATTATCTCTCAGAAATGAAAGAAAAGATACCCCAACCTGACTATTCCAATGTTGTGAGCAAGTCACAAATAGAATCAAGGAAAGAGCATCCATATCCTGAGTCTTGATCCTGTGTTCTACTTAGAGAACCGTATTTTACCAGTCTTCCCAAATATCAGTCTTCCTGGATTTAGGAGGAAAAAAAACCCAAAGAATTATTTCAAAGTAAAAAAACCCAAAAACATTCTTACCTAAAACATTTATATAAAATAAAGTATTTGAAGTAAAGTCCTAGGACTATAACGTGTCATTAAAAGCCGTTTATTTCCTTTGAACACATCTCCTGGCTGGCATATTGCCTGGGAAGTCTTTGATAACAGAGCTCTTATGGACAAAAAGTTGCATAAGAAAAGAGGACTCTGTAAAACCACTTTGTCTGATCTGTTCATAGTCCACTCAGGGACATGTATTTATAAATAACAAAAGGCTTTAGACTTAGCACAAACTGGGGTTTTCCCATCGAGATAATGACAGATGGCTTTTAAACTTGCCTAGCACTGGATTGAGATGAATGGCCTCTTCAGTTTCTTACTCAGCAGTACTGTATTTGGTTTTGGTGGTGTTTTCGGGCTTTTTTGTGTTTTTTTTCCCCTTGGTTTTTCAGTGCATACTTTTCACATCCGTAAGAAAGATTAGTGTTCTTCAGGAAATGGAAATTGTTAATGCACATCCATCAACAGAGAGCAAGGTGAATAGAGATAAACATTGCACAGAGCACATTTCATTTTTCACCAAATTCTGAACAAAATGTACCAATTTTTCAATAGAAGGGTAAAAATATCTTGCATTTGCAACTACTCCTACTTATGTATCAACACAATTCATAAGTCTTAATTCATTAGACTAATGTGTTTATAAGGCAGCTGAAATGTCAAAGCACTGCTAGATTTAGTATAAACTTAAATTCCATTACCTGGCAGGCATTAATTGCTTATGGAGCGTGGGGATTCTTCCCAAGGGTCTTATATGTTTCCTTTTGTCATTTTGCTAACTATTCTGTCTAGACGAACTTAAAGCCCTTAATCCACCATAGGGATCAATAAACTGCACAATAATTCAGTCCTAATAATTAGCTTTCACTTAAACACAAATGGTCGTTTCATTGTGAACTGCAGTGCAAAATGATAATGCAATAATTAAAAAGACAGATGAAAGAGTGACTTAATAGGAAAGAGGCCTTACTGTTCAATTAGACACATTACCATTCAACCTTTTTATTACTGCCACAACCTTTCAATTTTTAAAAAAATAATACTTCAAGCTATGCTCATTTAACACGACAGTATCACTATTACATGCATAGTCTTATGATATGAGCCCCACACTGCAAGACTGATGCAAACAGTTCTCTTGCTGAAACTATTAAAATGATGAGCATTTGCTGTTAAGGTCTACAAGTTGCAAATAAATCACAGCACTAGAGCTGCCAAAACATGAAAGTTTCTTTTTCATAAAGACTCTTTTGCCCCCCAGGAATATGAGGAGTACTGCACAGCCATTTGCAACAATATTAACATGTTAGTCCTCTAAGAACTGTCTTAAGATATATTTGAAAGTAAATTCTATGACTTTCTAGTCTTTTACAATACCAGTTTCCTGATAAATCACAGAGTGCTAAATTCCCTGTATTTGCTGATACAGCAATTTAGGTATAATAAGTCCAAAAGGTACAAAACTTCATTAACCTTTTAATACAGCTTCACAGATGCAGGATGATAGATATATTTGAAACCTCATGATCAAAGCAATGGCCTAATAGCAAAATCTTTCACTTTACCTTTTCCTTGTCCTGCTTTCATTTTAATTTCTGCTATATCTTAATACATTGACGTAACCAGAATTTTATGCACTCTCACTGACAGATGGAGAATCCATAAGGAATTTCTCTTAAAGTCAGCTTTTACAAATGCTGGTATAGTTTTTTCTTTGCTCAGGTATGGCTTTGCTCTTTGTTAATGGTCATGTTCCTATTGCTGTTACTCCTGAGCTGCAAGTATCAGCACATTACCTTTGAATAACATAAATGCAATGTCTGATGAAGTACAGTGGCAGCATAAAAAACACTGAAGGCCAATAGAGCATTCTTTCTACTTTAAGTACATACCAATTTATCTCTTAATAAAACATCAAGTCATTGCTAAATAAGAGAAGGAAAAAATATATTTCTGTACTGGAGACCTGGGACTCAACTGCACATAATCTGAGATGCAGAACTTCAGATGTGAAAATTTGTGATTCACAAGACTCTTTGAGGAAGGTGTTTCCCTTCTATTTGAGGTGAAGGATGCAGATGAAGAGAATTAATAGTTTAGAGCAACTGGGAAAACCTATGAGAAGAGCAGAAGAGATAAACTTTAGTCCTAGAACTTGTAAACTGATAAAAATAAAAGAATTGTTGTTCTTCTCAATAACTAGTAGATACTTTACTGCAAATTACCAACATGATCTGTGCCAAGCAGGAAAATTGCTGATGTTGCTTATTTAGATGCTGCTGAACCACAATTCTAGGTGATCAGTCACTTCTTAAAGTACTGTGAAGTGGTTAAAATCCACTGTCTCTAGAGAAGAACTGGGGGTATGTTCAGCACAGCTTTTTTCACATGTTAAAACTAATTTTAGAGTGTTCAGTATGTAAGTTTTGATCAGTCATTCCTTAGGCACAGGATAGGATTTCTGGGTTGAAAAATATACTACAAAGTGATCAGTATAATTGTGACTGGTATGTTTGCCTCTAACACCCCAAACTCCCTGTTCAAAACACATATACAGGAGATGGCTGATGTAAAAAACCTGAATTCAAGTAAATTCTATCACTTTTTTATTCAGAGAAGGGCCCTGAACTTTAATGTTCTGCACATAATCAGTAAAATGCTGTACAAGTTTATTTTGTTTTAACAATTTTCCTTTGAAATATCAATCCATAGTTCTACAAAGGAGTTTGAAAGTTGGTGTTGCAAAATTTCAACTAAATAGAATGAAAAGAGACTCTATTTACACAGTAATAGGTAAAAACCTAGTTGTGTTATGGTTTGTGCGCTGTTTTTACAGCTTAAATATTGAAGAGCGTGAAAGCTCATGAGATCATAAGTTAAAACAAGTTTCCCCTTGATTCACCTTCCAGTCTTTCTGCTTAGATATTCAAAACAGCACCAGAAACAAATTTTGTGTCACTGCAGCTCTCCACCTTCAGGCCCAGCTCTACCAGAGAAGCAGGAAATGCTGCCAGAACATCTCCAGAGACACAAATCTGGAGCTTCCACACCAGGATGAACAGACGTATTATACCCCCAGTTAGTGAAACTGAATAGAATTTAATAAAAAAAAGGAAGAATTTGGGAATGTCCAGAGGGAAAGCTACTGGAAACTGCACTAACAGCTCATAGTTTCTCCCCCTATACATTTCACAACTTCCTGCTCTGCAATTCTAAAGTAGCCTCCTTCAAAATTATATTCTGACTTTAATATATTGCTTTCAACCAGAAAAGTGATTCTTATTAATAACCCATCAAGGCCTCACAAAACCACAAAACCCATCAAAAACACAGCATTCATTGTCATCTACTAAAATAGGACAAAATGAAACTTTTAATTCAAGATACACCTTGAACTGAATGTCATTGCTTTTGGTCCAATTTGTCTGAAAGTTGATCAGTAATTTGGCTATTAACTTTTTTTGGAACATGAGAAAGCAGAGAAAATCAATACTAGCCATCAGGCATCAATTCAGCAAGGTTTAAGAACATTTTTAGACTTAGAAATGCCCTTCCATAGAGGCCCAGGAAGTATACCTGTGTCTAAAAAGCTCTTAATGTGGAGTGAGAAACAGAAAACCCTCAGGTAAACTAAACTTCATTCTAAATGTAAGCAGTGAAAGAGTCATCAGAAATCACAGTCACCTCTTTTCAGATATTGATCATAAACTGAGGAAATAATGTGCAACAAAGCAACAAATAGTATACTCCAGTATTGTAAGGTTTGTAAGAAGAGGCAATGCTTGTTGGGCAGAATGGCACTGTTAGGGATGGGGATGGAGGGCTAAGAGAACTAACATACTGTTCCAACTGGAACTGATACTGTTCCAACTGTATCAGCTCCCTAAGTAAGACAAAGTTAAGGATATGCATTCTTTATAAAAAACTTTCCCCTTTTTCCCCCAGAGATTATCACAGCTACAAAAATGTTGTTATGATTTGTTTTCAGTTAAAGTTAACAGTATTAACTTTATCAAACTCTCTTCATTTATGAATCGCAGGCCATGATGCTCTTGCTAATAGTTCTGTAACACACTCAGTTGTACACATAAAGAGTAAAGTACAATCAGGATATATTTTGAACCTATATTCTATAGCCAGAGAGATAGAATGTATAAAGGCAATTTCCTCAAAACCCTTCATTTCAAATATCCATACTGTTAAGAGAAACTGTTTGCTAGGACATTAATAAAAACTACCAAGTATGAGATAGGTAAATGAAGAATAATATTATTCATTTAACACTACTACTACTTTAATCTCTAATGAGTTTGGAGAACATTATATGATGTATGCAAATACCACAAATGCATGATGAGCATTCACAAATGCACCACTGAGAAGTTTGGATAAATCTGAGAAAACAATACATAATAAGGCAAACTGTGGTCTCAGTTTTGAAATTAATCATGCTGATACATTCTCTTGCACGCTCTCAGCTTGATACCTCTTGAAGCTTCAACAGGCAACATCTAATAACAGGAAGTGCTGTACTTCAGTGGCCTCAGATTGTTATTAATAGCTAATAAATGCCAAGGACCTGCTCCTGCTTGTTGATGGAAAAGGTAATCAAGGCTTAATGAGTGCCAAGAATCACACTGTAGTCCATTGCTTCGTAGATTACTGGAGGTTAAAAATGGAAAATTTAACTCTGACACTAAAAAAGTTAAGGGTACATTGTATTTTCAAGATCACAATCATTCACAACTCTCTCCTGCTTCCATAATGTGTTACACATGAAAAGCAATAAGCGTGGCACAAGTTCTTCAAAACTGAGACCTTTTATATAGAAATTGAGATAATTGTGTAAATATGGAACTTTTCTGCTCTGTATTTATAAAAAGTGTATCTAAATCCCTAACTTGACACAAAGATTACGTTCTGACAGCATTTACCTGCTATAGGTACATCATCATCATCATCATCATCATGGCTAGGCTTCGTGAACGAAGATTTAGAAAGGCTCTACCCACGCTTGCTACAAGCGTGCTGATGACTGAAAAGGCCAATATGAGACAAACAAATCCGCTTACAAAAGGCAAAGCAGAAAGACTCCCCAGGTGATATCGATGAGACATGATTTTTTCTGTGCTGTCTCTTCTCCTCAAGAGTGATCCTGCATGTGTTCTCAAAAGAAGCAGCGGTGTTATAGATCGTGTGTCTCCAGGCCTCCCGATTGGAGGCCAGAGTAGACCAGTGGTGATGATCAATGTGGCCAAGTCT
>JAWWMA010000100.1:1698501-1744113 GCA_035041425.1 Mionectes olivaceus | reverse complement strand
CTCTCAAGGCTTACTTTTCCCAATTAAGGATTATGGAAACAGGCCTGGAGAGCCTAGAGGGTTTCAAATTTGTGCTTGTCAAATATTAAGCAAACATGGGTATCTCCAGGCTCACAAAGCTCTGATGAAACTATGTGTATGCAATCAGATAAATGAACAGGAAATGTTACGTAATATATGTCAGAGGTAATTTCATAACAAACAGCATACAGCAAACACCAACTACACCCTAATGATTTAATCAACTCAGCTACCACTAATATTAAATAACTATGTCTTTGCAGGGCAAAATATAATCCACATCACAACAAGATGTTTTCACATAGCTTTCTACCACATAATCTCCATGAACTCTCATCTGCAAATCAAATATCCTCAGCATGCCATCAGTCAATTAGGTGTGTATTTATCCCTAAGTTTTTAATTTATGTCACTTGGGATACAAGTCAGTTTTCCTAATTAGAATATATCCATCAAGATTAGAAAGTAGGCTTGGGCAAATTTATAATGAATCAGTTTAGAAAAAGATAAATTTGCATAGAGTTGTAAGCTAATACAATGCTTATGCTGACTCCTCAAGGGTCAGAATTCATAGTTTTCCAAACTGGTATGTCCCTCTTAGACATACAAATTAGAAACAGATCCTTGGCATGAGCCTGAGTCCCATTATCAACTGTATTTTATTGCATCAAAGAATGAATGTCATGAAGCAACACTTATTAAGAGTATGGATAGTGAAGAAGGTGTTGAATGAACTACTGAGTTTGTGCCATTGACAGTCGCAGGCATTTTAATATATGCATGTAGAAACAAAGGTAAGTTATAAACTTTAGTTCTTATGAAAATATTGAGAGTGTTACTATAGGAATGAAGGATGAGGGTTTTTTTGCATGAGTATTTCAAGTTCAATCTCTATCAATGTATACATGGTAAACAGGAGGCTATTCACAGAGTCTAAGTTAGGCTGATATTTTGAAAATCACCTTAAGGGCCACTTTCTCCATTAACACAAGGAGATCAGTCAGGTAATTCAGCTAACTAAACTACATACTAAAATAAAATATTAATAACTTCCAAGGAATGTATATAATCTTATCTGAAAAACAACCTTGTACACTTCATTAGAGTCAAAGCTACACTGCCATAAGGTGGATAGTCAAATCAGCTGTTGAAATAAGCTCCTGAAACCCAGTGAATTTGCACCACACTGAGGTGAGCTGCATACTTCAGGTGCAGGGAAAGGCATTCTCCTCCATCAACCTACTTTAGACCATTATTTTGTCAAGGTACAGATGAGGACATGTAATGGCAGATTTCCCTCTTTCTCCCCTCCTTTCCCTGTGCCAGTAAAAGATCAAGCTCACCATGAAATGGATTCTTGAAAAAATTCTGACTATGCCATTTCTTGGATGAATATTCTGAATGGACCAAACCAGAAACCTTGTCATTAATATCACATGAGGAGTCATTCCCTAGCTGGGACAGCTCTCTTTCTTATTTTTTTTTCTTCTTTTTTTTTAGCAATTTTTTTCTCCTGCTTTCATGTTTTTGGTATCTATATGCAGCTCTTAACTCAAATAAGCCCAGTTTCAGTATGGGTTGCAGAACCCAGCAGCTGACATAATTACACCTTCCTGCTCCATTCATACTTTCTGAACTACACCACTGAATATGTTAAGAAACATCTTCCCCTATGAAAGGTATGTCTCTTGGAGTACTTTTTTTCTTCTTTGAATTTCTTGCTTTCAAAAACTTTAAAATGTTTTTAAGCTCCAAGTCTTCTGACGCAAGTTTAGACCTGTTGTTACAGACAAAAAAGTAAACTTGCCACTAGACAAGCAGCAGATCAAAGAGGGTACCTTTCCAAATCAGCTCCTTTAGCACCTGTTCCATATAGTTGTCATCCAGGTTTTATAGGGATCTTCTGGCCCAAGTTG
This sequence comes from Mionectes olivaceus, assembly GCA_035041425.1. Taxonomy (NCBI): domain Eukaryota; kingdom Metazoa; phylum Chordata; class Aves; order Passeriformes; family Tyrannidae; genus Mionectes; species Mionectes olivaceus. Next base: position 1,742,176 of record JAWWMA010000100.1, on the reverse strand, counting down.
AACCAGCTGTATGATACTCCCAGTTAATTTCTGACAAGTTCAAGTCTTCCATAAGATCAAGGGCAGTTGACTTGGAAGAATCCTTTAGTCCCTCAAAAGGACTACAGTCAGCATCATTGTTGTGGCTGGGAGGTCTATGGCAGACTCCCACAATGATATCCACATTATTTGTTTGCCCTTGATTCTTACCCAGAGGCTCCCAACTATGGCAGTGCCAATTGTGACCTCCATGCATTCTAGCAAATGGAAATTCTAGCATTTCCATTAGATGAAATGCCACCTTCCAGCCTCTTCTGCCCTGCCTATCCCTCCTGAAGAGCCTGAAACTGTCCAACAGGGCACTCCAATCATGGGTCTCATCCCACCAGGCTTCACTTATGCCAGTGATGTCACATCTCTGGGACTAGGCTAAAGTTGTGACCTCCTCTTGTTTGTTCATCATAAAATGACAAAAGCCTGCATAGCCATTTTCTACAGGTTAATCTTACTTTTATTGAGATGAGGTAAGGATGCCTCCAAATTAGGATACGTGATAAGTTTACAGTATAATTAAAAATATATGAAGCAATTTCTCCAGAGGAATCTCATTTTCCTCCTTTTATATATATGTATAAAAGTAAATAATATGTATATAAATTATATAATATATAAATAAAAACATGTATTTGTCTTAGAACACAAAGTTGTGTTTATAATACTTGAGCATTCTGATTGTTAACACTACTGGTTTGAGAGTGGGTTTTAACACAGGTGGAAGAGGCAACCCCTTAGGAGTTACCTATCTTATGAAAGACTTATAGGTGTTTGAACTGAGAAACTCCACCTTATTTCTGTAATTTACAGTGTTGCTTACTGCAAAGCTTTGTATTAATCTCTTCCTCTCTTATTGAAAAAATTACTTCAATAATTGTTGTCAGAGAGTGGGAGCATTCCAGTGGTATTTATTTCTTGTTGGCTAATTTGATTTGGAACATTTTAATATTGTTTCAGCCCTGGCAGAAATCTTGTAATTTTCCTTACAAGGGCACACAGCTTCACCTGTCTGTACATACTATCAGCTGACACTTATCTGACCCTGAGATTAGCTCAGTTGATCAGAGCATGGTGCTAATAACAACATGGTTGTGGGTTCGATCCTTGTATGGGCCATTCACTTAGGAGTTGTGGGTCCCTTTAGACTCAGAATATTCTTTGAAATATATAGTATTCTATCATTCTAATGTATCCTAATCATTCTGTGAAATCTGTGAAAAGTTCAGCCTTATCTTCTGAATTCCACCACAACCAGTTCTCAAACAGAGCTGGCTACTGCTTCAGCAGTTCTTAAAGCTTTAAGTGTAAAGAAATAATCATAATTGTTTCCACTAATTTTTCCCAAAGCCACAAGCATTTTTACTGCACCCCTCTGCCAGACTTGTGCTCAGATCTGGTCAGTTAAACCAGATAAAATCACACATAAAATGCTCTGAGACTTCCCAAGTGTTCATTTAGAAGCGGAAAGAAAAGACAAGAAAAGCAACTATAACTAACTAAATTTTAAACCACTGGTCATGACAGTGACTTTCTGCTAAATGCAGTAATCCTAGGATCACTGGGATTGCTGATTATAATCACAGTGATGTCAGCCTCTGCTCTGCAACTGGCAAATGCAAATCTCGCATAGACAGTGTAATGTGTTACAGTGTCATCCTCATGAGGAATAAATCTCCTAGTTTGAAAACAGCAAGACATAACCTTAAAAACATAAAAGTGGGGATGGATATCCTATATTTAATACTTTAAAGAAATGTAATTTAAATATTTGAGTGGGGCATTAAATGGAATCTTCAGAGATGTGGGTCCACCCCACTCAAATGTCTCCATTTGAAAAAAAAATGAGCCAGATTAGCACTCAGTTATATTTTAGGAACTGGAATTTACTCTATGACACGTGGTTATGAAAATCTTTAGTTTAGGCTCACAGAGAACCTAAAACCTTTCATAGTCTAATCCCTAGACTAAACATGAAATGTCTTTAATGTTTCCTTTTCCTAGTCTACTTGCAAAAAATATTTCCTCTGTAACACAATATGGAGAAGAATCAGGTATATCCCTTAAAAAGTGGTATATGACTGGTGGAAGTGGCACTCTTTTGAAACATAAGCAGCAGAAAACAGATTTTAACTGTATTTTATAAAGATTTTTGCTGAGTCCTGAAAACAAAATCTCTAGGCACAAACGAATTATTTCAGGTTGTTGATCCTAAGCTGATGGCAATGTCAAGAAGGACAACTGGATTTGAAACATAAACTGGTGTTCAATATTTCCTATCATGTATCTAAAGACTGTCATTTGTCGAGGTCTATGTCAGTAAAGAAATTCATGCTGGCCTCAAATTTAGCTTTCTCCTTGAAAACTTTGGAGGACTAGGGATGGTGGAGGGAATGCATGATTTCAGCACAAAAGCTAAATAAGCTGTACATGCTACATCCACACAGTTCATTTTGGTAATTTATTTATGCATTCCTTTCGGTTACAAAGCCTACATTTACGTGAAGAACAGGTTGTGCACAAGCAGAGATTTATGTATGTAAGTTTAAACACTTTGTTCTTATCACAGGGGTAACTCTTTGAGGATAAACAGCACCATTCCCAACATTTTCAGGATCAGGGTCTGACTGCTGAAACAACAAACTGACTCTCAAGCACTACTTTTTGCATCAGGTATCATCAGCTAGTTAAGCTGTAGGTTTTGATTCAGTATCAGCCAAGAGGTATAAATGCAACTTGCATTAACCTTTGACTTCATCAAAACTTGCAGAACCTGCAAAAACCTTCAGCTACTGCACATCCATGTAAGACTTTGTCTTTCATGGGAAACTCAGAAACAGCACAGCAAATGAAGTTTTACCCCAACTTCCTTCAAAATCTCCCTGTTCAGCCAGACCAGTTATCTTCCCAACTGGCTTGCCTTTTGGCAGACTTGGACAGCCTGCTCCTGTGCATTCAAGACTCCTTCTTGAAGCATGTCCATCCCTCCTGGACCCCTTTGTTTTCAAGGGTGTATTGGTTTAAAGTTATTTACAACACAGTGCCTGAGCAACTGCTGGTTTCTTTGAAAATGGCAACAGGAATTTTAGGGGCTCAAGAGTTAATCATCAGCTGTCACTGTGAAAACTTTGTGTATGAGCAAGTCATGCATGCAAAGCAGCTGAAAAAAATGCATCAGTCAGGCTATCAAAAAAATGTCAGCAATACAATAAGAAAAATATATGATAAATTTCAAAACATTTTATTGATTACAAGAATGGGGATGATCATTCACTGACTTGTAAAACTTATACTGTTAACTATTGCAAGCTGAGTGGATGGATGTAAGTGCTGTGCATAAGAAGATAGAAGCCCCCTTGCTGTGAAGTACTGTACCCCATGCATTTCCTTTCACTTCAAACATGGACCATTCCCAATATTTCCTCCGTGCATAAGGCACTAACTCCCTGATAGAGGAAAATGCACAGCTTTCTTGTCTGAAACAGACACAGATAGTGTGGACCAGAAAAGTATAGAAACTTTGGAGTAGAAATGACATGATCAGTGCTGCGGGATGAAGGTAAATAATGGTAATCTTTGAGAAACAGCACTATTATATGGTAAATATTTAACCAATTTCTAACTTTCCCACTGAAAGCATAATAACAATATTCTCCTCTTAGCTTATACTATTGGTTTAGGAAATCCTTAAAGCCTGTATCAGTCTAACTGTGATCCTTTGACTAAACAATGTTGCTTTTTTGAACACTATGAAATATGCAAATTTGATAAAAGACTATGCAGCTGCATTTCATTTTAATTATGTGACACCAAGCAGTACAGCATCTGGAATCTGTAATCCTCAGTACATGCAACTCATCTTTATTCACAGTGTCTCAAGACCTAGTTAGCCAAGGGCTTAGTAAACTGAAACAACCAGGTTGAGGTAAACCTGTTCTTAACTAAGACTTTGAAATCTGGACTTATTCTGGTAATTCATGAAGTGGCAGGCTTCCCTCTGCATTGCTTCAAGAACAGATGTTTTGCCATTGTGCTTAATCACCTACTAAAATGCTATATTTGAGGTAAGATGCAAAGTTGACATATTGAATTCTTTAGCATTAACCCTATTTCTTAAATAAATTTACAAATCAGATTGTTTACACATTCCTCCTGAAATTTCACAGGAAAATTTTACTTTCTGTCATTGAATTTCGTTTTTAAATAATAAATATCCCTTCACTTCAGACAACATAGACTTGTCTCAGGAAAAGGAAGCCCAAAGACAGACTTCATATAAAGACCAGATGGACCTTGAGAAAGAAGAGCATTTTTGAGCAATATCATGAATCTTTTCTCTGGAAATCTTGCTTTCTGAGTCCGTTAATAATCAGCATAGTACTTTGTGGTGAGGGAAGCTTCCAAAACAGATGTTACTTTTTGAGCTTTTTTTTTTACTTTTTATCACATCTTTGTATATCTGCAAAGCAACATAAGCACCTTTTTAAAATAAAAAAGCTAAATTTAACTTTTCCTTCACACGGGCAACACTGCCACATTGGAGTGCTTCTGTAGCACATATCCTGCCAGACTACTGTGTGAGGTAGTGTGATATGCAGCAACTGAACATCAAATATGTTACATCTATCATCTGCCTTGGCTACCCATGAGCAAGTCATGATCATGACCCATCTGCACAAGACAGTGAAAATAGTACCCCTTTTTTTCCTTACTAATCATCCAAAATAGACAGTCTTACTAAGATTTTTGTAAAACAAATTTTTTAAAGTTAAATGAGGTACTTGTTTTAATGGAGTCTAATAGTAGAAGCAGAAAAGAATATAACTTGGTAAGAAACCTTGAATTTTCTCAAAAACAGAAGTTTGTGAGAACAAAAATAAATTATTGCATAGTATGCATGAAGTCATTCACACTCATCACAGAAAGAAATGTGATGCTTTTTTCTTTATTTTGAAAGTAGAAAAGATCTTGTGCCTCCTAGAAATTAGCACCCTGGAAAGAGTTGGAAGTAGCAATTTTTTTCAATCCTCTACTGCAGAGGGAAGTGTTCAAGGTAAGGTGTTTGAAGTCTTATTAGAGATCAAAATTATTTCACTCTTTTATTAGGAAAAAATCCATCTGATACATCCATGCAGTCAAGATTTCTCCAATAAAGAACACTAAATATACTAATATCAGTAAATGTCCTGACTGTACTGTATGTCTAGCAGTTAGAGGGCTTAAATATGCCAATATATAGATTTTTAAAACTCCTTTAAGTGTTAAACTAATTTTCTTATTCTGCAACAACCTTGGTTAGTTTATTACATAATTTTGGGTTTATGGTCATGGAAATTGATTTGGCATATGGAATTTTGGTTATATTAGATACTGTATCACCTGCTTAAAGTAAAAAACAGAGTAAAATGGCTAATATTGGAAATATTACAAAGAAAATATGTTACTGAATTCCTTTGTAGGTTCTAAACAGAATATTCGCAGTTGCAAGATTCAAGAACCTCATGTGCATACACATGGAGGAGGGTACTACTTATCTAACATGAAAAAATAAAATTATTATACATTAAGAGGAAAATATGGAAATATGCTATTTCTGTTATAGTGATTACAGCTTCTTTCAATAAAATCTGCTCCTAAAAGGGAGCAAACAATTAACTAGGAGATTATCAGGGTTAACTTACTTTATAATTACTAAGAATACCGCCATAGTTTTCATACTCCACAAAAACCTTTTGGTCACAAAATTTTGATTTTATGCTGCATCAAAAAGTGAAAACAAAGCCAAATAGGTCAACTGACCACACTGCTCAAGGTATTTAAAATGAATTAAGAAATATCATAAATACAACTTCATAAATATTCATTTTGTCTTAATTGATAAAGGAAACTAAATTGTAATGGCTCAGATGACTAGTAAGAATATAGACTTAAATTACCTTTCTTAGACAAATAACCTTACCAGTGTTGACCACTAAATGGTACTTGGTAACCAGTATAGGATAGTATTAAGGAACTGCAGCTAACACTCAGAGTTAAGATGTCTGTTGCAATAGAAAAGACCGAAAGTCTTTTTTCCTTCATCTTGTGGATTTGCTCGCCAGCTTTGAAAAATTAATTCAGGAATCTTTTTTTATTCTTTCAAATTTTTCCTGCCTTTTTTTTTTTTCTGAACAATGCATTTCAGATTCGTTCTTTCCAGTTTGAACTGCCATTCTGTCTCTTTGACACAAAGAAGCTGATTTACTGTACACAAACCAATCAATCCTCAGGATTGATAGTAACTACAAAGCTAATTAAATCTGCGGGAAGTTCTCTAGACTTGGGACCTAATTCTCAAGTGCAAGTCATGACTTGAATCCCTGCTATCTGTGAATTATCCACTCCCTGTATGGTCTAAATAGCAAACACTGGTATGAAACTAAATAGTTCAGATAATGACTTTACAAGAAAGCCAAAAGCTTGTAGCAGGTTTTCAAATATATTACCTGTAAGTTTCAATTTGCTTTTTAATTTGAGACAACTCCACCTTGCAGATTCTCTCTCCAGACTATGACAGTGAACAAACAGGTAGATAACAGGTTTACATAGGGTTCATTTTACTAGTGATAGGGAGGTCTCTCAAGGAGAAACTGATCCACTCACAAAATCAAAAATTATTTGGAAATATAGACATTTATCTGCCTTTAAGGCATCAGTTAATTTAGATAAACATAAGTTGCCTTTTTATTTTCCAATGCAGAGTATAAAACGCTGAAAATAGTTGGAACTCTCTTCATAGGTGACAATAATTCCAGAAAACTGGCATTAACAGGCCTGTAATAAAAACCAAGCAGAACCTAATCAGATACTGACCACATTTTTCAAGAGCAGCAGAGGGGTTTTTAAGGTCTGTACAGAGTTTTAACAAATGACAAATGCTTTCCTATGGCCAGTGGTCTGTCTCTCTGTATTTATGCTTTACCATTCATCCATCCTGTAAGTACATCCTTTCAAACCAGCTTGGACTAAAGCATGTACTGGCTGGTTAGTTGTCTGATGCTAAGCCAAGCAGTTAACAGCAGAGTTTTGCCTGTCTTTCACTTGCTGTGAAAAACTTGAACTATTCAAAATAGCATTGGTCAAACAAGCCACAGTGCACTGGTTTATTCTCACAGTTCTTCTCACATAATTATGTCAATCAAAATACCATAGAAACTACACAGAAACTTTGCAGTGCATAGAAGAGTTATTGACCATCTCATTGCTATAAGAGCTTGTACTTTTAGTTTGCTATTGCCTAAACCCAACTAATTTACTTACATGACTTTGAAGACAACAGTTAAGGAAAAAAGGAAGGGAATACTTTAAATAGGACTACATATGCCAAAATTCAAAACTACTTGCTATTGACATTATGGGTTATGAATGAAAATAGGTATTGAATCTTCACGATCAATTAATGCCTAGGAAGTGTTTAACAAGAAGGCATCAAGGAAATTTAATTAGACAGTGGTTGCCTAATTTATTGTGATGTTCTTTTATAACATGATGCAAATACGCTTACAGTCATACATACTGTCTTGTTTCTTAGATGTCATGACACTGCATTTGCATTCATTTTCTTGAGACATTATAGCCTGGCTTCATAAATTCATTAAAAAAAATACAATTAAAGAAATCTTTAGGGGTTCTAAAATCATCGGAATTTTGTGCTAGTTACTGACATACGGTATTATTAGCTTAACTTAATCCTGTTACTTTACTGTGTTATGTATAGAATATCCCCATTTTAATCTAAGTGTTTTACTCTAATCTTACAGTGAGAGAATCAGATGCATAATCAGAGCATTCTTGTTTAGACGGTTACATAATGAAAAAATCAACAGCACCTTCTGGTTGAATCAGTGCAGTAACTAATAGTAAATTCAAAATAATTCTGCTTTGTATATCTTCTCTTTTATGAGAGTAAGTTAAGAGACAGAAAATTCAACCTTCCTCCCCAGCAAAGGAAGACAGAAGAAATAAAGCGTTATGTCATAGATAATTAATTGCTACATAAAGCAAATATATATGTATTATACTTGAAAATACACTTCACTTTGCTTGCTTAAATCCTTCCTTAAAATTTTCACATGCCGTAATATATAAAACAAGGTTCCTCTTAACAGGTTACTATTGTCCTGAGACCATTTTCTTTCATATCTAATATGCTTGGCAGTTTCTATTATTTCTTTCATTAATGGTATTGCAAGCTTGTAGAGATTGCTCTTTTATTTGCACTGCACAAAAAAAGTTAAATTCATGACTGCAATTCTACAAATCAGTATCAACTTTGTACCTTTGTACAAATAAAATGCAAAAATTATTGTTGTTAATGATTTATATCCAGTGTATTTATGACCTCAAAAAATATTAAATATATCTTTACCATCTGAACTTAGTAACTTGAGATCAAACTAATGCACTTTATTGTCTTACCACTTGTTACAAAACTGGTGTGGGACATTCTTAATGACTTCTCTAGGAGATCTCTTTATGCACAAAAATCTGACCAGCAATAAAGGAACCTAGTTTGAATAAGTATAAAAAATCAAAACGTCTGGTTTAAGACCTTAGGGAATTTTTACTTTGAAAATTACAAGCTATTGATGAGGTAAAATAGCATAATGAAATATAATAAAACATCTCTTTAACATGCATTGTTGTGTATCTTCTAGAAGACTATAAACAACAGTGGTGTAATCTGATATTAATACATAAGAATAAACAAAAAACTGCATTGTCATATTAATGATTTAAAGAGATGTTTGTTGAGCCTGATCAATGTATTGATTTAAACATGTTCCTGTTACTTAAGCAGCCTCCTTTTGTTATATCAAGAAGAGTAATCCTAATGGAGAAAAGAACAATAGAAAATGATTGTCTGCTTTTGTCGTGGAGATGAATTATTGTGGAAAAAGAACATAAAAAAATGAAAGCATTGTTATATAAACTGTCTTTTGAGTCTTTGCTCATTTTGGTGTATTGTTTTCAGACTGTGACATAGGCTAATACAAATAGCACAGTAAATAAGGCATTTTGCAGAAGTAAAATTACTTTCCTCACCAGTGAAACCAGCCTTTCAAAAATCACAGTACTGGCCTGCACATTACACATAAATATGTGTTTTAATCTATGCCAAAAGCAGAGTAACACAAAGTTCACACAGCTATTATCATTATAGTAAATTAGTAATGAGAGAACATAATGAAAGATGAAAAACTTTATTTAAGCCATAATACAAAAGCTGCTCACAAGCAACACAAATTAAAAAGTAATACATTTAATTTTAGACAGCTGGTAGAAATAATTATATTTTTACTTAATTGTCAGTAATTTGTGAATGAAGCCAATTTTTTCTGTATGGGTTTTGGTTTCTTTTAATAACTCCAGATGAATCAAGCTGCTGTGTTAGAACTCTCATAGAAATTACAGAAATTAAGAAAATAATAAAAAGTAATTCTTGCGTTGTCTAACTTACAAACAGTGAATGATACAAGTCTGCAATCCCTGTCCAATGGATTCAAAGCATGGTCTATAACAAGACACAAGCATTCTAAATTCAGAGGGGTTTAATAGTTGAATTTCTAATTAGGCAGTGCCATTTTAAAATCCAGTCTTGGAGTTAGTCTTATTTTGAATGCATTCTGGGTTTAAATGAAGACTTTTCTTCTAATGCAGCTGTATGACTCCACTGGATTTCATTTAATTATTAAGTTACTTTACTGAGGTTGATTTAGAAACAATATTACAGAAGTTGTGAAAAAAAGAAAATCATATAAATCTAGCAGTCCATCCTTTTATGTCTTTTTCTGATTCACTGCTACTCTATTTGCTTGGAGACAGAAGACTTCATTCTAGATACATATATCACCTGGTGTTTGCTAAATTGGTGTGAAATTCTTGCAACAGCTGTTTGTTACTGAGGAAATATTCACTTCATATTGCTGCAATAAACTGATCATTGCCAATTAAATGCCCATTAATTGTGTAAGCAAGGAATACTGCCAGATGTTTACATTAGAAAGAAAAATGTCCTTTGCTCTTTATTTTTCACTTATAAGCATCCCCTTTCATGTAGATAATTACATGAAAGTGTTTCATTTTTTACATATTCCTCAAATTTGGGGTTGATTATTAATAAAATACAGTCTCCTTGGGTGGTGACACCTTGGAATTTGTTTCAAAGTAAACTGATATATATTCTTAGCACACATAAGTAAAACAGAATGTTTTATTTAAAACTGAAAAGTGTATACTATACACAGTTTTCTATTACATTTATTCTCAATTACATTCATTGACAGATTTAAGGGTTCTAAAGCTGTTAATTTACTTCTACTGGTAAATAGGTTTTTCAAGGAATGTTCAAACGCATCTCACCACCATCCTCTACCAACACATAAACTCTGTACAGTGTTGGAAATTATGAAAGAAATTTCTGAAGATTTTTATCAGAAATGGCTTTTAATAATTTACCTTACCACCTGAATTATTAAAGGAGTTTTAAACAAAGGCTGCCAGTAGGCTGCAGGACCATGTTCCCACAATGAAAACATGAGAAAACAGGCTGCATTTTCAAGTACATAATTTTCATTAAAGACTATCTTGCCTAACTCCTGCTGTAGGCACGGACAGCTAGATGACAGTGCTCAAGACTGTGACCAGCGTGTTCCTGAAGACTTCCAAGGGGGCCATCTGTAACTTCACTAAGAAACTTGTTACACTGTCTTACCATCCTGGTAAGATTTTTTTTCCTTGTATCTAATCTAAGTTAGAGAGAGAGAATCATATAAAATGGTTTGGAATGGAAGGAACCTGTAAGATTATCTTACTCTAACCCCCCTGCCATGGTCAGGGGCATCTTCCATTGGACCAAGTTGCTCAGAGCCCAACCCAGCCTGGCCTTGAACACTTCCAGGGATGGAGCACCCACAGCTTTTCTGGGCAATCTGTTCCAGTGCCTCACCACCATCACAGTAAAGAATTCCTTTTTCATATCTAATCTAAATCCATTCCATTTTCGTTTAAAACTTAAAAACTCCTCTTAATGTCAGCAGAGGCAATGGTAAAAAGTCTTTCTTATAATTATTCTTTATATATTTAAAAGTTGCAATAAGGCCTACCAGGACCCTTTTCTTTTCCAGGTAGAACATCCCCAGCACTCTTGACTGTCTTCCTAGCAGAGGTTCCCCAGTTCTCTGAGCATCTGCATGGACTCCTCTGGACCTCCTGTGACATATTCACTTCTTTCTTGTGTGGAGGACCACAAAGCTGTATGCAGTATTCATGTCTAGTTTTTTGTTCACTGGTGCATCCAAATCCTCCTCAAGGTTGCTCTCAATGTGTTCATTTCCCAGTCTGCACTGATACAGGGGGTTGCCCCATCACAGGTGTAAGACACGTGGGTTCTCATCGGCCCATTCCTCAACCCTGTCAAGGTGCCTCTAGGTGTCATCCCTTCCCTCAATTGCATCACTCAGTGTAACCTGTAAACAACTTTATAGGATAAGTTATTACGGGCATTCTTAGTCACACATATCCCAGAGTAATCATAAAAAGTGCACTAAAATATGTACTTTATAGCACAGGCATCATATTAAGAAAAGATTCAAGACTAGTAGATAAAATAGCCAAGTTACTGACGTAGCTAAAACAGCCCCACAAAATTTATAGCCACTTGCCACTATCAGAGTTAGACTAAACATTTGCTTACCAAAATGTACATAACAAGGCCTTGATGGAGAGGTAGTCCACCAACTAAAAAAAGTTGCCTCAAAATGAAATTTCATAAAAACACTGAGCACAAAAACTGTCTACCATTCTGATTGTTAAATTCCTCCATCCAACTATTGTGTATTACCTTATAATATCCACAGTTTCACATAATATATCATAATTAATAATATCCACAATACAGTAAAAATATTATTCGTAGTATGCACAGCCCAGATTTGAAATACCATATAGCCAAAAATTACATGCAGCTTTTACAACAACGAGCTAAATATGACAGCAAAGAGCAGTACTTCTGTTAAGGTATTTCTGAGAAGTACTGTGACAACAAGGAAAGCCTTTGGGATTCCATAGGGGAGATGAATTTATCGTACCTCCTCGGTGAAAAAATTGCATCCTATCTTAACCCACTGAAACATGAATTAGCTGTAATGCCATTGAGGAAGGCCAATACACCATGAATCAAAAATATATTGTCAGGTGTCTGTAATTGTAAACAGAAAATGAAATTAAATACATCTGAAATCAGTTCTTAACCCAAATTTATTTAACATTAATTGGACAAAACTGAAATTTTCTTCATAAAGTTATTAAGCTGTGATTTTGTTGCTAGTTTTCAATTGGAGTGACATGATCATATTCACTAAGAAGAGTCATGGATAAATTGACAGTTCCAAGTCAAGGGCTATTTACAAAAAATATAAAGTTTTAAATTTGTTAAGTATGAGACTTCAATGCTATATAAACTGAGTTCAAAAACAGAGTGCAAACTTTTCACAAAGATGAACTAATTGAGTGGAACAATTTAAGTAGATTTTTCACTGACTTTTTTTCTATTTTTTTTTTTCGTTTCTCCCTTGCCTTTTTTTTTCTTTTTTTTTCTTGGGGTTTTGATAGGTTGTTGGTTTTTCTTGTTGTGGAATTTTTCGGTTGGTTGGTTGGGGCTTTTTTGAACAAGAGACAAACAGGAAGTTCCTATGAACTGTGTAAAATAGAAGTTTAGAATAAATTACAACAATTATCACTTTTGGGGCCTCTCTCCTAAAAGAACATGACTCTTTTTCCTGATGCAGAGTTAGATTATTCTTCTATACGGGCTAATAAATAAGATAGCAATATAGAAGGATTTTAACAGAGAAATGCAATATGAATCTGTAGGAAAGACAAAGTATCTCTTGCAGCCAAGCAAGTGACAGGTACAGGAAGCAGTCTGCTGATCTCCTTCTTGACAAGGACAAAGAAAGGGCTAGCAAAAAAAAATTGCTTACATTTACTGTGAAATAACTTTAAAATAAACCACGTTTACCACACACATACAAACTAAAGAGTACACCCAAATTATCTTGTGGAGGGGTTTTTTGTTGTTGTTTCTTTGTTTTAAAGCAGTATATAGTAATCCATGCCCCAATAAACTCTAAAATATATCTCTCAAATTGCCTAACAGGCGTGAAAGAACATAAGACAGAGAGGGTTGGGGGTCACGTGTGAGTGTGTGTGAGTTTATATACACACACACGCACACACTCATATATGTACACACATACACTCACCTATGCTTCCTTCCTGTGTACCTGTGCTAAATGAGTGCTGAAGGAATTAAAGAGGCAAAAACTGGCTAGATGGAATATTGTTTATTGCAGCATATTGAACCACACACCCTCTTTGGAAGGTGATCACAGGACACAGGCTGAGCTGTGGAAGATATAAAGCAGCAGCATCTGGCTCCTTAACTATCTCCACAGGCACTTGTAATGACATCTTTGAAGTTGTCTGTGCATCTGTCACATGTTTAGTCTGCTTATTGACTGCTCCAGCTGAGCACCATTTTGATTCTTTCAGACATGGAATAATCAGAGAATAAATCCCTTGTAATATCATACACATCTTCCGAAGTTAATAAGGGGACGGGACACTGCTTCATCCCTACAACCGATTTTCTTTTTTTTATTTTGTTTTTTAAAAACCATGATACGAAGCTTTTTATTTAACAACTGCCTTGGTGTGATGACGCTCTGCAAAATTTTTCTGGATTCTACGTAATATTGGTCAGGAGACAAAAACAACTATCAATCTCTTATCTCAACTGCAAAAGTCATAGGAATTATTTTTTCCACTGATGCAAATAATAAGATAAAATATTTTGGGTGTCCTAATGGATGAATTGTTGCAGAAGAATATTTTTTCTTTTACGTTTTCCCTTCTTATTTTACTATTTAAAATATCTTCAGAAGACTAATTATATCAAATACAGAATAGAGATGAGTGACAACAGATTAATAAAAAATATGAACCTTTTAGGCTATCTTATTTCACAGCAAGGTTTAAAACAAACCACAATACATTTTTATTTCACACATTCTTCCTTTAAGGTCTATGAAAATTTGACTCGTGCAAAGATGGTGTGGTTGGAATTCCATTTTCCTTCTACACGAGTCTGAATATTCATGGCTTAGAATTAGCCAAGGCCTTAGTTAAGTTATTGCCTAATTAGCCTAATTAACTTTTCATAAAGCAGTAGGATACAGAAACAGGTACTTTATCATAGCAGAATTCCAGAGTCTGGGCAACCGGCACTGAAAAGTCTTGGTGAAGAAAATTTAGCCAATTTTAAGTGGAAAAATCAAAGAGAAAGTGGTTGTCCCTTAATAACAGCTAAAGCTTCCTTTAAACAAATGTCCATTTGAGTTGAAAATGGATTTTTATCACCTCAGAAAACCATGGGACAATGACAATAGAGGGACAGAGGACTGTGATGACGCATAGAGGTGTTGAAAGAAAAAAAAATAAAAAAATATTTGGGAAGTTATCTTCTGTGCTAAGTTAACAAGAGTTAGTGACCTGGAAAGAGGAAAAGAAAGTAGCCACATATTCACATATGCAATCTGGTCTAGCACATTGTATTCAAGAAAAATGCACTTCTCCAGAGCTTTCTAAATATCATCTGTGTTGAAAGAATGCAAGAACAACCTACTACACAGGTGGTTTACCCCACTCTTACTCAGATATGTAGATTTTGTACTTGTTAGTAAATCTCTCAAAACAGCGGATTGAAATTACAGATAAATTATCCTGATATTGCTCACACTTTTTAGTTTCTATTCAATTAAAAAAGCTAACTACGTATAAGCAAAATATACTGAAGTTTCAAAATACCATATGCACAAAACCAATTCACAATTATTTTAATCTCTCTTTTCAAGTTTTACTCTCTCTTCTCTGTAAGAAGAAGTGTCATGTCCTTTACTTACAGATTTTTGTCTTTATTTAAGGGGATTGAAACTATTTTCATGAGAAGGAGATACAGAGCGAACACTTAGGATAACTCAGGTTGGAAAGAACTTAAGCAACTCGCAAGTCCAACCTCTTGCTCAAAGCAGAACCTCCTACGAGATGCGACAAAGTGGTTCAGAGTAGTAGTAGTAGTTCAGAGTAGTTCATTCAGTCAGTACCTGAGAACCTTCAAGGCAGAGACCTCATAGCCTCTATCTGGAGCCTCTGGTGTCTGACTGTCCTCCCACTGAAATCATCCCTTGTCCTTCTACCAGGTACCACTGTAAAGAGCTTCACTCACTATATTTTTTATAACTTTCTTGTAGCTAGGGTAAGTCTGTGGTTGGTAGACCCAAAGCTGCCTCTTCTCCATACTCGAAAAACTCCATTTCCTCAGCTTCTCCTCCCACAGCAAGCGCTCCACTCCCTGACCAGCCTAGTGGTTCTCTGATCAATATCTTGCTCATATATGACAGGCCCCAAACTGGTTGCAGTATCCCAACATGGTCTAACCAGTGTGGAGTGAAGGGAAATAATACCTGCCCTTGACTGACTTTGATCCCTTTGTGGATAAAAGTTACATTTTCAGAAAACATAAACCTGAATTCTTGTTCAGTCTTCATGAAGTTTACTCTTTTTAGAAGACTAAAGAAAAGCACACATACTGTCACAAATGGGATAGGGAAGATCTATGTGGTCTCATTACCTCAATTATTACAGATCTCTGCTCTTCTAGGATAAAAATATTTCTGAACATCTAAGACTCCCTTTTGACCAAATAAAGTCTATAAAAGCAAAACCATCCAACAATAGGCAATCTCAAAATAACCAGGTTTTATGTGCTCTTCTGCCATATACTTTGAAACACTGGCAAAGCTGCAAATTATTTTAGGTCTCTGATTCTATACAGCCAATGTATATTACACTATGCTTCGATGAACTGACTTCATACTTTATCCTTCACACATAATAACAAAGAAAAGTGAAAGCATATGTAACACATTCATGCCCAGCTTCAGTTGAAAGCAAAATAAAAATCCAAATGCTCTGACACTGCTTTTCTATTTTAAACGTATTTAAACGTATGATTGAAAATCATTTAACAGTTGTGTTTAATCACCATTAACATCCTGCCTTGAACACACTACATCTTGAATTACACTGAAAGGCAGAACCTCTTACAGACAGATGTACTCCATGGTGCTACTTTATATGTCAATAAAACTGACAGAATAAAGGAATATTGAGAATGTGTAATCCATTTGTCTTACAAGACCTCTACAGAGCAGACACAACACCTATTACCGAATCTTATTCAAATAACACAGAAACATTTAATAGCTAGTGTCATGCTCAGCACAAAAGATAAATGTACACTACGTACACCATGAGCAGCAAGCTCCAGTGCAAATTCTTTTGATGAGCACACAGCTGACCTGATACATCCAGGAGTTACAGCAGTCTTATACAGAGGAAATAGCTCCAGTCAGCAAGTAGCTTAGCTGCACAACCACAGTCTGTGCTCAAGATAAGGAATGCTCTCAAGAGATCCCAAATTCCATTGCAGAGCTCATTGCATCATGTACCATTGCCCTTGAAGAAATTATATTCGGAAATGAAAACACTTGGTCCTAACGCAAACCAATTGTTGACATGTATTGATCTACAGACACAATAGTTTCTTTTTCTTCTTCTTCCTCTTTTCTCTTTTATTGTGTCTTTGGATTAAAAGCTCATTGTATCTACTCAGAGAGGTTATTTATTCCTTATGAGTATAAAGTCAATACCTTAAGTAAAAGTAACTCGTTCTGTTATAGAAGCAACATTACTTTTGTGACAGTGGCCGTAAATTTTCTGTATCAAAAGTTTATCAGCTTTGTACATATGAAAAAAATCACTGCTAGGAAATAAATAAAAAAAAAAAGCTACATATCCTTATATTCCCAGAAAAATAAAAAAACATTTTCAGGGCAAGTTTGTCCATCCTATGTGTGCATCCCAAAAGCGTGATTCGGAAATCAATCTCCTATGAAGAAGCACTATAGAAGAAGAGAGGGGACTCAGTTGTTCCTCAATTAGCTTTAAGGCATTTTTTTTGTTATTTTGTTTGTTTGGGGGGGGTTGTTTTTTGTTTGGGTTTGGGATGTTGTTTGTTAGTTCATTTTGGTTTTGGATTTTGTTTTGGTTGGTTGTTGGTTTATTTTGGTTTTTTTGTTAAGGAAAAAAATTGTTCATTGCAACCCTTTGATATGTACAGCCCACAAGGCAAGCAGCACACACGCCTAGATCTGGAAATGCCTTTTCCACTCTCGGCAGGTATCTGCTTTAAACCTTTCTAGGGAAAATTTGCCCATTGATTAAAGCACTACAAAATCATGAAATGGATGATGTTGGAAGGGTTTTAAGGAAATCATCCATTCTAGCCACTATCCTTAAAGCAGTGCGTCTCTCAGGGTTTAGCACCTCTGAGGATGATTACTCCTAAATCTTTCCAGGCAAACTGACCAAGCTTTTGAGCCCTTTTACAGTGCAAAAGTCTTTTCTTGTGTTTAAATGGACTTTCTTGTGTTTCAGAGTGTGTGCAGTCAAGAGTCAGAGTTTCAATTTCCAGTTGTGCCAGAGTCTCTCTTTAAATCACTTTCTGAGACAGGTTCCTTGTGAAACAGGAATAGTAGTATCTACTCGCTCAGACTTGTGTCACAGGATATATCTATTAAAGTACCCACGAAGCTCTGAAAATCTAGTTTAAATGAAGCGTTTTAATTAGCTGAAAAAGAAAGATAGTTATGACATCCTTTGCTTCCAGGAAACAGCATTTCAAGAATGATCAGAACAGAGTTCATAACATTTAACTTGCTCATTCACAGTTCCAATGCAAGCATCACTGTCAGAAATGGGAAAAAAAAATGATCAGGTTATTTGCTGCTTGATTCATTAGAAAAAGATGCTTTAGAAGGCAAAAATTCAAGTTACGTAGACGGTTGAAATAACATGTAAGTTTACTGTGGTATCTAACATCTCATTATTAGTGTCTAAATTCTGTTTCTAATATTCACATTCTAAGAATTCACAACTTTTAGATTCACATGCATAGGGCAATGTGCTTATACATGTAATTTGTGTACATATATATTAGAGGCACATTAACTGTGTTTCTAGGAAAAAATAATCTAGTCTTCTCTGTTCTCCTTCACCTCCTCCAATGTTCTGTCCTTACTTTGAAGTATCTATGTAATGTCATTGAGGCTATGCTGAAAATCACCAGGTGTAATGATCTAAGAATAGCTAAGGCTGGTAAGTCCCACTCCCTGGTAATTCTCTGGACTGCGGCCTGAGTCAGGGTGGCATTGACTCCCTACAAAGGTATGCAAATGAAGAGATACAATCCTGACAAACTTTTCATTCCTTCCTCAAATTTTATGCTAACAGTAATTTAAAAGCATGGTTGTTGGGGCTGCCTTTTCCTATTTCGGGCTGTGCAGGTCCAAGTGACCTATGATCTACCTGAGGTGACACATCAAGGTAGAACTCTCAAGGAAAATCAAACAACTTCATGCTGAGGGAAAAATGATCAGCACTACACTCTCAGGCATTTCATTTCAAATTTGAATGAAAAGAGTTCGGTCACTTACGATGGTATAGGGACACAAGTATGGCACAGAGTTGAAACTGATACTTCTGGCCCATATTCAAGTTTTTCACTTCAGCTTCCAATAACTTCAACTTTTCAGTCACACATACTTGCAGAGGAGCCAGCTTTTACTTGTGGTAACAGAATAAAGTAATTCATTGAGAGATACAGGAAATACTAAAAATATGGTTTGTATGTGAAAGACATCATGATACAAACTACAGGTTAATACTACAATCATATGAAATTTTCTGGTTTCAACTGAACATTTTTATGCACAACTAAGACTTTAGTTAAATGTCAGTCCTTCATCCAAACCAAATTTATATACCTCCAGTGCCAAAACATTCGTGAATAGATTTAAGGCGAAATTATGACAATTTTATTAATGAAATGGCAAAACTTTGCTATCAGGCAGATAGAAAGCTAGCTTCTAAGAGGAGAAAAGATAAAAATAAGAGGAGAAAGCACAAAATGATTAGGTACTTTTACAAATGTAAAAATATTATTGTTCTTGTTTGTCTAGCCTGGGTTTCACAAGCAACAAAGTTCACACTGCTGCTGACACAGTTATATAATATCTATGAACTATGTGTGTTTCCTGAATAGTGACCATATTGTTTCTGTCCAAGAGTCTCTTACCTTTTCCTTAGGTTGGGAATGTTTTATTCTAAGCACTCTGTTCAAAATCAATGGCCAAGGAAAGTATTTCTCAAAGCAGGAAAGCAAAATTACAGGATTTGACATTTGCCAGATGTTACTGTTGCACATGAGAAGCTAGAAGGACAGACAATAATTTCTAAAGTTAGGGAGACACCTTAGAGGATTTTTTTGTAATCTTAGTACAAATCAAATTCACAACATCAATAGATCCTTCCTGTGCTATGTAATTACATTGCAGGCATTTAATTGAAACTAAATAGAAATGAAACTTGGCCTAGCACAGACATGTTCTGATGGCAGAAACTCAGCAGGAGGGCACTGGCTTATTAAAGACATTCTTCATCTATGCAACATTCTTCGTCATTTGAAAGCATTGTAATTACAAAACTAAGATTTTTTTCAGTTAAATATGATAATAAATAAGTTCAATTTTACAAATATGACCCATTGAATTACAAAGGGGATAGTGAATGTTTATCTTTGGCAGGTTATGAGTGAAACACCCCCACATACAAGCACACAGTTGTAAGCTAGCAATTTATTTTACTCACATTAATATAAAACACACTGACTGCAAAAATGAACTCTTCACTTTAGTGGACAACTTGATACACTGCTCAGGGGAAGCAATTTTAAAAATTCTGAACTGACTTGAAAACCCCACTGCACATTTCCCTTCCAGACAGGACTGTAAATAGTTCCTGGAAACAGGACTATGTAGGAGTATGTTTTGCACAGAGAAAAGTTTCCAGTAACAAATTACAGCAACTACTTCTGATGAGCAACAGGAGAGAGTTTTTGACAACATGGCTAAGACAGCAAAACCCTCTTGTGCCCTAAAGTCCAAGTTAGAAGATATTTTACTTCTACTCTAATTTTATTCCATTGATTATCTGTATATCTACAAAAGGAGTGGGGTTAAGGAATTACCTAAAGTCATTTCCATATGCCACACTAACATTTACCCAGATGTGTTGCCAACCAAAGAAAGTAACCTTCTGAAAACAGTCAATCAATTTATATTAGATAAAAATTCTCAAGCAAACTGCAGACAGCCAGTCATGCATTGCATGAAACTGCAGAAAGACTGACTTCCATTTTCCTGAGCGTTGCCAGTAAGGGGTTAAATACAGGGAAAAATTTCAGAGCAAAGTATCACAAAGTTGCTGATGTAGAAACTCTCTCCCAGGGAGGTAACCTATAGACTGCACCATTTATTTGCCAATTAATCCAAGGAGATAACATTGACATTAGTTCCAGAAGGAGATGCTTGCCTGCCTACTTGCCTAGAGGTAAAAGCTAAGTTTGCAGCGACTATATAGGAGGACAGAGGAAATAAATGCGGACAGGAAAAATCAGAAAAGCAATTTCAGGACTTATTCTTTTTCCCACTGTTGTTTTCTTCCAAGGAGAAACAAATGTCAAACAGCTATCCTGTCTGATACAATGCAAGCAAGCTTAATTTATCACTAAAATGACTTAAAAACTTTTAGCTTCTCTTACTGGAAGAGGAACAAAGTCAATGCCTAAAACCATAGATTCATCCCAACAAAGAACAGTGAGTCACTGAACACAGATTGGCAGAACAAACTGTAGCTGAACTACTTGTTCTTGATTCAATAATTTTTTTTATTATCTAGCAGCGAAGTTTTGTTATTTAGTTATTATTTTTCTCTTCAATTACTGTATTGCATTAACAATTTTGTTTAATAATTTGTGCATTGTCATTATACACAAGGTACCCAACTAAATGAAGAAAAATAATACACACTGACATTTTCAAGGCCCTGTAGAGTTACTGAAAATTTTTACTGAACCAATGGTTACCACATAGAGTCATTAAAATGCTTCAATTTCTCCTGGCCTCCAGGAGAAATCTTGCACCACTTCTAGGAGTCAAGTTAGTTTTGTGATATCTATAAACAATGGAGAGAAATTTTTCAAGGCAAGAATGCGTCCCTCCTACATCTGTGAATGGTCCCAGGTTCCCATTCATGCTAGGATGAAGTAATTGTGAAAGAAACTGAATATCTCTATTTTTCAGCAGTTGACAGAGCTGCCAGGGGAGCAAGGGCATGCCTGGGAAACCCAGAGAACTAAAGAACAAGCTGAAAGTATGAAAACACTACTGGGGCAAGAACAACCTTATAAGGCAAAAGGTAACTTGATCATGGTACCCCAAAAAAGTATGACACTTCAGCTTAAGAAAAGCTAAAACCTCAACACCTCTGATAAAATCTATCCTGATAAAATCTATCCTGATAAAGTCTACCTTAAAATGCTTGAAATAATTCAAAGTCTCATAGAACCACGATAGGTCTTGTGAATCTGAATCATTGAGACCAATGGCACACAAGTACTTTAAAAGTGAAAAAAGAGAAATTTGTATCTAGATAATAACATTCATCTTTTGGAACTGTGTCATCTGTTGCAGTATTTATATCTCTACTGTATATCTGGAGAAAAAAGTAAACATTCAGCAGTTTTTATATTTTTCCTTTTTTTCTATATTTTTATGTATATGAAGTTATTGCAATGAAAACCAGCTTTGCTTTTATTGCTATTCCTATGTGTCATCCATTAGCAAACAAGTTTCACAGCACAAATGTATACATCTATTTTAGATGCATTACTGCATCCTGCCTTCCAAATTACACAATAACTATGTTAAACATCTTAGCTTTATTTTTTCTAAGAATAGTATAATTTGTAAATGTGACAAACAGTAATCATCTTACATTTAAGATGAGTCAAACATTCTCCTTCAGCTGAACTTTCTGATGACAATCTTTGAAATTGACAGATTAAAAGTGATTCATAGCTGTCAGAATTGTATAGCTTGCTGAACAAAATATGCATAAAAACTTTGCAGTCTATGGGTTTACACTGCAGGTTATCTTCCTATATCCACTGTCATTTAAATTAATAGCATCATAATCTATCTTCTCTGTCAGGTGTAAATGACTTTAGTACATCAATAATTAGACTGCAATAATGTTCCTCCTATATTTAAGGCTTATGTATTATTATATATATTGATTTCACACTTGGTACAGAACAGCACCCCACATACAAGCCCTGTAGTTTGCTTTAGGGTGGAAATAAACAAACATTTACAGTCTTGTGAAAAAGTTGTAGAAATGGAAGACCTTAGAGGCTGTCAAGGTATCTAATAATAAATTCATTGAAGACCAAAACTTTTATCAATAATAATCCTATGTTGCTATTTCAGCTATGTGAAGTCATGATATGATTGACAATCTTTAAGGAATTATCAGTTTATATTCTGCACCTTAAAATGTCTATATAATGGCAATAAATGAAAAGGAAATTATGCCCAAGAATTAATTTAAAAAAAAAATTAAATTACTATCATAATCATAGAATCACAGAATCATAGAATTGGAAAACACCTCTGAGATCATCAAGTCCAACCCCTGAATCACTACCACTGCAGTTACTAGACTATGGCACTAAGTGCCACATCCTGTTCGGTAAAAGCCTCTGGGGACAGAGAATCCACCACTTCCCTGGGCAGCCCATTCTAATGCCTGACTACTCTCTCTGTAAAGGACTTCTTCCTAATATCCAACCTAAACCACCCCTGGTAGAGCTTAAGACCATGCCCTCTTTTCTTATTGATAGCTGCCTGGGAGAAGAGACTGAACTTCACCTGGCTACAACTTCCTTTCAGGCAGTTGTAGAGAGTGATGAGGTCTCCCCTCAGCCTTCTCTTCTCCAGACTAAACAACCCCAGCTCCCTCATAGCACTTGTTCTCAAGTCCCTTCACCAGCCTTGTTGCTCTTCTCTGGACCTGCTCCAGCACCTGAATGTTCTTCCTGGGCTGAGGGACCCAGAACTGGACACAGCACTCCAGGTGCGGCCTCATCAGCGCTGAGTACATGGGAAGAATCACTTCCCTGGTCCTACTGGCCACACTGTTCCTGATCCAGGCCAGGATGCCATTGGCCTTCTTGGCCACTTGGGCACACTGCTGGCTCATGTTCAACTTCCTGTGAATCCATAATATAATTTATAGAATCCTAAAATCAAAAAATATTCTTAGTTGGAAGAGGTCTACTACAGTTCTCAAAGTCCAACTCCTGCCACTGTGCAGGACATCCCAAGGATTACACCATGTACCTGGCAGCACTGTCAATGCACTACTTGAACTCTGCTAGACTGGTGATCACTGCCCTGGGGAACCTGTTCCAGCGCCCAATCTTCACCCTCTAGGTGAAGAACATCTTTCTTCTTAGGTCTATCCAACCTAAACCTCTCCTGACACAACTTCAAGCCATTCCCTCAGGTCCTGTCACTGGTCACCACGGAAAAAAGATCAGTGCCTGTCCCTCCTCTTCCCTTCACAGGGAAGTTGTAGACTGCAATGAGGTCTCCCCTCAGTCTTCTCTTCTCCAGGCTGAACACACTGAGTGACCTCATCTGCACTTCATAAGGCTTCCCCTCAAGGCCCTTTCCCATTTACATTTTCCTCCTGTGGACGCTCTCTATCTTTCCTATATTGTGGTGCCCAAAACTGCCACAATATTCAAGGTGAGGTTGCCCCAGTGCAGAGCAGAGGGGGACAATCCCCTCCCTCACACAGTTGACAATTCTTTGCCTGATGCCCCCCAGGACAGGGTTGGCCCTCCTGGCTGCCAGGGCACTGCTGACTCATAATCAACTGGCCACCAGCCAGAACCCCTAGGCCCCTTTCCACAGCACTACTTTCCACATCTCATCCCATAGTCTGTATGCACATCCAGGGTTGTCCCATCCCAGTTGCAGAATCTGGTATTTTCTCTCGTTGAACTTCATATGGTTTGTGATTGCCCATCTCTCTAATTTGCCAAGGTTTCTCTGCAGGGAGTCAACAGTTCCTCGCAATTTATTATCATAGGCAAATTTACTTAGTATCTCTCAGTCCTGTGTCCAAGTTGTTTATGAAAACATTGAAGAGCTCTGGGCCTAAGATGGAGACCTGTGGAGCTGCATTAGTGACCAGTCACCACCCTTTGCTCCCAACACATGAGCCAGTTGTTCATCCACCGCATGACGTGTTTATCCAGCTGTGTGCTGGACATTTTGTCCAGAAGTACCCTGGGAGAGACAACATCAAAAGCTTTACTGAAATCCAAAAAGATTACACCAACTTGCTTCCCTTGATCAGGCAGGTGGGTTACCTTGTCATAAGAGGAAATGAGGTTTGATGAGCAGCACTTTCCCCTCATGAGCCAGTGTTGACTATGACTGATGAGTGTGTTGTCCTTCAGGTGTTTTTCAATACTTCCCAGAATAATCTTCTCCATAATTTTACCAGGCACTGAAGTGAGACTGACAGGTCTGTAATTTTCAGGGTCATCCTTCTTGAAGACTGGGACAATATTTGCCAGCTTCCAGTCAACTGGGGCCTCTCCAGACTCCCAAGACCATCCAAAAATCATTGAGAGAGGCTGCACAACGACATCAGACAGCTCTATAGGTATTCCCAAATGAACGCCATCAGGCTCCATAAACTTACAGTGATCCAGCTGGAGCAGCAGAACCCACACAAATTCAGAGTTAACGAGGAGGTGATCATTCTCACAACCATGCTCCTCCAGAACAGGCCTCCAGAACAGGGATCCCTTTGGCCCATCATCAGTGTTGAAGACAGAGGCAAAGAAAGCATCAAACATCTCTGCCTTGTCAGTGTCCCTGTTTGTGAGGTGACCATCCTCATTCTGTAACAGGCTGATGTTATCTCTGCACTTTTTACTATTAATATATTTTTTAAAAGTGCTTTTTATTGTCACCCACAGTATAGACCTGATCCAGCTCCAGTTGAGCTGGTCCCCTGGTCCTACAGTGGTAACCAGCCTCTCTGTCCTCCTTCCATATCATCTGATCTTGTTTCCACTGGGCATACACCTTCATTTCATCCATCCCTGCTCAGCCTAACCAGCCGTCTGCCTTGCCTGCCAGATTTCTGACATTTTGGAATTGGCCCTGGGAGGTGGTTCTTAAAAAGTGACCAGCACTGATGGACCCCAGCACCTTCAAAAGCCTTTTCCCAGGGAACCTTACTCGTTAGTTCCCTGAGAAACCCCAAGTCTGCTCTCCTCACGTCCAGGGTTGAAGTTTTTCTGGTACTTTTCCTTCTGTCAACAGAAATTTTAAATTCAATTGCTTCATCGTCATTGTGTGGCCTATGCAGCAGTCATTCAGCACTCATAAGATTCTCTCTGTTAACAAGCAGCAATCAAGGAAAGCACTAGTTAGCTTCTTTAATACACTTACCGTGAAGTTATTATCCATGTGTTTTAGGAATCTCCTGGATCAGTTTGTGCCAACTGTATGCTATTCCTAGTTAACATCTGGCAAGTTGAATTCAGAATGACTCTTCATTGCCATTATTTTTATATATATATTTATATGTATTTAGAGACTTTATATATGTATGTACATGTATGAATATGTTGGGGACAGAAAAAGTAAACACAGTAGTTGGTTTGAGCTGTCCAACTGCCTCACAAACACTTCTGTCCATGTTTTGCTTTGTTTCTAAATGATTGTGGGCTATCCAAATTAAATTCAAAACACATGAAACACATAGAAAAAGTATCCAGTTCTAGATGCTCGAATGTTCCTTTCAAATGTATTGAGCACTCATTTTATTTCTAGTGAGGTAGAATAAACCAGCAGCAGAACACTAGCACAAAATAAATTTAGAAAAGTGATTTTCTCTCTCATTTTATGAGTTCATTTGAGACAAAAATTTAATATGAATGTCATCATAAAGCAAGTTAAGAAAATGACTGCCTCAGGAATCACAGTGTCCTTGCTGTACCTTAACAAGCTAACAAAAGCTTGTGATTACAAACTAGAATTGCATTGCATTCCACACTAAATTTTCATGCACTTCAAGATCAGTTTCTATGTTTTTAGTGGCTTAGTACAACCATATTTCCCTAATCCATCTCCTTATTAGTCTGGCCCAAATTTCTGTCATGAGATGTCATGAATACTGCAGGAAGAGTTTTAATATTCTCACAAGATTGATTATTTATCTAGAGCAGAAAAAAAAGCTTGCACGCCTTTGTACATGCACAGTCACTCACATGCATTGTCAGTGTAGCCACCAACAAAAACTTCTGTGAACAATAACTGTGGAGTACTAACCATATTAAAATACTAGTCTAAATAATGAAACTTGTTTATTTTCACCAGTGGTAGTGCAGAACATTTGAGAAGTTCCTGTAACAGCTATTCTCAAATTCTTAAAGACTTTTCAACCAAAACTTTTAATAGAAAAGGTGTTGGTTGTTCAAAAATATTTTCTGTGTCCACGAAAATCCTCTAGCAAAAACCTGCCTTTGCATATGTATATGCTTATATATTACATATATATGTTATGTTACATATGCTATAAGCTTCTAACTTCTGGGGAGAAGCAGAAAAGATATCCTGCTCACAAAACCCTCATTTCTCACATGACTCAGGTATGGTTGCATGACATTTGAAGTGAAACACCATTCTGAGACAGCACCTCCTTGGACGTACCACCATACCACACAAAATTTGGAAATTGTATCCCTCCTCAGGATAATAGAGTAAGTGTATATGCTGTAGATGTGCTGTGTTAGCTGTTTATATCCCAAAGTAAAAATCTCACTTACTCCACTCTCTGCCTGACAAAGGAAGGCACCATAAGGATTTCACCTAGGTCCCATGGGTGCACCACAGAACCTCAATAGTTTGTTCTCACTGAACCTTGGACTTCAGGGAGGAGATTAACAACATTAAAAATAAAATATACAATTTCTTTTGGTTGTTCATTTGTATAGATATCCAAATAGCCTGCCTGTTTCCAGCCTGGTTTGTTCAACTAGGTACAACTGCACAAGGTATAGGACTCATCTATTTCTTTGGATGCATGTAGGATGTGGCATGGGGCTAGAGCTGACTTTATGATTCTTCTGTCATTCATAGATTAGATATGTCTAATTTGCATCAATCAAGATCATTAGTGAAACAAAGATGATTATGAAAGAAACAATTGTAGCCCATAGCTCATAGCACTGTTTTAGTATCCATTTTATCCAAACACGTACACTGTTTTTCTAATGCATTTTATTTTGGGGAAAAAAAAAATGAATGCCATAATTGCTTAGGATGCCCAGGAAGTAGCAGATCTTGACTAGTAAAGATTTCAGTATACGACACATGCTGGTCTGTTTGTTTGTATGTATCAAATGAAGGTATTAATTAAACAATAAATCTGAAGTACACTGGCATGAAGTGAACAGGTTGAAGAACAAAAGTTAACGCAGAAAACAGAAAAACAGGAACTGAACTCAGGATTGTAATTTCATTACAAATGACTACAGAATAGAGACAGTCACTTCTTATGAAAAAGAGCATTTAGTTCTGTCCCAACAGAAAGATAAGAAATTCTTGATAACCTCTATGTAGTATGACCTTCCCATTTCTGCAGTCACACCGAATTCATAAGTTGGTCAGTTAGAAAAGTCTTGGGTATAGTGAAGAATTATTTGTATAGAAAATATTTTCCCCTTTATTTTCTCTATTCAGTCAGTTGAAGTTACTTCAAATATTGACCACACCGTCTTGATTATTCAGGCCTTTCACTGCTGCTGAAAACTGTGGCTTGAAGCCATGGAAAGTTACATGTTCAGACACAAAATTCATGGAAACACAAACACTTCATCTTAAAAATTTTAAACAAAGGCTATTTCTAATAATATTTAATGGCTATATTTTAACATTACTTTAAAATCATCATTAAAAAAATTCCAGATGAGGATCAGTTAATCAGACATCAAGTAGTTTGCATGACAAAATCCAGAATTATCATTTCAATCTAACACTGTCCTCCAGAGATGATATTTGGTTTTGGAAAAGGAAAGTGCATTAAAAAGGTTATTAAAATTACTTATTTAAATATAACTTACTAAAAATCAACCTTGACAAGTTATACATATAGTGAGATACAAGTTTTAAGTTAAAGAAGGTCAAACAAACCTTGATCTTGAAGCCTAGAAATCTAGAAATCTAGATCTTGAAGCCTAAAATGAGATGTGAAAAAAATGTTTCTTCTGTAAAAAATTCTTTTTGATCAGAAACCTGGAAAATAATACTTGAATAAATAAATTTTATTTCTTCATCCACATTTGGAAAGCAGTTTATAAAACTATATATCTGCTTTGAACATAGAAGTCCTGGAGTTTTAGCTATCCCAAAATAGGGGAAGAAAAGGCAGGGCTGCACTATAGTGACCTAGTATTATAACAGAACAAAGTGCAAGTAGGAGGTAAAACAGTGTGGAAATCAAATTGTGTGACAGTTTCACCAGGAATATTTAATGGGGTTTTTTTTAATCTTAAAACCAAATCCTTGTAGTTTAACTTATATTCTTCTTTTGGTTGAGGATTAAAGAACTACTATTTAGAAATAAAATACAATGCTTTCTTTTCAACAGGAGAAGAAGTCAAATATGTTTGCACTTAAAAAGTTGATTGCTATTGATATAAAATAATAAATTACTATGGAATTCTACACAACCATTTAAAGAAAGGAACTGCTAGCTGAAAGTAATTGCTGCACAATTATGTGTAAAATAAATTGCTTCCACTCATTTGTCTGTCTTGCTGCTCGTTCTCTATGCATCTTTTCCACAACCAGGAATGTTATTTTTTCATTTTTTATTAGCAAGTGTCTTGGTTTAGGCACGATATTCCCCAGTTTAGTGTTACCACTGAAACAGATTATGTCTGGTCCCGCCTGTTCCTCCTGTTGGAGGGCCCTACTTCCTCTTCTTGCCCCCAGGTAAGTGAGCTCATTTGGCCTTGGATTTATTGTTCTGTATAGGGATCCCTGCTACCAAGCACAGATTGTTGCTCTGGTTCAGCTGCAGTATGAGTGGCCACCATACCTGTTGATCTGCTTTCCTCCTCCTCCCACTAAGGAGGAGTATTAAATTGTGTCCGGTAAGAATGTCCCAACACGATGCAGTAACTTGCTCTTCTATGGAGCTGGCATAGCATTCTCTTTGCAAGTACTCTGTCACTGTAGTGACTCATCCTGTAGTTGTTCAAGGGTGAACTTCCAAACCATTGGAGGAGACAGTTTCCTCTAAAACTAAACAGTTCTCACCACGCCCCCCCCAGAACCCCCCACCCTCCCACCCTGCTAAGGACAAGCCGCCCTTAGGGCAGATATCTGAATGACCTTCCTAGAAATCTGTCTTGACTACAAACAAGTTGTAGACTATACTGTGGAGACAGCAGTTAGTGTTACAATTCTACAGGTTTTTTTCCTAGTTGGATTTTTCCGAGTATGAATTTTTCCATACCAACAGCTTCTAGCAAGCTAAGACATTGTTAGGCGAGGCCAGAGCTTAACCACTGCTTCATTGAAATGCTAAATAACCTCAGCACACCAGCTAAACAGGCAAAAGAAACCCCATTCTCCACCCTCTCCTCCCCCATAGCTACAGCTGGGGGGAGGTTTGTTTCTCTCTTGTTCTCTTTCTGGAGGCGGGGGTATGGGGAAGGCAGGACTTGGCTTTTCGCCGGACTGGGGAGTAGTGCAGAGAAGTGAACTCCAAGCTCGGGCTTTCTTTCTGCCGGGTAGCCAGTTCTTCGTGCCCTGAGGGAGGACCCAGTTTCGCCTCCGCCCCCTCGCGTCCTGTTCTGCCCAGGGCCTGGGTGCCCCTCGGAGCTGCCAAGGACCGCGGGGAGCTCCGGTTCGTTCTCCGCTGAGACAGTCCCTGCGGTGCTTGTGGTAGGGGATAGCACGCCACCCCTGCTGTCACGGAGGCTGCCAATACATTGTGAGTTTTGCCCTTCTTTCTGGGTCTCCCTGCTCTTCGCCGCCCGCGGGGCCGAGGGCCAGGCTCCGCCGTGGGCTCTCGCCCCAGCCCCGCCATTGAGATCCGCCATTTGCGAGCCGGGGCCGTGCGCAGCGCCCCCTGCCGGCCGTCAGCGCGCACCCGCGGCCCCCGCTCCCCCGGCACCGACAGCGCCCCCTGCTGGGGGTGTTGCGGCTGCGCCGGAAGGCGAAGGCGCGCTCGTGGTTTTCGGTGGAGGGTGGGTTGGTTGTTTTGTGTTTGGGTGGGTGGGGTTTTTTGTGTTATCTGTATATAGAGATAAAGATATTCTTTAGTAAAGAGCTGTTATTTTTCTTCTCCACATCTTTTGACTGGAGTCTCTTAATTTTAAGGTTATAATTACCCAGAGGGAGGAGTTTGGTTTTCTTCCCATATCCCACCCTCCTAACAAAACATTTCTGTCCTGTTAAACTGAGACAGCAGCAAGAGGATGCTTTCCTTAATGTCCAAAGGAAATCCAAAATTCTCAAAAGCTGTTGTAACAGACCTGAAGAAGGAAAAGGAGGTGAAGACCTGGGGAAAATCATCCTCCCCACAAAATGAGTATGGTTATTAATGGACTCCCAAAGGTAATGCCTGAGGTAAGGATAGGAGAGCAACACTGACTACATATACCAAGTGATCTTCATTGCCCTTGGTATTACCATGTTATAAGCTGATATCACACAGTACAGCAGCAAAACAATTCTCATCCCTCTCCCTGCTCTGGAAAAGAGCATCAGGAGGGGCACGTAGTGCATATATGGAAGCATATCGAGAGTTAGGTACTATGCCCGCATGAACAGACTAAGCAACATTGTGGTCAGCAGCTTCCAAGCTAATACAGCAAATGCTTAGGCCAAATTTGTTTCCAGCCCTCTCTGGTTAGACCTGTTGTTATCTCAACCCCTCATGCCCCAAACTAGGCACCAAATGAGGTTGTTGTGGTTTAGGAATGGTGTTCCCCAATTTAGTGTTCTCACTGAAACACTCCAAACCACAAGCCATTAGTTCACTCTCCCTTTGTCTCCCCTTCCCCCTGTGGAATGGAGGGGAGAATAGAAGGCACAAAAGGCAAAGATTACAGGTTGAGATAAGAGCAGTTTATTGTAAACAACAGTGAAATAAGAAAATAACAGTAACAGCAACAATATTAATAAATGGTGTACAAGAAAGGTGAATGAATCACATGGGAAAAAAGCTTCCATGTGTGAATCTGCAATATGAGAACTAATACTCTCGACCAGAAAAGACTCCCTTCCACCTACCCCTGGCACTAATGTGAGATGGTATCTACCCCTATGGAAGAATGGTCCGAACCAAGCTACCTCCTGGCTACTGCAAAAAATTAACCCTGTCCTGGACAGAATCCCAATAGCAAGCATTTTCCATATACTTCATTGTAGAAGAAGTTATTTGCAAGCAAACTTCATCTGAAATGAAGATTTGATTTGAGTTGGATTGTGGGGTTGTTTGTTGTTTTGGTTTGTTTTGGGGTTTTTTTTGGGGGGTGTGTGTATTAATCTACAAACCTGTGCCAGTTCAAAGGATGCTGGTGCATGACAAAAACTTGCAGTCTCTCAGACTCTCTTCCACATGGCAGAGTGGTTGAAACTAGATGCTCTTTAAGGACTCTTCCAACCCAAACTAGTCTATGATTCCATCATTATACTTCTCAGCTCAAATACGAGATTTCTTTCTGCTGACGTTTTAAATAAAAAAAACCAAAACACCAAAAACAACAAATGGCAAACATAGTATTGCATAATAAGAGAAGAGTTTGGGTCTGCAGAACCATAATGGAAGTGTGAAATACATAAGGAATTAGCTTTGCATCTTAAGCCACGTCATCCAGTACAGCTTTAGAAATCCACCAGCATGCTCAGAGGTAGGTGTGGACCCAAAGCAGCTGTCAGTTTTTCTTTAAAAAATGTGAACCAAACACTGCTCTGGCCTTGTGAATCCAATCACCTCCATGGTGCAGAAGCAGGGATAGGGATCTATATATGTGAAAATTGTGTGAAAAGTACTTAAAAGTTCAGCTAAGCTACTTAAACTAGTGTGTTTTTCAACCTCTCATAGAGCTGACCAGCTTCTCATTTTTAATTTAATCTACATTGATCAACTGTATGCTTCAAGTACTTGAATGTATTCAGAGGTTCACATTACTATAAATAAATAAATATTAGACAAGAATCTTCAGTGGGTCTAACATAAAGAATGCTACTCAAAGACAGAAATACACACTTCCATATGAATCTCACTAATTTTAAGTGTACTTCAGGGTGTACCATTTTCAGGGCACGCATGGTCATTTATGATTTGAACAGCAGTGTATGTTGGCAGGTGTATATAGAAAAAGATTTTTCAGTTCTATATAATACTTTAGAATCTGCTATGATACACCGCAGTGTATTTCTGTTTTTTGAGGAAAACCTGATTGTTAGTTGAATAAAACTCACTTGTGAAGTTTCTTCAAGTGGAATCTTTTAACTGCCTAAAAAATGGGGCAACAGTGAGACTGAGAAGGAATTATAGATAGTAGTTATAAATTAAAAAGTGTGATGAACGTGTTATTATAGGTACTTTAAAAAGGCCTTTAATTTTAATTTTTAATTAAAATTATTTGAACTTGATGTTAAGGGATAGGCTTTTACGTATACTGGAATTAACTTCACTGGCAACTGAATGTTTCATGAATTGAAAAACAAAAATCCATATTTCCTTCTTTCTTATATTGGAGCCTTAGTATAACATTAAAACAGAAAAACAGAGAAGTGAACCTTGCAGTGAAAATAGTATTTGTTTCAATACTGAACCATTCCAGGATTCCAGTATCAGAACATGCTTAACCAACTATTAATCAATTTCCCAAATCCTGATAAACACATGGTGCCATTTCTGGAAGCTTTTCAAGTAAGCAGAAACAAGAAAAAAGTGTTTTATGAGTTCACAAAAGGTAAGCTTTCATCTGCTTAGAATCAAGTATAGAGTACAAGTCTCAGCCATTGAAAAGTGGCATTTAAAAACTGAATTTTCTTTAATACTGATGTAGATTTTATCAAATAAGATTGATCATCAGGTATTTATCCATCTGTTTTGAAGTCTAATGCTAAATGTTTAATTTCCTATTAGGGGCAACAGAAAATAAGGAGGCAGGTACTACCATAAAAGGAATAGGTATCAATTTGATTTTCTTTTTTTCTTATTATTACCTGGACAGTCTTTATCAATTCTTAGGGGACAAGATGTCTCTCAAGGTTCTGTTTCTCACTGAGAAACCTTTAAAACAGAACAAGCTCCAAATCAAACAGCAACACACACACACAAAAAAAGGTGCAAATGAGTATATAGCTAACAGTACATTGTGAAGACTTAACAATTCTCCATCTGCTTAGTTGGTCCAAGCTGACCAGGAATCCAGCATCAGAAAAAACCTACTTGCAAGGAGAGGACTGTAAATGTCAATTTTTTTCTAAAGGTCTTATGAATATATATGAATGTATCTGACTCAAAATATGTCACTTATTTTTAAAAATATCTGAAATCCAAATGGAAAAAACAACAGCCGAACCACCCATTAAAAAAACCCCACAAACACAAAACCAAAAAAAAGAAAAAGACATAAACCTCACTGTATTTTCTGTATGAATGCAATAATAAAAGGTTTTAACTTGTATAATCTTCCCAGGTTGGAAATTAATAAATCTTCGAATTATTGCCTATACATGCTAGTTGTTATTATGCACTTTTTCTCCTTATTGCTAAGGCTAGGACTTGAAGAAACAATCATAAAACAGGAAGATAAATTATTTTCAACATAGATGAAAAAAACATGAAGCTCTGGAAATCTGTCAAGAAAAGATCCATTCTCATAAAAATTCTAGCTCAGTTTTACTACCAGGAGATCTGACTGTAACTCGTCATTCCCCGTATTTATTTTATTTGGGTTTGAATGAAAAGATCAATTAGAACTTTTTCTGTCCTCATTTCTGCTTCATAAAAATAGCAGTATTAGTACAACCCTGTTTGTATAACAAGACAAAGACTCAGTAACTAAAATAAATAAATAAGTAAATAGCCACAAGAAAACCACACAAAACACCGCCACATGTCCTGTGAAAGAGGTTTGGTGCAGGAATAAATACAAAGAGAATTGCGGGTGTACTGAATTGACCTATTGCATTTACAGGTCAAGTTTTCAGAACTAGCCTCCAAAACTGCATGTATTTACTGTTTATCCACATAATCAGGTAGTTGTGCATTCAGATCAGGCTATCAAATGCAGGCAGCTTGTAGCTGGACAAAAAGTTCACAATGTACTCTGCTTTAGAGATCAGTTTGAAAAGATGGACCACAATAACAGTGGGGTAGGTGGGGAGGAAGGAAACCGCAGATTTTAGATGTTTATTCACGTGATCTCATTATTAGTAAATATTTCTTAAACTTGAGCAATTTAGCCTCCTAGCTTCATTAAAAATATTATCATGTCTAAAGGAGTTATCATCTCTACAGAGAAGTAAGAAAAGAAAAAAGACCAAGCAACTTGCCTATTGCCAACATTGGCAGAAGCAGTGGAATGTATCTGAATGCTTCAGAAATCCTGTCCCCTAATTTTTCAACACTTCTCTGTGCTATGCAAGGTCGACTAAGCTTGGCTCCAAGTCCTACTGTTTTCTAACTTCAGGGATTACAGCAATCTGAAGGTATAGCTGTGCCAGGACTCTTCCCTACTTTTTGTAGAACAGCATAAGGTCCGGGACTTTGCTTGATCACAGAATCATAGAATAGGAAAGGTTGGAAGAGGCCACAGTGGGATCATCTGGTCCAAAGTTACTGCTCACATAGGGTGATCCTAGACCATGTCCTAGAGTATTTTGGTATATATTTTGAATATATTGATATTTCACCATGCTCAACCATCCTTTACCCCAAGAAAAGCCAGACTTATTTGTAGGCGCCTGGGGACATGCCTATAACTCTGCATCTAAAAGAGCACAGAGACATATTGCAAACATTTACCAATAGACAAATGCAGTTACTGCAAATTGGAAAATCAGGCAGTGTATCAGACTGAAGCTGAATTTTCATGAACTTTATACAGATACCATTGCCAGAGAAAGGAAAATTCTTTTCTCCTAAGCAACCAAGCCTAAATCTGTCACTTTTTGATGAGGGATGCGTGATCTGGTCTTCCTGCTTTGGTCTTCAAGCCATGATTCATCTTGTTCTCTTCATCCAACCTCTAAACCACTTCTGTATTTTCCATTCCCTTCTGTTGATTTCCTATTAAACAGGTATTTCAGAGCTCGACATACCTGACAATATTGCATAAGAGACTTTTAAGCACATCGCCTAGTTTCTCAAAAAATATTTTGTTTTCAATAGGCCCATTTGTGCCTGTGCTTAATCCTAAAACATACCTGAGGGAAATTATTGCTATCAGGGGCTAAGCATGAACTACCTGTCTCCCAGCAGGTGTGAACATCTCCAAACAGTATGACTCATCCATTTGATGAATCTAGGGAATGGGATCCCACTAAAAATTGAGTGTCATCTTTGCCACTGTAAGTTTACCCTAATAGATCAATAGAATGATTTTTCTTCCCTTCAGTGGCTACCTGTCACTGCTCTTCAATCTCATTTTCTCATAGTAAAGTAGAACTGTCTGTTAAGGTTTTCTTTTAAGCAGCAAATCACTTGTTATTTTCAAGCCATTATGACTGCAAAGTGCTGTTCAAAACTCACACTAACAACAGACTTGTAGGTGGACAGCTGACATAAAAGTTCAAGTAGAAGTGTGAACACTTTGGATTTTTCTCATATCGTCTTAAAGGGTGTCCTTCCTGGACACCATCTCATGCATTTTCTGCACAGGTCTCATGACATTTTGCATGTTATAAATGAGTGCAGTGAGAGGTTTCAGAAGGATATTTGGGAGGTTTCATGTGTAAAACTCAGCAAAAAGTCCATGGAATGCTGTGGAAGCAGCTATGACATGGAAAAGGAATGAAAAGAAAAGGTGACCAGGGGAGGCAGCACAAAATCAAAATATTTTATGATTTTTCAGAGAAGTGTCTCATTTATCATCTGTATCTAAAAATGTGTGTTGAGATTTGAGAATATAAAGAAGAGGTTCATATTAATGTACACTTCATTAGTTCCCTTAACCAAGCTTTCTTCATCTAACTAACTAGGAAAGACTAGCAAAACTGATTTGCTAGACACAATTTGCAATAAAATAGCTGGGGAATGTTTTCTCAAATTAAATTAGTGATGGCAATCTCAGAGAGATATAGGTAATGAAAACATTCATGAGTGTGCACGTGACAAAAAAGCATGTGCTTTAAGCCAAACTTGCTTTCCGTTGCTCTTTGTCACATCAGATGTTTTTATACAAAAACATAGACTGTCCATGTATTCACCACATCTGGTGTCCCACTTTGGGTTTTTAGTGAAAACATACAAGGATGTGACAAACTTTGATTGATTAGCTAAAGTGAGTGACAGCTTCCTTCCAAGTGCCTAGACCTGATAGCATGCACCAGTGCACAGGAAACCAAAATGTAGGTGTCAGCCAAGTGCAGCAGTGGCTCACGCTAATTTTCATCAGGAGATCAAATCTTTGCATCCTGTTCACACAGACACACAGAGCTGAGCTCTGGGTTATTCCAGAAAATTGTCAGAGCCTGACTTTTATTAAAGCTCGCTTTGGCTGACAAAATGCTGACAGTTTCAAACAAAAACGCCTGTAATGTTATACAGTGTGAAAATCTTAACCAGTAGGCAATGAGTAATCTTTAAAAAATATATACTGTTTGGAAACTAATGTAATCTTCATAATATCAGTAAAAAATAGCATGTTAAATATGTAGAGAGAAAAACACATTGAGCAAGATGTTTGGTGCTGAGTCCCAATAGTTACCCACTCTTTGTGAAGAGATTATACAGTGTAACAAAACAGACCTGGAATAACTGGGCACAATAACAGTATCATTTATATATCTATATCTATATCTATAATATATATAAAATGCAAATAAAATTTATACATAAAAAGATTGATTATTTTTGTATGTCTGTCCATCCTAAAATAGGTTTGGTTTCACAGAAAAATTATGTACGTTTTTCTAAAGAAAAAACAAGGCCAATTTCTTCTCATATTTTCTTAAGTGTTGCTAGAAGATATTGGCAGCATGTTCTCCTTTTCTGGCAGGACTGAGGGTGAAGAAGGAAGGTTCACTCCTCAAGAGTGTGAAAGAGATGTTCATATTTTCTGTTAAAAATGAGACCCTTAAAATGAAATTAGAGATGGGAAGAAAAGGTTTTTGAAGATTTTTATCCTATTAAAAAGAAAAAATTTTTAGTTTGCGATGGGTTGAAAGAGTCAGAGAACCAGTGTGCCCAAAATATCCAGTAGCCTGTTGGGTACTGTCTTCCCGGAAGGCACATGCCCTGACCTGTTCAGGGGGTTTTTCAAAGGTAAGCTGTGGACTATTCTCTGAACTCATTCATTTGACATGCATATGCTTGCAAAATGCAAGAAAAGTCTCTCTAAATGTCCAAAAATTTAAATGCAGTCAAGTACTATTATTTTTTTGAAGAACCATGCTTTCTAATGAAAAATAAATTCTGCTTAATTTCTGCAGTCTGAGCTGTCTGGACCAGGTTTCTCTTGCCATTGTTCCCATTCCCTTCCCATACCCAGATGTCCACTCTTGAGCATTGCAGCTTGAGAACCTGTAGTATTAAATTTTGGTCAGAAGTGCTTTGACCCCTACCAGCTACATCTCCTACAGATGATGCTGATGCAGAAGACTTAAACAGACTGTTCATGGGGCCATGCGATTTTGCTACCTTCCCATCAGAGCTGTTGGCCACTCTCTGGTCTCCTGTGCAGAAGATTTCAGTTACTAGGATATATTTAGCCATAAGGACTGTTTTTATTCCTGTCTTAAAACATAACAAAATCATAATAAAAGAAATTAGGCGATTGATTCCTAATTGCATAAATTATTTACTAAGGTTTTTCTTAATCTCTGCAAAAAAGTGGATCAAGGGTTGGACTTGGTGATCTCAGAGGTCCTTTCTAACCCATCTGATTCTATGATTCTATGAAACCCATATATTTGTAGATAATTACTAATGCTCTCAACCAGTACTCCATCTTGGAAGGGCAAGAACGTGATGGACATAACAGATTTGCCTTCACTAAGCATACCCTCAGCTTGCTGGCTGCAACTGATCTGTGAAGTTAAGCATCATTCAATAGGCATCATGCAGAAGCTTCACAAGTGTCAAAAATAAGCATGGAATGTACACAAATCCAAAACATCTCATAGCCTTTACATTAGTACTATTCAGACTGTGGATATATCTCATTTTCACAAAAAAATTTTTTTTTTTTAAAGCAGGAGAAACATGCCCAAATCTAAGTTAAATACTTTAAAATTCACGAGTGTTTGAAATCCAGATATACATTCATCTCCACACTTTACAGATGTTCCCTCTCTATGTTACAGTCATGCAGCAGGCCTGGCTGTTGGATGCTTTAGGTGCCCACAGTCACATTTTGCACTTGAGCCCAAATTTCAGTCTTCTGTGCATATACTTTTTGCCTCTCGAATTTTCCTGCAAATGACATACCCCAAGCATCTGGCTGTGTAATTGCATAAACTAAGCATACACCAACTCATCAGCTGGAAGCAACCAGATCTCCTTCTGTTCTTCTTTTGCACTACTTGGTCACAGAGTAACTAAGGCACCAGTTTAAAACAGGCATGAAAAAAGGCAAATGTAATGCTGAAATGTATTCCTGTTAGACCTTAGGGAAGATTAATATCACTGCTCCAAATACTGGTCATTTTCATATGAAGTACTTTCTGTCATTCTGGTCATGCATTTCAAGACAGATTAATACAAAGTGATACATATGCAGAGAACAACTAGTAGGATGATCAGAAAAATAGAGAACCTCTATTACAAGGCGCTGCAATTATGTGGTTTGTTAAGCTTAATTATAAACAAATTGTTGAGTGAGGGGAGAGAGTAGGAAAAGATTTGTACATATATCAGAAGAAAAGAGTAGATGGAAAGAGAACATAAGGCAAAATTATTTATCCTGTATAAGAATGCAGGAAGAAGAACACATGAGATTAATTGGTCATAAATAAATTCAGACTGAAAGCAAATTTCCTGGCCATCCCAGTAGCATGCTTAGAAACAATTTTAAGATAATAACAAGAATAGAAACTTTAATATAAATTTGATGAAAAAACTACTTCAAAGACTAGATCTCATCAGTCAGTTTATAAGCACATTTAGCCAGTCCCTGATGAAGGACATGACCAGAGCTGAAGATACAATAAAAGGTCTCTTCTTATGCATATGTTTATCACTTGAACCCCGTGCTGAGAGTTAGCATTTCAGCAGTGACAATCATTAGCTGTCAGGCTGCAAATATGAATCAAAAGTGCCCCATTAGATTTTGCATTCTGTAGAAATAAAAGTATGATGACCGTAGATGAATATATGCAAGTGAATAGAAATGCTATTTTCAGACATGGATATATGTACCACAGTAAAAGAAAACAATTCAAACTCTAGTACTGATTAATGGACAGAATACCTCCCGGATAATATGTGACTGTTTATTTGTAGTTGAAGTGCCAGAGAAAAAGCAATCAGAGGGCTTGAGCTGATAAACCAAGCTATGTTTCAAATTACTGTGCTGTCAGTTCTTATGCAGTTAACATCAGTTAAGCAATTGGGAAAAGAAGGGCTGAGGATAGGGAGAGACAACACATATAAAAATTCTTGCCATAAGATTAGCTTGTTTTATCCTTGCAAACTGGTGTTTTGTTGTTAGTTTGTTGGTTTAGATTTTTTTTCCAAGTCTTCAGCTAACAGACACATTGTAAAGATATTACTTTGTGATCATCTCTGAAAATGTGAACTTATTCAAAATTCATTTTGTCAGTTTGTTAGCTGATGTAGTTCAGATAGAATGAAGGCATCTCACTTACTGTCTTGCACACTGTGCATGCAGAATTATGCAAATTAAAGACAATCAGTCTAAGTCAAAATTTCACCATTAAAAGTTTTTTTTCCCCATGTGCCTTTTAATAGCTTTTTTTACTGTATGTGTTCTTCCTCCTTTTATTGATCTACCTCCACAGATTTGATGTATTGGATTGTTACAGTTTTTTGATTTTGTTCTTTTAGTATCTCTTTTCATGAACTTTTTACTGTTTAGTTCCGTAACTAATACCAAAACTTCCAGTAAATCCTCACCTACTGATGTTATCCCCTTGAATGCAAAGCCAGTACTGATATGATGGTTCAACAGAAGGATACCCTGCTGTGAATGTCACACCCACCACTTTAAGTAGTGGTTATATGTTCTTAAACCAAAGCCTATTTAAGACCTTCACTTTGACAAGAAAATGCTGACAAAATTTTCCTTTCTGAAACAATGCATATTCTGTCACTTCAACATCAAAATATGAAACAAGTTTCTCATGCATATTGAATATGCAATTCTCAGCCATAGCAGCTCTGCTTCTTAAGATCCTCAAAAAAACACTGACTGCTACCTACAGTTTTAGTGGGGAGAGAGACTTTACCTGTTCTGTCAGTATGCAGGACACCTGATTCCATCACTTAACCTTTTGTCCAGACAAATGAGGACAAATGCTTTCCAACCTTCTTCATCTGATTGCATTAAATTCAGGCTGAACTAGTAAATAATAATAAATAAAGTTTAAAGCACAGATGATTATATAAAGATTTCATTGCTTTCTTATTTCATAACAGAAGCTATCTCAGTGCATGGACTTGCTCGTGTCAA
Organism: Mionectes olivaceus; assembly: GCA_035041425.1. Lineage (NCBI taxonomy): Eukaryota > Metazoa > Chordata > Aves > Passeriformes > Tyrannidae > Mionectes > Mionectes olivaceus. The sequence goes on along the minus strand of JAWWMA010000100.1, from coordinate 1,701,108 downwards.
TTGTGGAGCATCCATCTGTTGTGATTTGTGCTGCATACACAAGCAAGTCTTTGCACACTTTTTGGATAGCTGCACATTTCCTAAAGAAGTCCAAACTTTGGAATAGTAGGGGCAAAAAAAGAGAGAAACAAGGCAATAAGCAGACACCCATCAATGGAACAAGTCAACAGCAGAAAATTAAGTGAAAATCTACAATTGTTAAGATAGATAGCCCTTCTATCGCTGAATAAAATACTCAGGTCAATAGCAGGAATATATTCTTTTGACAGGAAAGCCCAACACTACAGTACTAAATTCCTGTAACACACAGGATATCTTTGAAGATGTTTTCTCAGCTATCTGACATGGGACAGCTGTTTAGCATGACACCTGCCATAGCTACACACAATTTGCCAGGCCTTTCTGCTTCTCTGCGTGTGAATGAGCCCTGCTGCTTAATGGCCTTTTCACACGCTGACCAAAATTTACTGTTGTATGATGGTATCATAGCTATGTCTTGCAGCCTGCATTCAGAGGATGTCTACAGAATTCTTAGGCAGGAAGACTCATGGGTGACACAACCAGGCAGGTTTGGAGTTGGTATTCTTGGCATTGGGCCAGGGAGGAATTTCTTCTTAGACAGCTAAGCTTGAGCATAAATCTCAAAGATAAAGGACTGTAAATCCAGTCTCTCATCTTCTCCTTTACTGTCCATCACCAGTGTTTTCCATCTTTATAGCATTGTTCTACCTTGTTTCTTTCCTTTTCATGTTTCAGTCCCTTGCCTCAGTTTGCTCTTTATTTAATCTCCCTGGACCTTCTTCAGGACAGTTTTCACAATGCATCTCCTCTCAGTCATTTTCCCAGGGCTGGTGTGGTGTTTTTTTTTTAATAGCAGCTTTTGCTAAAATACCTTGTTTTATAACAACTGGCAAAATTAACAGGGATCCCTCTTATGTCGGCTAGTGAGCAGGGCACCCATACAAGAACACAAAATCATTCTCAGTAGGGGAGTCAGTGATAGGTACAGCAGGAAATGAGTAATATCCCCGCCAAAAAGTGCTTACATACGTGTGTGTTATGATCCAGTTAGTGAGAGATGCCTCTGGCCAAATTAAGGTGCATATGCTGAAGTTAATAATATGTTTCTATTTAACAATGAATGAGATTTGGAGAGATAGAAATAGAAAAAGAGAAGAGACAGCTGAAGCAGCAGATAGTCACTGCCCATGGATCAACCACTATCCACTGATTCCTGTTCATCCTGGGCTTCCCATATGTGAGGGTCTTGAGGTCATTTAAAATTTTCATTATTTATACATTTTAGCAAACAAAAGATTTAATGCTCACTGGCTACACAGTCCTCTTGTGCTATTGTTCAAATGATTCCCTTGCCTCTAGTGCTAATTAGTCACATGCTCAGTCTTTCAATTCTTTTGAGGCAGTAGGTTTTGAGTCAGTGGGGCGCTGAGTCAGTGATCACAATCTCCCCCGATGGAATTACCTTTTACCCAGTCGGACCTGATTGCAGCACAGTTACTGAGTTGACTTTCCTTGTGACTGATAAATTCTCAACTCTTTGAGTCCATTATCAGTGATACATTCCTCTTCCCAAGTTTTGTTAAGCTTCTCCCCCTAGGTCTGAGGTAAGACACAGACAATAGTACCACCTTTACCTTGTCTTGAGCTCCAGCTGTACTGGCTGGTGGCTTCATTTGTAGTCCAAGTTTCAGGTATCCATGGAGGCATATTTGGTGGGGGGACTTCAGTGGTCTTTGGCAGTTGCAAATACCACCTGTCCCATAACTTGGAGTGATCTTTGACTTGTGGTAGGTGTTACTTCTTTACACAACTTGCCACAGTTGAAATTTTTGTCTGGATGCATTACCCAGACCTTTCCTCCCCCCACACCTGGGTTAACACCATTGCTCTATTCTGTGCTTATCTCACGGCAAAGTCCTTCTGTGGTGTTAGCAGTGTTTGAAACAGGCAACTGTGCTGTTTAGGTCCCTACAGTATGTAAATATAAACACAAACATAAACCCTGATTCATCTTGAAGTATGTTTTTAGATGTAGAGAATTAATTAGAGATCGAGACTGAGATTTTGTGAAGTTCTGATCAGACAAACTCGCAGCTATCAGAGGAAGGATGCGCAAAGGGAGCGTCTTCCCTTAGGCACCCTACAGAGCAGAGGTAGACCAGAGTTTTCTAGAGAGAGCTCCCTATTGAATGGCCACTTACATTCCCAACTGTGCTCAAAATCATGGAAATTCCTAATATTTTATTCAATGGGGCTATAAGACAGCTTCTTTCTTGCACTACACTGATTTTCCCCGAGTTGCACAGTGTCAGGTGCATAGTGCCTTTCTGCCCAAGAGGTCCTATGCAAGAGTACCAGAGAGCACAGACACCAAGCTGCGCATGCCATGACACCAAGTTGGGAGGGAGTGTCGACCTGCCGGAAGGCAGGAGGGCTCTGCAGAGAGATCTGGATAGACTAGAGAGATGGGCTGACTCCAATGGAATGAAGTTCAACAAGGCCAAGTGCTGGGTCCTGCACTTTGGCCACAACAACCCCCTGCAGCACTACAGGCTGGGCACTGAGTGGCTGGAGAGCAGCCAGGCA
>JAWWMA010000100.1:1674309-1695653 GCA_035041425.1 Mionectes olivaceus | reverse complement strand
AAAAAAAAAGAAAAAGAAAAAAGAAGCCATATTTCATTAATACTTTCTTTTAAACTGTGATTCTTTGTGTCAGTGAACACAGGTCAATAATCCAACTATGAAGGGATTTTTGAACAGCCACTGGTCTACTTAATATCTAAACATTCCTTTTGTGGCAATCAAAGTTGTCCATTCTTGTAGTGTCTTTACTGTGTGGCAGGAATAATGTATTATAAATGATAAGTGATCATGTATTTGTTATCACTTGCACTATAATTTTAGCAAAATATGCAACAATACTACTGGCAGAAAAAAACACACCCTGTGGTACATGTCTTTGATCCAGCTAGACTTCTAGGGATATATTACATCATTTGATTGTGCCAAACAAGAAAGCTAACAGTACAGCACAGCATAAGGTTTGACATACAATAAGAACTGCAGCTAGTCATTATAAAAAAATGGCTGGCAGACATTCATTATGCTGAGCTAACATCTCTTCTGCTTCAAATCTTCCTGCAATCTGACTATTAATGTGTTCATGGACTTCTATTGCAGAACTCCATTTCTCGATGCTACACTACCCATGTATACATGTGTAATGTCTCTAAAAAATACATCTATATCAGCCAAAAAAACCCCCATTTAAAAATAGGTGTGCTGATATGTGCACCGAGAACCATGCGCACTACTGAAGCTACAGAGGATGAAAGTGTGGAGCCTGCACACATGGGAAAAATTATAAATTAAATATAACTAAACATTAGTAAAATCATTTATCTTTTATATGAGCAAAAAACATTTGAAACAATATTAGTAGTTACAGTGGAAACTTATGGAGATGGTAGATCCTGCATATTGGAATTATTTTGCTTCCAATACAAATTAACTTTTATCTGAACATGTAGTATGCATCATTTACATATTTTTCTATATTAAAATTCTTTTTTAATATATTATACTATTACATGTCCTTAAAGTGAAGGCTACCCTAAAATTGTCAGACTTTTGATTTGTGTCAGAATTTAAGCAATTGTCCAGTGTGCAGAATAATACCTGTTCTAGGAAATCAAGAGTGTGTAGGGTAATGCCTGAACAATAATATTAGTCCTAGAAACTCTGGGGAAATTTAGAAAATCTCAACATTTAGCAAGATTAAGCACTTATATACCCTGATTTTAACAGTTTTCTCAACAGGAAATAGTGTCATATACTTAAATCTCTGAAGCTAATGGCCCTGAGAGTGATAAACTAGAAATGCATCTTATTTCATAAAGACCCTTATCATATACTCAGCTTCAAAAGCCTGTTCAAGTCCTCCTGAAATGAAGGTGTTTATTTAAAAAAATAAAAACCAAAATCAACAATAGCAAAACCAAACAAACAAAAACCCCAACAAAAACCCAAAAGCCTAAACAAACAAACAAACCAACAAAACCCCTGCAAACAAGCAAACAAAAGAAGCCAAGTAAAGACATGTTTAATTGTTATTCTGGATAAAGGCCTGGAGTGGGAGTTGGTAGGGAGGGAAGGGGAAAGGGAAGCAGAGGAGAGTGGGAGGTAAAAATCTATGGGAACTTATAAGCAATGAGTACATAGACGTCATAAGTACTTACTTTACCCAGCTAAGAACAAGCTAAATGAAATGATACATAACATTCTACTTAAGTTTAGTAAATGCCCATTCAATCTTCAGGCACTTAATGTAGCAGATAACTCACATGTATAGCAAACTGCCCATGCAGTATTAGAGTCATACTTCTTGACTTTACTAACTGTACTTACAGCAACCCTTCACAAGTAATATTATCCATAATACACTCATTCTCACACGTGCCAAAGAAAAATCTGTGAGGTTTTTTTGTTTGTTTGCTTCTATAGAGTGTACAAATAAATAATATATGTATTTATTAGAACTAATCCATAAACAGAGAATGCTGTTCAGGACCCTGAACTAGAGAAGTATCCCTTTGAGACTATGAACATAATTATTTGGAGGCAGAGGAAGACTCAGTGTGTCTTCCAAAACCATCACTGACAATCAGATGTTGCACATATCGTAACATAAACTATATAGAATCATGGAATTATAACATCATTTCAACAAGAAAGACCTTTAAGATCCTTAGCTGATCCATTTTAAATCCTTTCTACATACCCTCAGGGCAAAGTAATGTGTCACTAATGTTTATAAACTTTTTACAGATTATATGGAAATTACCTTTTTACATGATTACTACAGTTTTAACACACTCTCCTCTAGTCTGCTATTAACTAAGCACGAAGATAAGGGGGACACCATGTGAGAACTCAGGTTTTGAACTCAGGTTTTGAACCCAGCTATTAGGTCATTTCCAGATTACAAATTTGCTCAAATTACAGGAACACTTTCGTTACTAGGAGAGATATATACTGTCTGATTTCAGGCCCAAGAAATAAGGAACTGCCCAGAAGAGTTTTATAACTTCAGAATTTCTAGACAACAGATTTTTAACAGAGAAAAAGACATAAGTGTTTGAGTCAAGCTTTCACTGAAGTTGTTTCTTACTGAGTAGTCACATCAAATGAATGCTGCAATAATTATGTAGATTTTAATAATAAGAAGATTTTTACTCTATGAAATTAGACAACAGCCTAACGTGGTTTATCAACTGGAGAGGGGAAGAGGAAGAGAAATTACTCTAATTTAGGAAATATCAGTTCTCAAAATTTTAGCTTATTTTAGATTCAACAAAACAGAAATACCAGAAAAAAAAGGGGTTCCACTCAAAATCCAAACTAAGCCTTAAATTTTTGATATATTAAAAGTTTGTTTCCATAATGATAGTTTACACATCTATTCCATGGTATATGATACCTTAAAAGATAATGTGTCTCAGGAGAACATTTGGAAACATTTTGAAAAAAAAAAAGGGTATGTGTATATGTGTATATAAAAATGTTTTCCTCATTTTACCCCCTTTCTTTATTATTTTTGGATTTAGGAGTCTGAATACAGTGTTATATGTTATACTAGACTTTTTACTAAGATTACCTATTTCATGATCTTCAAAATATGTTAGTATTATAGTCTCAACTTAATTCCCAGAGGCAGAAGTTCGCCATATAAAACTACCACCAGAAATGGTCAGAACTGACACCTGTATCAGCGATTCCCAGCATAGACCAAGTACTGAACTATGAATATGACAAAATGACCTTCTGGACTTTCTATCTCAAAAATGGAAACATAGTGGCAAAGCAGTGTAAAAAATCTCTACGTGTAGGTAAACAAGAATGGTCACACTTAAGAGTTCCATCCAGATGAGTATCCACTGGCCAAAAACAGATGTCTGAGGAAAGAGGGAAAGAAGTCCATGATATTTCCTTCAAAGCAGTTCCAGAATGGGAATATCATGGACAGAATTGTCATTGTGCTTAACAGACTTCAGTGCAAAGTTCTTTCATGAATTTGTGCTATTGCTTTTTAATTTGGGGAAAAGTCTCACAAAATGTTGTACTGAAAATGTATTCCAGCTTTGGTTTTGGGCTTGTTTTTTCAGCGTTAGCAGTTAATTTCATTCCCTTACTCCTAGTTTGTATACTTCTACAAAATATGATAGGTAAGTTTCTATTTAACATTACATTCATGCTTCTGTCATGTCTTGACCATCTCAAGAAGATGAATGCAGGAAATGAGTGGATAAAAAATAAATGCAAAACTATTGATTTGCAGATGCATGGTCCCTGACCCAGTTGACCAAACAATCAGCACAGTATAAAACCAAAAGGAACTTATGTTTATGTGGGAAAGAGACAGGATGCCCCTTAAAAACAATCCATTTGTACAGCAAGTTGTGTTGATAAGTGCATAGTAAAGCACAGTTGATGCACACTGCATACATGCCACTAGACTTTCTTCATAGTTCTCCTGGATTTGTAGCCTTACTGGTTGAAGGAACAAGGTATAGCTTAGGCTCTCAGACAGGCAAAGCCATATTCTTTCAGTTGAAGACAAAGGTCTCCACCAACACACAGGATCTGCTCTGCAGTACCTGCATAAATTATTAGAATAAAATCTTCATAATGCAAACAAGAAGCAATGCACTTCGCTCTGTTTCCACCCCTAGAAACAAAAGAATGTCTCGTCTTTTATTTTCACCCTCCACAACCCCCAAATAGAGTTCAAAGACTTACAGGTGCTTTAAAAAAATACCTACTTTTCATCAATGTGCATATTTTACCAGTTTCAAAAGCATATTAATATCCTTTGTGGCTTCAGTTAAAGTAAACAGAAATAATTGGAAAGATGACAGACAAATTATTAGAAGACAGTATTTGGGATTTGCAATACAGACTAGAAAAGGTAGAAATTCTTCACAGATAAATAATTTAAAAGAAAGTAACATTTTTGCCTCTGCAGGAATGGTTTATTTGGTATAAGATTTTATATATATATATCTGGATTTTAAGAATACCATGTCTTCATTTTGTCCAAAGCCACACATACAACTATTTATTTTGGTTTAGATTTTAACAGAAAAAATTACAGATCATATGTGAAACACTGTCTCTAACTTCTATTACTGCAACGTTTTTCTGTAAACTATGCATTATACTAGGTTGATAATTATCTGTGTATTAAACACTATACATTCTATCATATAAATGTAATTAATCCATGGTAAATGTTTCAAAGATATCCCAAAAGGTGCTACAAAACTAACTAAAGAGTCTTTTGTTTAGTTAAAATGTGTTTTTCTGCTTAGAAATCTTTTACCACTTTCAAAGCCAAAGGATTGTCCTCCTTTTGCTGAGGACTAAACCATCTTTATAACTTATATTCTTCTACAAATAAGTCAATGAAGCTAATAAATATCTGTGTAAAGAGCTAGCAAACACAGTCAATAGAGCTTAAATAAATAGTAGTGAGTATATTGGTGTCTATATATGAACATGTATTCAACTGGAAAATATTTGATTCAGGCAATTTACAAAAATAAGCTTCCTCATTATTTTGTTACCTGAAGTTGTGTCCCTTCCCTCAAGCAGAAACCATATTTTGCAAAGGACATACCTCTTGACATGTATGATAACAACAGATGGCACAGACACACCTGGAACTAATAAATAAAATGCATTTCTCTGCTCGAGGTAAAACATCCTATCTCATAATATGAAAGCCTGCAATGTGGATTTGGACACCCTAATGTCACGTATTACATATATTATCTCTCTGCTGCCTCTGCTCATCAATTGTGTTTGTTGTCAGAGGCTGTGCTCCAAAAACAAAGACAGTGGGAATGCACAGAGCCGTGTGACACCTCACTGGAGGAAAGGCATGTCACATACCTGCAGCTTCAGCTGTGGAAAGCCACCAAGCTGTGCCATGTCACCACTACCTTCTGCAAAATCTCAGTTCAAAGAAAGGTGTGTGACATGTCTGCCTCACACTTCAAAGACACGTATGCCACGTGGCAAAAGCTGCTGCAAGCCCCTTCTCATGTTTTGGATCAGCATTTTATACATGGTTTTTTCATTTCTTCTCCCACATGGTGCTAATAAATGGAGGAAAATCGTTTCCATTTTACACACCTGAAAGCATCAGATTTCAAAAGGTAGTGTCAGACCTGTCACCTTGCATGTATATGCATTTTTGACTATTCACACTGAATCTGGCTTTCGCATTCCATCGTGCTGAGCTGGCACTTTTAAGAACACAGTTTCTTCAAGTAATATTGAACTTACACATGCAGGATTGTGCATCATGGGTGGATACACAGATTTTATTTTGTGGAAATACATTGCAGGGTTATCCAAACTTTATCAGGAGCCACGGTGCATGCCTCCTACCAGTAAAATTAGTGATGGTGCCATAAAAGAAATAAAGTAAAATTGATTTACATGAATTGAGCATCTCATGTGTGTCCTCTGCATAATGCATGTAATGAAATTCTTAATCAACCTGTTATTATAGGATCCTCTAGACTTTTTAGTCTCAACTATCTCATTTCTGAAAGAAAAACCTCCTCATGGATATTAGGATGAAAATATAAGAATAACATTTGGGCAATATTTCCTTGATGGAGGATGTTAAAGCACCTTAACATAATATTTTAGGAAAAAGATCAAGTAGCTCTTTCTAAGGTACACATAAATAAACTCGGAAAAGGGACATTTTCTATTCTAAAGGACATTGTATGCAATGTAAATATTAAAATATCTTATTGTTAGCCCTTTTATCAGTCAAACTTCTGAACCACTGAATATTCTCTAAGAACATCTTACCTTACCATCAACACTGGAACCCCTTTTGAATTCCAAAATGTATGCATTTCCCAACAGGGTTCTCTTTTGGGACACTTTCTACCCACTGCATAAGGACAGACAGTCAAACAGCACTTCAGATGATAACTTTGGCAGCTATCTTGGACAATGTGTAGATGATACACTGCGGTCCCCTCCACCCTTACCCAACATTACCCATTATATGGTTCTGTGGTTCCTATTGTGTTAATTGGGCAGCACTTGCAACTTACTTAGGTGTGAGTTTCACTCATCTAAGAGTGAAAGAATCAAGCAACTCCACTTCAACTTCACATGGTGTTAGGACTGTTCTCTTACCCAGGTGAAAACTCTGTCAGGGGTGAAGAAACCTAACTGATACTCACACAGTAGTTGTAGTATATATACTTTTTGCATTTAACATAAACTAGATTCTTGATTTCATATGCAGGAGATGCTGATCAACCAGAAACCCAGAACACTTCAAAGTGATAGGTGATGTAATTTCTGTCTGTGTATGCCGTTACATACCTGTCTTCTATAAGAGAGACCTGTAAATAGAGATATCCATATTTATATATCCACACATTTACCTGCTGGAGTGATTTCAGAGAAGGGCCACAAAAGAGCCCCTTTGCTATGGAAACAGTCTGAGGGAGTGGGAGTTGTTCAGCTTGGAGAAGACAAGGCTCCAGGGAGACCTTAAGGCACCTTCCAATACCTAAAGGGGCCAAAAGAGAGGTGGAGAGGGGCTTTTGAAAAGGGCATGGAGTAACATGAAAAGGGGTGATGGCTTAAAACTGACAGAGGGCAGGTTTAGGTCAGATATTGGGTAGAAATACTTTACTGTTAGAGTGTTGAGGCGCTGGCACAGATTACCCAGAGAAGTCGTGGATACTGCGTCTCTGAAAGTGATCATGGTTAGTTGGATGGGGCTTGGAGCAACCTGGTCTAGTGGAAGTGTCCCTGCCCATGGCAGATGGGTTGGAACTAGATGGTGTCTAATGTCCCTTCCAACCCAAACCATGCTAAGATTCTGTGGTTTTAATACAGAAAAGAGAAACAAATCTTAGACCTTCTGAGAGCTGCAGCGAGGGTCAAATCCAGCTTTCACAGATGTCAGTAAACCAATTCTCACTGAATTCAATAGGATTCTTTATGCTCTTGATATTTATGGAATTGAGTTTATTTAAGCTGGCAAGTTTCAAAGCCTATGGCTTTAGGCTATTCATTTTTGCGTATGTGGCTTTAATAACATCAGTTACTGAACAACATCATTCCTATTGCTTCAAACCTCTCATTAAGTCATATTCTTCCTCCTGTTTCTAATTCAGCAATAGCTGTCTCAAGATTCGTGAAATACTTGAAATTTCTGTTGTTGCCATCACAATGGTTTGTCCATATCTCTACGCGTAACAGCATCCTTTCTTGAAGAGACTCATTACTTTAGTGTTTTCAAATAAAACTGAGCTGAGATCTCTTACAATGGAAGATGCATCCCTGTATATATTATGACATTGTTTGGGTCTGAAAAAATATAATTTTTAGTCCTAAATTTCTAGTTCTGCTCTTACATAATAAAAATATTCTCTCAGCAATAGTATTACATCAAGTTTATTACTATTATTATGAGTCAAAATAGTTCCATTTTCCATAATGTATATACTGAAGCCATGCTAGTTTAAAACAACTTAAACCTGAGAAGATCAAAAATTGTTAAACTTCCCTTCTTCACTAACACAACCTATGGTTCAAAAATGTTGCTAAATTGAAGACTTACCCCATACTTGTAGACTATATTAATGTAGAAATTACTTATGCAAACACAGTAACATATAGGCAAGTAAGCAAGCCAGCAAGTCTTAGGAGAGTGGGAAAGCACAAAGTTAGGGAAATATGAACATAGCTAACTCAAACATAATCTCAGCCAACCATCCTTCATATGAAGATTAAAATCAGGCACAACTTGCTTATTTAAAATATATCCCAGAGGGACTTTTAGCTGCAATCAGCTGTTCATTCCTGTGAGGGAGAAATCTGACCAGTGTTCTCCAGGAAGAAAAACTCCCTTAAATCTCACATATTTTCTCCCAAGACCTTCCGGGAGCACAAATGAGAAACAAGAAGAAAAAAGCTGATCTCCCCACATATCACCCTGAGAGTGGTGACTCTAAACTTCAGATACCTCTTGTGTTTCCTTAAAAAATGCTCAAACCCTCAAATACCTTATCCATCAACTATTTAGAAACGAATTTAAAATGTTTGTTGGTTTTTTTAAATACCTACATAGAATAATTGTAAAACTACTAATCCAAGGTATTACTGAAATTACAAGGATGTATTAATAAGCTTACACAATTCCCCAGGACCATTTCGAGAGAGCAGATTTTCCTTGCATAAATGTCTTTTCTTCATAACCACAAAATATATCTGAAAAAAATCGTCAAAGGTGACCTTTACGTACCTCAATGCATTACAACAAATTGCATGTCAATAAGACTGTTTATTCAGGATTTCTGCCGCACTGAGTGCCTAGGTTCAAAATTTCATACTCATTAACTTAACAAAAAGACAGTCTTCTTTAAAAACTTCAGTTTTAGAAAGTCTCCTTTCTCCAAAAGAAAGACAGCCACATCTAGCCTCTTTGTTATATTCTGGAAATCAATATGGGCAGCCATGTGAATTCTTGAATGTTTTGAAATTTTTCTCTAATTTTCTTATTTATTTCAGAAAGCTCTTTTGTTCTTTGCCACCAGCACTGAAGAAGCCAGATTATATCACTGTCAGGCCAATTCAGAACATCTCTGAATGGTGGACGCAACTGGGGACAATTTCTTCCTTCTTAAGGAAGGAGATAAAGCCTGTCTTCAAATATTGCAAAAATGAGACCTGAAGAAGGTAAATGTTCATCAACCTCATCTTATTGCCTGAGAAGGTGAGGAAGAGGGACCGTATCCTCCTCATGGTAACTGCCAAACATATTAAAGATGTGAAGCTGATTAGGAATAGTTGGTATCGACTTATAAAGAAGAAATCGTGCTTGACTAACCTGATAGACTTCTACAAGGAAATTGTGGCCTTAATAGATAGATAGAGGGTAGAGAATTATGGCTATTTTGACTTTTACAAAGCTTTCAACTTGTTTCTTATATCATTTTCCTAGACAAACCAATAAAGTATAGACTAGATAAATGGACAGTGAGATGAACTGAAAACTGGCTGAGCTGATGAGCTAAAATTAGTGTTGTGATCAGCAGCACAAAGTACAAGCTTGCAAATTTTGATAAAGGCAAATGGGAAGTCCTGCATGTGGAGAAGAATAACACCAGGCACTGGTAGAGGCTGGTGCTGAGCAGCTGCAAAGCAGCTTGGCAGAGAAGGAACTGCAGGTTGGTGTGGACGACAAATAGATCATGACCAGCAATGACCCCTCACAGACAGGCCAATATCCCCCTGTGCTGTGTTTGGCAAAAAATCACCAAAAGGTTGAAGGAGGTGAACCTTTTCCTCAGCTCAGCAGTGGTGAAGCACAACTAGAGTGCTTTGTACAGCTCTTGGCTTTTCAGTATTGGAAAGATGTGGACATACTAGAGAAAGACCAGAAAAGATATAAAAAGATAATTAAGGCATTGTAGCATCTTTCATACAAGGAAAAACTGAGAGAGCTGGAACTGTTCAGCCCTGACAAAAGGAAACTCAGAGGTATTTTGCAACTGTTCACAAATGCCTGATGGAATACAAAAGGCTGAGTCAGGGTTGCCCAGTGACAGAAAAAGGACCTATGGGCACAAACTGAAACAGGAAATTCTGCCTGAACATAAGAAAAATATTTATCAATTCTAGAGGTGGTCCAACACTGGACCAAGTTACCCAGAGTGGTTGTACAGTCTCCAGGAGATAATCAAAACCTGACTGTATGTGGTCAGCAGCAACTTGCTGTAGTTGACCCTATATTGAGCAGGAGGGTTAGAGTCAAGGGTCTTCGAGGGTCTCTGCCAACCACAACCATTCTGTGATTCACATCTGTTAGGTACCAGATTTTGCTAGAATAGGAGTTGTGCAAGAAGAATAAAGGATACACAAGGGTATGTATCCATGCAAAGCATTACAGAATAGAAATCATGTTATCGGTAAATGTGGGGTTTGATCATATTCTACAAAAACATGAAAACCTCAAATGCATGAAATTTAAGCCTTTCTGTACACAATAATTCACATATATATTTAGAAAGTAACTACCATCCCACCAAGGAATGTATGACTGGAGTTTTGTGTTTTACAAGACCAGAAACAAACAGACACTGCCCTCTATGAAGATCCTGCTTCTCATAAGAGCATGGATAAACTACACATTTTTGTAAATAGATTTGGGTTCGGGTTTTTGAAACCCACTGAGAATCCTTTCATTTTCCTCAACAGGCAGGCATTCATACATTAGGAGTTTCATAAAAAGACAGAACAGGATGAGAACGTACAAATGTCATTATACTCATGGGTTGAACAACATAATTATAAATTCTATTGTCAGGAGGGCAAAACCCATAAATTCAGTAGTAGACAGTATTTTTCTATGTGTGGAAACCATGCATTTTACCTTCATGAGTTGCTATACAGAAAGTGACAGAAATTCATAGGCACTGCAGCTAATTTGTCCAGCTTTTTCTTCCAAGCTCACTTTTACTAATACAGCTGAAATGTTTAAATTCACCAAGAGAAATGGACAATCTCTTTTCATGCCAGATTTCACAGAACACTTAGTTTCCCTCTGCAAATCATTAAACAGCCAACAGATGTATTTTGTTTTCTGCTTGTGCATAGGAAGAAATTCTTCTTGAAGGGTAAATGTAACATTACTTTGTTCTCCTATTATAGTTAATCATAATGTCATGACTGGAATTCCTGCCTCAAAGTAAATGTTGATTTTTAATTTTTTTTAAAATTATTTTATTCTTACTTAACATCTTTAACTACACTTGCCAGTGCCACAGTAAGTATAAGATTTTTGGAAAGGTGGTTCAAGGTTCACAGTGCGAACAAGACAATGACAGATTGTTCATGGAAAGTAGCAGTATAAGCCCTACAGATGATCAGTTGAAGACCTTATGATTATTATCTTCCAGGAAAAGACACAGGCCTGTGTTTGCTCTGGATCTGAGGCAAACAGCAAGAAAGTTTTTTTTATCCCTCCTCTCTCTCTTTTGTTTCAGCAGTGAAATGCAAAGCAAATATACTTCAGTGTCATGATTTTTTGTTGGCACCTTTCCATAGCCAATTCCATTCATCCAGAAAAGGGATGAAATTCCATCATTCGAGCATGACATCTCAAAATTCAAACTTAATGAGAGCTTTGGCAGCTTCTGTCGAAGGCAGACAGTGATTAACAAAACACTTCAGAGTACAAGGCACAGCAGTGCTCAAAGAAAACAGTGATGATCTCCACTTAATTGTAGAAAAGCCCAAAGCATCTGCCAGCGGAGGAGAGCTCGAGCCATAAGGAGCTATTGCTCAGATAGGCTGTCATCTCCAGAGATCAACAACCATATGCTCAGCTCAAGCACAAACTCCAAAGAAGTTAATTTTCTGACAAAATACAGGGATAAATATGACATTCAAACAAGTGTGCTCACTCATCCTGAACACACGTTCATCTGCACGTATCAGACTTATGCATCATTTAAAGTGAAGCAAATATAATTTGTTTGGAACACAAACATTACTGTGTGAGCACAGGTATAATTAATCTTTGTCCGCTCCACGGGTTCTTATGTTCCATGAGTTAATGCTTACAGTAAACTTTTGATGAATGAATGTGGTCACCTGTTGCAAACTGTCTCACCATGTAAAATATCAACTGTTGTCTTTTCTGCTACCTAGTAGTTATCACATCTTCAGTTGCAGAAGATTTTTATCATAAGTTTTATGACAGTGTAAGGTACATTTCTCAGTGCCAGGGACAGGGTCTTTGAATAAACTCAAATGATAAGCAAGCTTATTTTAAGAAAATTATCATCTAAGTGTGCAGAGCTAGGGAAAGATTAATTAGTCTACAAATATATTAACTCTTTTGTACTTATTTACTGCCTGATAGTCAATGAATGGAAAAACCTTATTAAAATGTATATGCCTGGCAGCAAGAACTAACTGAAGGGAAAAGGTCAGTCTAAAAGTGGAATGTATTAGAAAAACACATGTCAAATATAATGTTAAATGTACTTTCAGTTTATTGGGATTTTTTTTTTTTATCAGTTACCTCAAATGCCCTTCTGCTATATCAAGTGCAGAATATTCTGACTTTGTTGGAAAATAGTTTACCCAAACCCCAAGGAAGTGTTCTGTATACTGACTGAGATAGGCTTTTCAGATAGGTGTAGCTAACAAAATTCACACAATTAACTCTTAAATGTCAGCATATGACATGCATCAATCTGCATGGGTCCACATTTATCCTTGTTCTGTCTTAACTTATTTACAAATTGCATTCAAACTTCCTGTGCCTAACTTTGGGACATTTTTTTGACCTCCTGAGCAGCCCTAATCACAAGGAGGAGTTTGAGGAAAATGCAGATCAGCTAGTCATTTGATACATTGTTTTAACAAGCACTAGCACCCAATTCAAGTAACCAGGGTATTGAGAATATCTAAAACTTAAAGAAAATAAGGTCTTTTCCTAGTAACATAGCTATGTGACTGTTCATTGAAAGACTTGTTTCAGACATAGATCAGCAGTGCTGTGAATAGCCAAATGCAAAAGAAAACTATAATCAGCATGTGTCCTTAAATTAGTGGAAGTAGAAGAATTGGCTGCAATCGTTAACTTCCTCATTTCATATTCTTTACTTTTTTCCCTTCTTTTTTTTTGGTATTGGTTGTCTGACATACTTCCTGGTAAGCTGCTAAAATATAGCAGTACCATAAAGCATATGGAAACATCTGAAGGCAGAAAAGGATCACTCATGCTGCAGCAGGATGGGCTAGAGCAGAGATTTACACAGCATGAATGACAAACAGCGCACAAACTCCACACTGCTTTGAAGCACAGAAAATACAGACAGTTTGAGAAAATCCTGTTTGGGTGGAGGATGAGTTTAACAATAGGCTATTGTAACCTGTGGTCCAAGGGCACACTTCATCCCTTTTCTTTCAGCGAGGACTGCAAAGCCATCAAGCTTCCTCAGGAATTCCCTGGGAGGTGCTACTTTCCACTGATAGAAAATAAAATTATGTCTAAATTACTTAGAAAACTGAGGTCTGTATCATTTATTTTGACTACAAATAGAACATAATGTGAACTTTTTATGCCTTCAGCTCCAATGCACTCAGGTCTGAATAGCAACAATATCTCCCTCATTTTGGGGGCACAGTACTTTGTGGAGGAACACCAGCAGAGAAAGAAGTACTTTGCAGAGTCAGTAAGTATAAACAGCTCAGCTGAGAGCCCAGCAAAGGACTCTGTTGTGCTATCTCACAGCACACACAATAACATACAAAATGAAAAAGCCTCTGCCAAGTGTGTGGAATATGCAGAGTGCCATGCCATTGCTCTCACTAGACTGTTATGGGCAATGCAGTTTATAAGAAGCAGAGCCAAAAGCAATCTGCCACACCTCTGAGCACAATAGCAAACAAATTCTTTTGAATAAAATTTCTTTGGAAAATACATAAAATAAAGAGAAGCAATTTTTTAGAATGCAGGTATTACTGCATTGCAATCGCCTAGAGATTCCTCCTGTAGATTGTGAGATAAGAGAAATTTAATTTATCTACTTTTTAAATTATAGTGTAGAGTAGCTTTAGAAAGAAAATAATTTTATAAAATGTGTTACATTGCATTCCAAATAAGATGTCTGTCAATTATAGATTAGCTAGTAGAGTATCAAAGAACCAAACAAAAAGAATTGAAGTGACTTTCAAAATAGATGGAGAAACAGTTATGCAGGACCGAATTTAACAAGCAACTTAAACATACACTTTATTTTTAGTATGTGGATATTCTAATTAAAGGGAATAGAATTCAACACATGCTTAAAATGAAATATATGCAAATTTTTTCCTGAATCAGAACCTTCTTTCAGATTCTGTCACTCATATTTCCAGCAAAGTTAACAAAATAAGCAATTAGCACCTCACACTGCAAATAGTGCTCGTCTTTCAACTTGCACAAGGTGTCAGAGTCTGGTCCCTTAGGTAGCAAATATAAAGAGCACATATGTGCATGTAATACCAACAATACAGCAGCATGTAAGTATTAAAAGCAATCATACAAGTAACTTCAAGCTTGCATGTGCAGTTAGCCAGTTAACGTTTGTAAAAAATTCATGGAAAGTCAAGCTCCGTGCACACTGCAGGTAATATGCTTGCAAAGGGATTTTGCTGCACATCCAGACACATTTTATTTTGGAGTACAAGAATGCCACTCATCTTTTTCTTGCAGCTCCATACACCTTTTGGAAGAGATACATGTGCTTATGAGGCATTTTTTCATTGGGCATTCACTAAGTTCCACATAGAATCTTTTTTAGCATATAATCTTTGAAAGCTTCTAAAGTCAAATAGAATTGCTACTATCAGGTAGCAACATAGGTAAATAGAAATTGAACATGAATAATTTGTATTACTCCTTTCTTGCTGCCTGATTTAAATAGTTTAGGGGAAAAACAGGTCGTTTGTTTGTTTTATATCTATATAGCTGATCTCACTTATTTATTTGCCTAAAAATGCTGCTGAACCTTAGCAGATTCTACCAATTTCTATCATTTTAAGCATTTTATTGCTTGTAGGAAATGCATTCTTAAGTGATATATGCAGTAAATTAAAAACTTGCTTACTTTACGAAAAAGCATAATCCACTAAATACCACTATAACAGCAGCACAGATCTAAGGTACATTTCCTACTGGACATCAGAAAGCATGTCATAAATATAGTAAGGTAACACCCTCCTTATCGATAATGAAGAACTTTTTTGTGCATCTCACTTGATTAAAGAATGTTCCTCAATCCCTTCAATTCACACAGAAAAGCACCTTTGTTAACAGAACAAAGTCTCCTCTAATGAAAGACTAAATCAATACACAGAAACCAAGAGAGATTTTCTATGAGAGCTTATGAATTTCAGAGTTAACGTTGCAATAATGGGGTTTTTTTGCTGTACTGATTGCATTTTCACACATTTTTGTGAAGCTCTAGAGGGGTAAGCGTAATAGAACAACCAGCATGAAGAAGTAGTTTTTTAATGGAAACCACTATCATTGTGACAGCTTTGTTGGATATGTTAACATAACCCTTGTATTTTCTGCTAAGTTTTATGCAAAAATATCATGTAATACCTTCACTTTGAATTTTTCAGGCATCATTCTTAAAATGAACACAAAGTATAAATCAAGGGTACCTCTTAATTGAAATGGAACTACAGTTGTCCTTGCTATTGGCAGGAACATCAAATATAACTAGCTAACTGAATATAACTGACAAATATAACTAACAAATATAACAAATATAACTATCTAAAAATCTATTAATTCATTGATACAAGCACATTCTGCATTCTTCATTAAATTGTAACCATAAGAGTCCACAATACTACCATAGTAACTGACTATAGTACTGGACAAAAAAATTCGGTCAGACTTGCCTGACCACCAGAAAACAAGAAGGCATAAGGACAAAGGGACAGGACACTGCTGCCCAAATGATTCTCAGAAATTTAAAGGTTTCCACAGAATACAATGGCATTCGATGACATTGTGAGGGTTTTTTTATACACAAGATCAGGCTTGACTTTCTGTTGTCATGGAGCTATCAGGTTCACCATAGTAAGCAACTGACTTACCGTGAGGAGACAACAAGTACAACAGATAAAGCAAAACTTAGTTGGATAAGAGAATAGTCTTCTATGGGAAACTGTTTTATTGGTATACAGATTAACGTGGAATAAATGTGTGCAGGAGGCTGCCATATGATAAACTGAAGGGAGAAAAGAAAAGACAGAAAAAAGGTCAAATATGCCTGAAAAGGATTTGCTATAGTTATCATATGTGTATTTTGAACAAACATGCCTCCCAGTGAAGCATTGTGTTTAGCATAACCAGTGCTGTAAAAAGGCATAACCTTCTTTAAGTTATGAGTCAAAATAAAGTACTGCAGACAATGTTCTTGACACTGACTGCTAGGAATTGACAGCCTTTTTCAGATATCTAAAATGAGGGTTTTTTTCTGAAATAAAACACTGCCATTGCTAGCTTGAGGTTTGAAAGACTGAGAAATTTTAAAGCTGTACTTCTCAAGTTTTTTTCAGGAAAACAAGAAAATATCATTCATCTTGGAAATTTCTTAGCCTTTCAGACATATAAATTTCTTAACAACTACTACTACAAAAATACTTACTACATCATGAGCATCTGTTCAGGAGCTTAACTTTCTAAGTGGTTTTCCAGTGTGGACAAAACTTTAGTGGACACTGAACTCAATTGCACATGTCCGCAACTCAGGGGTCTGTCTAAGATGACAGTGAAATTGTGAAAGATTTTGTAAACTTGTTTCTAGCACTATTGTGGGGTTAACACTGCACTGCTATTTGAAATTTTCTTTATAGGCAAAACTGAATGAGTGCTACAGCAATGGCATGCAGGTAGGAATGAAATAGAGTTAAAATTCCAGGGATCAGATACGAGGACTTGCCCCCTCAAGCAGAGAGAGGTGTAAACGTTGAGCAGTGTAGGTAAGCCTCATCTAGAAGAAGGACCTGATATGGAAAAATCTTGAAATCTTTTTGATATTCCACTACATAACTACATATTTGCATAGCATCACTGGGGACAACTCTTCCCCAGAAAGTATATCTCTGCCTACATCAGGTCTATCTGTTCCATAGTGATCTGAGTGCACAGGAGACCTGTATCTAAACTCTTGTGTAAATTCACTTTCTCTCCCACAGTCCCCTCAGAGGACTCTCTGACTCACCAGTTATAGGGTATAGACAAGGGCTCTGCAAACAGGAATCCTTTATTTCCAAACTGTTCTCTTCTGTGTTGGGACTCAAATTCCTGTACACAGGAGCATCTTGAACCTAGCGGTCAGGTTACCCCTTTTCCTTCACTTTTGT
Organism: Mionectes olivaceus; assembly: GCA_035041425.1. Taxonomy (NCBI): domain Eukaryota; kingdom Metazoa; phylum Chordata; class Aves; order Passeriformes; family Tyrannidae; genus Mionectes; species Mionectes olivaceus. Next base: position 1,678,310 of record JAWWMA010000100.1, on the reverse strand, counting down.
ATAGGGGGTCATCTAGAAGGCACATTCTTTGAACACATCTCAATGAAATGATAGAAAATTATATAATTAAAGACATTCATCCCTATTAGTGTAAGAAAGGACCTTAACGCCCATCTAGAGCAGTTGATGGGTGCATTTTGTGTTCCTGGCAATTTACTGGGACAAAACTCCATTTGTTTCACAATAAGATGATTGCTGATGAAAAGTAGACACAATGTAACTAGGGACAGTCTAAAGCCACATTTAGTGACTAGTTCATTAGGTTTGTCCCTTCTTGTGGATTAAGTGCATTATTTTCTAAGGGATGCCAGAAGAAATTTAAAATGAGAGTATCATATTTCAATTAAACCATAAAGGGAAATAAATTAATAATTCATAAATTATATAAAAAAGATGGTTGAAAAAATTTCCATGCAAATATATTTTAAATGTCTTTTTGTCTGCCTTAAGACAATCTTTAAAAGACTTAAATGATCTTATAATTTCAGCTGGTCAATTGAAAAATGTCACATCAGAAAAACTTACTTGGTGTATACATGTTTATAATATGGTAGAATATGTGTTTCTTATTTTAAAGATAGTTCTGAATACACCAAAACCACAGAACTCCTCAAAATAAAAACAGAGAAGTCAAAACAAGCGCTTAGTATTTACCACTGAGCATCCTTTGATATAACATGAGAATAAAGAAAAATTCATTTTCTAATTGTGTTTAAAATCATGAGAGATAATAACGTGCTGGTACACCAAATCAATCACAGTTTTGGATCATACGATTAATATTTTAAAAAGTAAATTTCAGGTTTTTCTCCATCTCTGGACATATTTTCAGGGATGTGACCCTGTCAATACCTTCATATGACAATTGTACAAGATCAGGACTATGATGTCTGAGGCAAACCCAACTATCCCTGTGAGAAGGAGAATATTAAAAAAATTTAAAAAATATTTTTATTGAAGAGGTGAAACATCAATTCTGCCAAATATGAATACAGGTACTGATAATTTTGAACAATTTGGATTGCTGTTTATAGTTTTTACTACAGTCTTGAGTGTATGTATACTATAATCAGCACAACTTAAGAGTTTGTTTGAAATAGGAAATAATTAGTTGGGGTTTTTTTGAACTGTCAAAATATTGCTTTTTGTCAATGATGTATATTTACAAATAAAGAGAAATTCAAATATTCATTCTGGAATTGCAGTGAAGGAGCCTGAAAAACACAAGTATCTGTCAATTTTAACAGATATCAAGACTGTGAAAACTAATTTTCAAAAACTTTGAACATAAATTTTGAACAAAACCAAATGTCATTTACAAAGGCACATCTTTGAAAATGAAATTCTGTTAAATCAGCAACTATTTCATAAAAACTGAAATGTGAATTACAGGTTTCAAATTCTCACAGTGAATAAAAGTAATTTTTCAGCCTCAGTGCATAGTATTAAGTATTATATATGAAATTCTTTATGATTTCTCCATTACTATATCTATATTAATATATAGTGTCTAAAAAGAGGAAAGATAGAATTTTTGCAGAAAATTAACTATTCATTTCAATTTCATATTTGCTTACCTTGATTTAAGACACAAACTTATGACCAGTTTTGCAAAATGGAAAATATGTTGCAACAAACATCAGTTTTTTGAGAACAGATACTTGAAATATGTTGTCAATTTTTCAAGTAATAGCTTTAGGTCTTTTTGCAAAACAAAAACTTATATATACATAATGGGCAAAGTAAGATCCTTCCAGAAAGAACAAAATACAAGCTGTATCAAGTGGACAATCTATATGATAGATGAGGTGCTGATGAGTAACCTTTGTGCAAGACAAAATACAACAAATGAAGTACACACACGTGCAATTTTATAATGTGAAATTCCTGGATCAACATCATTATGGATATATTACTGAAATCAAACAATCCCAAATTTGACTCAGAATAGCAAACTTTTTTTTCATCTACACCACAGATTTGGAGCAGGGAGAACACAGTTTGACTTATACAAACATATACTAACATACTTATACCTACAAAAGAGGAAGAGAAAGGAGAGGAGAGGACCTCTACTTCAGCATAGAGGATTTCTCCTAAACAAACAGGAGACATCTCAGTCTTTCCTTTCTAGCACTACAATTTCTCTGACAGTCCTATGCTGATTTTGTAAAAAGCCTTATGTAAAGCACAGTCCCACAACATTCTCTGGCTACCAGCCCTCAAACACTCTCTGTTTCGTGTAAGCCTCATCTGTATGAAATACTGTGATTGCATTAACTCTACTAGGATATTAATAATCAAATCTTCAAACTAATATTTGTCTTAAAATAAAGCAGAAGTTCTACATCTACCAGACAGACAAAAATTTCACAGGTATTGTTTTTACTATGGATTTTTTTCATTTGTTTAAGATGGAGAAGAAATTTATCCATTTCTAAATTCTCTACCAACTACTTACAAAGGGGACAAATGTTTTGATCTTTTTTGTTTGTAGTAATGTCAGAGAAGTTTCAGTCACAGTTACCAGAAAATAAACAGTACTTGTATTTAAAAAAAAAAAAAAATCCAAATAACTAAAGAGTCATAATTTGCTGAATAATGTCTAGCTTTTCAACTATCTTACCTCCAACTAAGCGTAAAATAAGTGAACTAAGCTATAAAAGCTATATATTCCCATAGACCATTAGCTGTTGTAAAAGGCGATGTTGCTTGAATACAGCTACATGACACAAAATACTGGATTTCTATTTCACAGCTATATAATCACTCATCTTACCTTAAAAACCCTATCTCAACACCTGATCAGCCATCAGAGCAAATTTCATAACTAATAAGACTTAATTTTCAAGAAGGGATTACATACTTACTCAAAATACTATCAAATAAAAATAACTAGTTGGTAAGATTGAAAGCAAATCCCTGATACAAAGCTGCAGTACTTTAGTGCATACTAAAATATTACTTGCTGGAGTTGAAGAGGTTTGGTATTCAGATGAATTCAGTTCTACCTTTCCTTTAGACTTTCCCTGTTCCATAAATTGGAGCATTTGTGATAATCGTTGCATTTCTATCTGTCTTGGATTCTTGAAAGAGACCTGCATCTAGTCTATTCATCTTGTTAAAAAATGGAAACTAAAAGCGTGAGTGTTTTGGACAAACTTTGGATAAACAAAACAGAGCACAGTTGTGCCTGTTGGAGAGTGCTTTCTTGGTTAAATAAAATGGATGATTTCAGCAATTTTTCTGCTTTTTCTTTTTTTTTCTTTTTTTCTTCTCCTTCTTCTTAGAAACCTCTGATGTGTGAAATGTTACCCTAAGGTATAAGAGGCAAGGATCCAAAGCCTCTTCTGGTCAGTACAGCACTTTATCATAAGAAAATATCATTAGTGACATTTTAAAAAGATCAGGTATAATAGTCTGATGTCAGTAAGTAGGTATTAGCATTGTTTCAGTTTCCGCTTAAATATTATCACCTGTAAGCCAGTATAAAATATATTTCTTACATGGAACATCCTGATTCATGTGTAACAATACAGAATTTCATGGCCTCCTTTGTTCTCTCGGTAGGACTGTTCTTACGTGTTTGCCATGTGCAACTTTTTACAGACTAGAGCTGTTGTACATAAGCTCCTTTTTCCTGTTTGCATAATGATGAAAAGAGAGACCAAAGGAAAAATATAATCAAGAACCTGTTTCCGTTGCATGTTATTGTTTCACTCTTACTGCACCACTGGCACGGAGAGGGGAAGGGAGGATAAATGTTAGTCTGCCACTAAGAGAAAACTAGGTTTTCTACAAAAAGAGCATGTGATTCTGTAATCAATTGAAGTGTATAATTCTGATAGAAATAAAAAATTTAAAAAAAATAAAAATCAAAACAACAAGGAAACACTATGTTAAAGGCACCTGATGGATTGCATATGAATTCTTATTTCTTAAATGTTACCTATAGGCCCACAAAACAGCTGGTTTGTCATTGTACACAGATGCCAGCATTG
>JAWWMA010000100.1:1630807-1654860 GCA_035041425.1 Mionectes olivaceus | reverse complement strand
TCTTCCCAGGATCTTACCCTGGACTGAGGAAGGAATGTTACAGTGTTGGTGCTGTGCTCAGCAGTGGCCAAAACACCGGTGTGTTATCAACACCCTTCCAGCTACCAATGCAAAGCACAGCACTGGGAGGGCTACTGTGGGGAAATGAACTCCAGATTAGCCAGATCCAATATAATGACTAATATAATTACATGTCAGACACATCCAGTGCTGGCTGTGACATCACATGAAACATACTCTTTTTGATGGTGTTTGAGGTACTTGAGAAATTTAAATTGAAAGGCACTTTTCTTTTCTTAGTAATACAGAGGCAGGAAAAAGCTCTTACATCTGAAGTTAAAACATAGGAATGAATAGTAATGAAACAGGCAATGAACAATAGAGAAAGCAAAAGGTTCCTCTGCCACCAAGATTTATTTATTCTTTTTAATATTAGGGTTGGGAAAAACCAAAAAATCCTTCATATTAATATCTTCTTGTCAAGACAGCTATTACTTCTGTTCTAAAGTTAGCCATTTCTCCAGTTATCTAATACCTTCTCTAACACCATCCTGTCTACACAGGATCACCAATGAGGAAATGCATGAGGTAAAAAAAGAGCAATTCTGCTGAAGGCAGTAGGATGTAAAAAAGTAGACTGAAATAAAAATATTATTTAATAATCTGGATCTCAAGAGAAGAATTTAAACACAGGTGTTCTTTAGAAATTCTCTAGGGAGAAAGAAACAAAATTAATGTACTAAAATTTACCTTCTTTGTATTTAAGTCTTCTTTTTCCTTTCTAGATTTTATTATTAAGTCCATAGAAAATTTTGCATAAAATCTGCTAACTTCTTCACAAAGACAATTCTGTGAAAACATTGAGGATCCAGAGAATTCTCTGTATTTTAACTACTTATTTCTATATTTTTCTTTCTCAAGCAAAAAAATAAGGGCAGTCCATGATACACTGATTTCTAGAGTGGGCTGAGTCCGCCTTGACCAGCAGCTGGTAAGCAACATGTTGAACATGGTAAGCAACATGAAATGTGGGTCTGTTCCCTGCTATGTCTAAAACTGCAAGGCAAAAGGGGCTTCCTGTGGCTGTTGCCTACAAATGAATCAATGGAAATTCAGTCTAGAAGAAGTAGCTAAGCTGAGGTCACTTTGTTGCATGCAGTGTTCGTTGCCTTACATGGCACACTTTCTTTGAAAATGTATGCAAATTACTAAACCACAATGTTCATTCTGTTTAAATTAGTTTATACAACTATAGGTAGGAAGTAGGAAATATTTTTCCACTCCTGAGAAAACCTGCAACTTTTAAAAACTCTCCACTGAAAGAACAATTTTTGTTTCTCTCCCAAGGAACTAAAATGCTAGCTTTTTGCACAGTTCAGGGGTTCTGTTATAACAAATATGATACTGAAAAGGGTGGTAAGTGGAAGATTTAAAAGAAACTCATAGAAGTTTATTTTAAAAGAACTTCGAGAGTGGTGTACAACAATTTTCCTATTAAATGTTTTGTTTTAATAGATTCTGATGGAAACATGCCTTTATGGAATTTCTCCAAGTGACTGTCATTGAAGAAGGATACTACAGATGATGTCTGTAAGGGAGTGATAGCTGTAAAAATTGTGGAAAAAGCAGCCCTACCACGATGTAAAAGAAGATCAAGGACAGTGGGAGTCAGCACCGGCAGCTTACCATATAAGTGGTCCTGTTTTATTCCCCATATCAAAGTCAAAGCTATATCTTATGAGCACCAGAACTCCAGTGTTCCATGAGAACAGTCATTCTGGACCAGATAAAGGAATGACCAAATGCATTACTTTCTGTTCCCAAACAACCTCCCTAAAGAGTAGACTGAAAATACAGCAAACATCCTCAAATGCTGCTCCGGTCTTCAGTCTTCACACATAACAAGTCAATGACAGAACTTTTTCAAAGATCTTTTTCCTTTTATATGAATTTTAAATGTATAAGCAGAAAGTTGTCCGTCTTGGTTTCCCAAGCGCTGCTACTGTGTCACAGTGCCTCTCATGCTTTCTACCACTGCACTGCTGTTCCACCTGCAGTTGTTTTCAAACCTTTCAAATGCAGAAAGTGAAAAAGATGAGCTTTCTCCTGTACCTAGAAGCATTTGTCCTTCCCAGTAGTCCTGGGGTTGTTTGGTAAAGCCCTCTACAATACCACAGTAGTGGATGATCATTGACAATGTCATACTGTCAGCAGTCTGGTCATTGTACAAAACCTTTCCTGTTCTGCATCACACACATCTGATAGTGCGTTATTTCTAAGAGAGTTTCCCACAATATATTTTGACAGGTAGCAACTGGCAAAATATTTTTGTGTAGTTAAAAAATTGGTCCCAGGTAGATAGATGTAAGCAGCAGACAGTCCACATTTTTAAAGAAAATTCCACCATTTTTCTATTTTCCAAGAGCAGGAGGCTGTTCAATGATTTCTCATGGAACATTTCAATGCTTTTAGGAGTATTTTTATTTTAACACCTGTGAGCTATCTCATTCTCTGATAGACCAGTGGTTGGCATTAGTGAAATGGATATTGCTAAGGTATACAGTAAAGCATAAAGAAAATTGAAACACTATTCTGGTCCCAGCAGCTGTCACTGTCCATAGCTTTTCTCTTGATTATCTACACTAAAGCCTTCTCAGTTTCATAAAATTTCTCCTAATCAGTCCCCTCTGTGTGGTCAAATAAATATTCTCTATTCTCAGTGAATATTCCCTTCAAATATTGACAGTTATTATGAACACTTCAGTTGTCTTTAGACAAGCCATAAATATATAGTCAGTTTTGGGGGTTTTTTTCATATTTTAATTCCTCCAATCTCTTAATCATGGTCAGGGTTTTTCTCTGAAATACTTATTTTCCATTATCTTTGGTGATAAAGTGTTTCTAAATTTTCAGTAATATCTGTGTGAGTTACTATCACAGTTGTACTGAAGGGACATATAACTAATCTGTCCTAGTGTTAGTATTCCAAAAATACCATTAAGGATCAGACTAGTTTTACAGCCATGTTGCATATAAACATTTACCTATTCTACTCCTTATGGAGTGCAGGTGTTGTCTTTAACAACGTTTTTCTCTTATAATCTACCTGTTATTCTTTATATGGTTGATTTTCCAAATTAATCCCTACCTATGGTGTAATCTTCCAGGAGGACAAGCCTGCAGCTTAACCATTGATTACTGCTTCTAGGGTTACTGTTGTGCCACGTGAGCTTCAAACAGGGCCATGCACTTCTGTGCATTTCAAGATATTTTCATTTTCATTTCTGATAAACAGTGACTGTTGTTCAAAACATAGTCCCTTAAGGTTTCATTATTTGTTTAGATTTCTTATTACAGCCCTTTGGACTATAATATATGTTATTACAATTTGGATAATAGTGAAGTAAAAATCCATTAAAAATTGTAAAGTCCACTCCAATTTTAGCTGGTTGGGAAGAAACTGGTGTTTTGGTTAAAATTTCCCCAAATATTATTTTAAAACATCTGTTACTCTCTAATTTTGTGGGTTTGTTTTTGTTTGTTTAGGTTTTTTTTGTTTAAGTAATGTTGTTTTAGATTGTGATGGTGCAGTCATGCTTTTCCCTATTGAGAAACAAAAGTAGACCCAATGAGTTAACTGAATAAAAGCTTTTATAAGGAAGTGATATATCCAGCTGTAACTCAAGTTCTGCTAAGAAAAATTAACAAATTTTTTATGGTAGGATATGAACTCAAAACAGAAATATAACATACCTAAAAATATGGCATGTGCCTGCATTGTAGGCACTCAAGTGATTATACTGATATAGCTGAGAACCTGAATTCGCTTTAGGGCAGTTTAGTTAGGTAGCAAAACCAGTATACTTAGAACATATTAATTTCAATCTGCTGAAAAGGGTGCATTCCCTGTGACCACACCAGGGACCTACACTATGATGGTTGAAATACAGTTGTCATGTCTGTGCCCATCACTGTCTGTGAACACTGAATGATTCCATAGTTACACATCTCTCTTTCAATGCAGCCAAGCAAAGGAGATTTTAGGTTAGGGAAGTTCATAATTTTTCTTCTCTCTTCTTTTTCCTTCCTCTTCAAGTCTAGAAAACTAAATTTAACCACTAAAAAAACTGGCGTCTTTTGCCAGCAGCAATATTTTCATACACTCTAATGGATTATTTTTGCTCTACTTGGAAGGGGACCTTTTTCTCTGTATGCAACAACACAGTAGATGGAAGGAAAGTTATATTCCATGAGTTCAGAATAGATGCCCATTTTACATTTCTGCAGTTCACCCTTTGAAATCCACAGTCTTTGTTCTTTACATAATATTCATGTGCTGCTGACCTTCCAAATGTTTCTTTAATTTCTGTTCCCTGCTGCACTGTGAGAGTTTTATGAGAGTGAACATAGAATTAGTAGTCTATTTCCATTAGTAATAAATCTGCTTTTGCCCTTGCAGGGAAACCTTTGCTTCAGTGTCTGTACTTTTGGAAAAATAATGAATTCATACAAGAGGTTACCCGGATAAGAGCAAACCAGGGTTTAAGTCTAACCTGGTACATCACTGCCTCAGGGCTAAATTCTGAGCCCATTTATGCAAGAGATGTGGGCCACAAAAGTGAAAACACTCCCAGCAGCTCCCAAGGCTGCTCCAAACACCAAATCACATGCAGAGGCTCATAACTCTTTAATTTAACTGTGCTGTAAGTATTCTGTTTTCAAAAGAATAAAAAGATCCTTTAATCTGTATTTTCTCCCTCTTTTCTTAGTTAGTTTTATCCATTTAACCGAGTCATGTTTGAGCTTTGTAAGTTCTGGGAAGTTAGTACATTCTTGATCATCTTTAGAAACAGATTACATTGTCTTATTTATTTGTTTATAATTTTTATATATTTTAAATTATTTCTATATTTTTTATATTTATGTATAATTCATATATTTTTACTGTCAATTGGCTATTGATTACTGCTTTAATTTCAACAGAGCTTGAGAAGATATCTATATCTACTGTAAAGTTTATGTTCAGATTACAGTGTCAATATTAGAGGAATTCTCCTGCTGTTTTTAAATGAAAACAAAATGAAGTAATTATCTTGAGGTTCCAAGATAACATGAAAAACTATCTCTAAATTTTGTGACACATTCTTCACAGGAGACAGAAAGTGCAAGACAAGGCTTGAATATATAATTAGCACACCCGCAAGTGTAATAAAGCTGGTTAAATAACAAAAAGAACCCCAACATATATTTGATGATATCTTTTTGAAAGATGGATGGATTTTTAATTGATTTGACCATCTCTAAAAATGGGCATTCAGTTAAAAAAAATAAAATAAAAAACTCTTGTGTAAGAATGGTATCTACATTATATAAAAAGGTCTAGGAAAAAAATATCCTACAGCTAAAGTGCAATTTTTTGGTAGGATATTTAAATATATGTCTACAAACCCACTGGTTACCCACTTATAAAAAAGGAAGTTGTTTTTTATATATGTGTTCATCTAAGGTTGAACACCAGTCTGAAACAAAAAGGTAGAAAAAGAAAGATAGCAGATAATTTGCTTCACGAGCAGCTCAAAAGAGTGACAGAATAGCATTAGAACAACTTTCCTAAGCAAAAGTTTATCTTATTAGTCACTTTCCATTTCAATACAACAGTAAATTGTGTGACTGTTTTGAGGAAGGACTGCTTTGAATAGATTAGCTTTTCTTCTGAATTTGGCTGCTTAACAGTTAATATGAAGAAGCTTTCAATACTGATCTGCCTATGAGTGAAACAATGAAGATTATAGGGTGTTAGGAAGGTTGGACGTAGCCTAAGGATATAATCTCTGTTGAGGTCAAGGCTGGATGGCTTGGGGAAAAAGAGACATGTAAGCACTGTAAAGATCCATCTTTACAGCTCAATAAAAAGGCCAGAATATGTTTTCTTGTTCACTCTTTAACGTGAATTGCATGAAAAAAAAAGGGCTACACATTCTCCTCACAGATTTAAATTGCAAAATAAATACAAAGATAACACTTGTTCTTTTTGTATTAGTCAGATCTGTAAACTGTTAAGTATGGATGATATAAGGGACATATAATGAAATTTTTATACATATATCTCCATATGTGCTCTTGTCCAACTCTCCAAGCTGCGAACATTTGGACTTTTCAGGGAAAAAGTTGGGAAAACACAGGGAAAAGAGTAAAATTTTGAACACATAACTGTAATAAAAATTAATATGTCACTTTTTTGGCATATAAAGCAAATGACCCTGCCACTCTGATTTACTAAATAAGGCTCCCAGATTTTACCCCAGACCTTTGTTCTGTTCTGCCATAAACCAAGATAAGCTGTAACCTAGAAATAGCTTGTTTTCTGGAGGAAGGAGATAGCATCACAGAACCAACATTTCAGCAATGTCCAGCTGTCAGAAATGGTCTTCCTTGCAGGATGGTCACAACTACTTTGAGTGGTAATCTCTATGCTCATTGAAATCCGAATTTCTTCCTTTCAAAAGCAGAGATATATATTGTGGTTTAGCAGAATTGCATAGTCAGGAATACTAAAGTTTCACAACCTAGATGTGTCTAAAAATCAGAATAGGATTTTTTTTCTCATAAAAGGCAGCTTTCTGAATAACAGGGAGCAACTGAGGGTTGAAGAATGCCTTTTGCAGCAAAAGCAGGCAAAGCAAAGCTTTTCAACTTAGGAAAATGTCCCATTTTCCACATCTCATGTCAGAGTGGTACTCACTTAAATGTGAATGCGCCAAGTCATGAAAGGATAATAAAATGGCACAACATTTGAACTTTATTTAATTTGAAATATTTTGAACATTTGAAACTCTTGAAAAATGAAAACATTGTACTTTACTGTTGGGTTTCTTTTAAAAGAAATGCCCTTCTTATAATAACTAATCAAATAATTGCCCTACTTATACTATTGTCCTTATATCTGGAACTGGCAGTTGCCAGAGGAGGTGAATATTCAGTGCAAGCTTGTATAGTAATTCTTTCCTTTGCACATGTTTTTATTATACCATCTAAGTGACTCTTTGCAAATTGAGAGCCACATTAAGTAGATAGTTGAAGTCTCTGTTCGTACTAATGACTTGCAATATCTGTGTAGTAGTAAGTTATGTTTTGAACATCTAGATATGTATCAGTGTAGACCTTCTCTGTGAGATAAATGGAAAGTTCCATGCTCCACAATTTTAAGAAAGACCAAAGTATGACATTAAACCTTTAGAAATAGACAACTATAATTAATTGGGCTGATAACGAGATCAAATTTTCTTGATCTTTTCCCCTACGCTGTAGGGAACTGTAGGACTGTAGGATTACTAGTAGAAACTCAAATATAGCTGCATTTCCTAAGACAAAAAGTTACAATCTCCATGTATTATAAATCAGTGCCTTTTATTGGAAAGAAAATGCTAAAGTAATGTGCAGACAGACTTTTTCACCTCACTGCACCCTTCTGATCGCAATCAGCAAGACCAGTTTCATAACAGTCCATTGTGTTGCTCATGTGCTTAAATTAAATGTGTATTTAGATGTTTTGCTGAGGGAGGCTTATGCCAATATACAATGCAAATAAGGGGGTGGAAGCAAACCCTTAGGGCCTCCATCAAAATTAATAAGAGTCTTGCCATTGATTTCCATAGGCTTTGTATCAGGATCTTAGGTTTCAGCAAGTGAATCCTCAGGACCTGAGGAGGAAAATGAATGTACCACAACCCACCAGGGAGGTTTCTCTTCTTCTCCTGGTATATATCCAAGATAAGGATATGAGTCAGCTTTCAGCAATCAGCTCTGTCAAATTCAAGTCATATGCATTTGGGTGTTCTCTTCTGACATTTCTTGTTCTTGGCCCCTATGGTTTAAGGTGATAACTGTCCTATAAATAAAGCCAGTTATGATAGCTAAGCCTAGTAATTACTGAGTATCGTCAAATGCACTATAGTACCATATGCCTTAGTTAAATGGTAAGGCTTTCCTTCTCAGTAGCATGGTTTTGAATAAGAAAATTGACATTTGCATTATTTTTAAAAAATAAGCATGTCCTTGGAGAGTTTTAGTTTTCTGTTGTCTCTGGGAACACAGTGCCCTGTCACACTTGAGGGTGACTTGAGTAAGAAAGTGCATTAGCCTAATGACCATTTCCTGAAGCTAAATCATCCCAAACAGCCGAGCAAAATTTTCTTATCTGTTAAAACACTTGAGCAGACTCAAAATTTTCTAGAGCATGCCTATTAACACTGCTGTAGATAAAGATGGACCAAATAAATAATTGTAACTCTTCCAAGTTTTATTTCCCTGTAAATGGTATTATCTCATTTCCCGAAATGGCACATTTTTATTCAAAAATAAAAATAAAAATTATGATCTTGTTTTAAAGGATAATCTAATTTATTGTTAGTGGTTTGAATCATTCAAGGGGTCAAAGGCATCTTTTACATCAATTTGCAAAAGCAAATTAATGTTTTGAAGGAGATGTAAAAGTCAAGTTGCTTGGGAGTACATTAAATTATATGCTAGTTAATGGTGTTAGAGAGATAGTTTAAAAATAAATGGACCATAATACCTTTTAATAAAGGAGCTACATGCATTTTTGTTCCCTGCTAAAAGCAGATGCCTATTTGGCTCTGTTTTGAATCCCATTTGCCATGTATATTTTGAGTAATACTATGCTGAGTAATGTGCACTGTATGGTCTAGGTTCAATAACCCCACTGTAAAATAATGAGTCTTCAAGAGTAAAAAATACATTAGCTATGTAATTGCATATTTGAGGGGCTCTCAACATATTCAAATAAAAAAAGACAAAACAAAAATCCAACTTTCACACAGTAAATTTGCTCCCAAGGGAAACTTGCATATCTCAATCTGTACTTTGCTTTCCATCTGAGCTCTGAAAACTGGACAAGACATCAACTCTTTGCAGATGTTTTCTATAAGTTTCCTTTCTTTGAGTCTGCTGCCACAGGACCTTGCAAAATCCCCAGTCTTAAGGGAGGTTCTGGCAGCTGGGATGCAGCCAATAGCAAGGAGTTCACTCGCTAAGTAGTGTCTTCAGAAAAAGGTCCAACACTCATATTTTATGAAAAATGTAACATGATTTACCCAAGGTTGTCAAAAGAGATGAATTTCAGCCAAATGCAAGGTAATAAATAGTAATATGTGCTGCATATAGTTGACTTATAACCCTTGGCATTTTGAAAGAAAATTCTTTTGAAGAATTCATTTCATACGTCATAAACTTTCCTATTGTTTTCCCTGTTTTGACTGTCTTTGTCATAAGATTTCTTGTGGAAAGTTATGTCTGAAAACTGTAAATGAAGCAGTATTTTCAAGAATACTTATATAGGTTTCTATTTCCATGATGTACTAAGAATAAGAAAGTTAGTAGTGTAGAAAAACAGTCTGTTTCATTAAATCAGAACCTGGGAGGGGGGGGAAGGCAAAAAGGTAATGTATATGTGAGCTTTTTATTATTATTTATTTAATGATTATAGAAAAACCTTTCCCAAGGTTTAAAGTTATTTGTTTTCATGACATATGTTGTTCTGTGGAACAGAATAGTTTAAGGATTGTATTATTACTATTCTTGTTGTTATTATCATTACCATTATTATTATTAATCAAATTTGTGCTAGAATATATTTATCCAACCATTTATCCTTAATGTAAGTATAATTGAAAACATACTTTATGTTATCAAGTAATATAAAGCTTCAAATCTGCTGGCTTAAACTATATGTATACTGTTATGACTCCTCAAATAGGAGTGAGATGCATATCCTTTACTGCCACCCCATGCACATCAACTTGACCTTCTAAAGCACGACCTGTCATCTGTTAAAAAAACAACCAGGCAGTTTTGAAGGTTGGTGGTTATTGCAGAGTGCATTGCATGATGGTGAACCTTAAAATGGATTTGTGAACATCCAGACAGCATACTTATATTTTGGCACGTATTCCAATTTTTTAAAAAACCTCCAGAAACAATGGTAGCCAACAGTGGATTTTACAAAGAGACTCAGGGGCACATAAGCCTGGTTTCCACAAAACACTGCCCCAGCCTCCACAGCATGTCTTAACTAGTCTATCAGTTAGGACTGGTATCTGTGATTAGTGCTGTGCATGTATACATATGCCCTCACACATATATAAATATCATAAACCTTAGAATCATTTAGTTTGAAAAAGGTCTCTAAGATCACTGAGTCCAACCGTTAACCCAAAACTACCAAGTCCACCACTAAACCATGTACCTAAGACATCTACATGTCTTTTAAATCCCTCCAGGGATGGGGACACCACCACTTACCTGAGTAGCATGTTCCAGTGCCTGACAACCATTTCGGTGGAAGAAATATCTCCTAATATCCAATCTAAACCTGTCCTGGCAAAGCATGATACCATTTCCTCTTATCCCATTTCTTACTTGGAAGAAGAGTTGATGAATGATTGCCACATTGCTACAACCTCCTTTCAGGTAGTTTTTAGAGAGCAATAAGATCCCCCTCAGACTTCTTTTCTCCACTCCAAGCATTCTTATCTTCCTCAGCCTCTCTTAATAAGACTTGTGCTCCAGACTCTTCCCCAGCTCCATTGCCCTTCTATGGTCATGCTCTAGCACCTCAAAGTCTTCCTTGTATGAGACTTGTAAGGGAGACTTGTAGGGAAGTAGGAGCCTTACTTGTCTTAGACAGGATGAAATCCTGAGGATCTGAACCCAGGACTCACCAGTGCTGAGTACAGGGGGATAATTACTGCCCTCATCCTGCTGGGCATACCATTGCTGATACAAAATACATCCTGTAAAATATATATGTGGCATATACACATATACATATACATGCATCCTCAAATATAGGAAGGATGTGTGGATATACAAGAGCAGAATCTACAGAAGAATGTCAGTAAACAATTTTGGTTTTTACCTGTTCAGTTAATGTACAGTAATATAGCTGATGACAGTGCAATGATCCACTTTTCTAGGCAAATGCTTCCCCAAGTCTTTCTGTGAGGATTTCATGGGGTTGTCTTTCATGTAATGTCAAGGCAGGAACTGTAAACCTAAAGCCTCTGGGAAGGTAACCTATTCCATTAAATTTTAGGGTTTAGTTAAAACAAGTTCAAACATCATTGAATATAATCCAAAATTATATTTGGATAATGTTGCCTCTCAGTAATGTTTGCAACCATCGTTCAAATAATGCCTGGACAGATTTAACCTGCTCTTGTCATCCTAAGCTCCTGTGAAGTCAAGGACTCACGTAGGTACTTTTAAGGAGGGAGTCATTTGAACTATTTTTAATATTTAGCCTGATATTACAATAATCAAACTCCAACAGTGCTTCCATGAATCACAAAGTAAGGATAGAAGAACAGTTCAGATGCAAAAGTTTGCATTTTTCCCATGATGGCAATATATTAAGAAAGATATTGATTCACCTGAGACGCTTTAATTTTTTTGTTGTGATAGAGTGAACTGTAATAAGCTGTCAAGTGATATAAACACAAACTTAAAAAGCAGGGAGAATTTCTGGTGTTGAAGATACAGGTAATGAAAGTATTTGAAATGGTCTGTGGGGGCTCCTGTACTTAAGCAAGCACATGCACCTAAAGCAGTCTTCAGACGTGCTGATAAACCTAAATCTCGAGGTTATCAGTTTTTCCCATTTTTGCACTTACATGCGTACTATAGTGTAAGAAACAACCCCTCCTCCCCAAAATGTTAGAGAACTATTCTGTTTCTACTTTTAGAAAATATGCATTATCCTCATTGTATTTTGGAAGAAATTGAACCAATACTACTTGAATAAAAACCAATTTTATTAACATACAACATGCATTACACATATAGTCAAAGTTCAACTCACAGTATTTGCATGTAAGGAAATAGGCACAGAGGTGGTTGTTATTATTTAACCTGTTACTCTAGCACTAAAGAGGATATACAACTTCATCTAACAACTACAGGAAAAGGGAGGTAATTTTGAATCAGGTTGCATGAGCTAGTGGGAATTCCAGAAAATGTAGGCAATTTCTAGAAAACATTTTTTATCTGGTTAAAAAATAATGAGAAATTCCACTATTCTGAAGTGTTTTGTATCTGAGAAAGGGTATAAATGCTCTAACCTCAGGTGGGGAGAGTATCAAGTTTTGATATCGATTCTGGAAACTAGGAACTGGGAATTACGGTGAAACACACTCCCAGGTTTAAAGAATTAAAATTAAATTAATTTTTTTCTTCAAAACATATTTTTAACAAAAAGTGCTTATTTTATTTTATTTTATTGCAAATAATTAATATGAGGGATTGAGACCCTTAAATATAACAACAAAAATTTGGAGATAGAAGTTCTGAGATTTTTGTATCTGCTATACAGTCTGGAAAAGGACATTGAATTCCTTGAGTGATGTTGGTTTATAAACTGGGAGGTATTTGATATCTCTTTCTCCATTTATGAGGGCCCCTACAGATCTCATCTGACCCTCTGAGGCACGAAAGCCAGAAAGGCCCAGGTAGAGTGGGAAGGTGTCCCCTGAAGCACAGAAAACAGCGCACAACTGCTTCTTCTATAGAAAGGGAGAATGTGGCCAGGATGTGGTGGCTCCCAAAAGTCCTGGGCTTACAAAGTTTAGTCTCTACCACAAAGCTTCTGCACCGGGTTATTTCAGAGCTGAAGGACACCATAAGTATAGTCATATAATTTTGTCCTCAAGTGAAAGTATGTTTCTTTTGAAAAGCTGTTACTGATTTTATAATTTATTGCAAGTGTTTTCTACAACAGTGAATTTGAAAAATTTTACAACTAATTTTATTTCCATGCAATTTATTTTTTCTCATTGAAAGGAACTAAATATGGTGTTTTCAGAACTGTTCTTTCTAGAAATGTTCACAATTAAGTTATGTTAAAAAAATAGCAGAATAAAAATTACTGTTAAAATGGAAAATTTCATATCAATATTAAAAAATTCTTAAAAGTTCTTTAAAAATCACCAAAGGTAACATAATAAGGATCATGATTTTTTCCTAATATTTCAACCACAAACTCTGTCCTGACACCTCTGATCTATAGCAAAAGTACAGAAAAAACAACTTCAAAACTCCCGGATTATGTCAGATGTGTAATTTTCAGTAGAAGAATATAAAAAATAAGAATTTATTTATATAAAATACATAGGTACAGATATATAATAAATGCATAGGAATATATTATGGATTTGAAACTCTAGATATGTCTTATGTATTATATGTGTATACGTCATATACACACACAGAGGTATTTACATACACAAATGGATGTGCTCATCCATATATACACACACATATCTAACTTGAATCCTGTATAAACTGTGGAAACAACTAACCTAAGCTCACGAAGGTGATATCAGGTAGATACTCTACCATTTCTTTTTTTCAATCATCTGCTGCAAGCAAATAGTCTGATATACAAAGAAAGAGAGTAAATTACCAGAAACATTTTCTGACTGATGGGTAAGAGCCCCTGCTCTAAAACCAAATATGTGTGAAAGGTCAGGCTATGTAGCTTTTTTAAAAATAGAAGCACCCTAGTGATACTTTTTAAAAACAAAAATCTTACTAGTGACTCCATTTACCTAAATTAAGTACCACTTTCATTTTGTGAAACTCTTAAAGCAGGAGATTTACAAGGACAAGATAAGAGGACTGGCAGATGTTCTTTGATTCATTCATTTGAAGGGAAGGGCATTTGGAAATGGCATTGGCACAGAATGACATTTGGAATAATGGCCCATGATTCTGTTGGCACTTTTAGTGTTAAGCAAGTGATCTGCAAGGTAAAGTGGATTCACAGTTAGAGTTAGCACCAGTGCACAGGTCGCCTGTAAAAATAGAAGATTCCATTATTCTTCAGGCTCCCCAGAGGGAGCAAGGTCTCCAGCATCATTACCAGGACTAAATCTGACTTTTCTACCTCCCTAATTTCCTCCTAGTAATTATAGGTCAAGCACTCTTTTGTAAAATATAAAACCTTTGTTCTTATCAAAAATGAATAGCTGAGAAAAAAAATTATGGAGTCCTAGGAAAAAAATTTCAATTAGAAAACCAAGCTAATTTGGTATGACCAAAGACTGTCAGGCATACTGACAGTGTTCTATTATGCAGTCATTTGGGCTCTTTCAAATTAGTTATGTTAATGTCCTGTGAGTGAATGTAACACTTGGATGGGACAAGATTTCTGCAATTAATTTCTGCAGTCAGTGGAGAGACAAGCAAATTTATTTTCCCCCTCTCTGGGAATTGGTAGTGGAGGGTATGAGGTAGAGAAAGTGCATTTAGGAACAGAGTACAAGCTAAACACAAGCCCTAAATAAAGCAGAAACAATGGGAACCAATGCCTCCTCATTCATTCAATTGACAATGTTTTGCAGCTTAAACCTGTTTTATTAATTATGTTTGACATTTCCTTAATTAGTTTCATTTACACCAAATCAATCCCTACTGCTGTATGGCATCATTTATCATTTTGAAAAATTTGCATACTGAGTGCTGACTTTTTCTACTTAATTATACATTAAAAGTGTCAAGCGTGCTTGCTGCCTGGCATTATCTGCGCCAGAAAGGTTTGTGGCTGGACTGCAATGGTATTAATCATTAAGAGCCCCCAAGTGCTGCTGGGTACTATCTGGGGAGTAGAGTGGCTCTCATTTTAACGCTAGAGAGCAGAAGTGGTTCTGTAAAATGACCCAAAGCAAAAACAAAATAAATGGCCTAAAACCTCCAGTCTACTGTAATGCTTCGCTCTTTCAGTGGAAATAGGCTCTGGGAAAAAAAATAAATATTTACTGTTAACTATTAGCCCCCTACATGTTGAAACTGCAGAGACAGCTCCTCAGGATGGGTGATATCCTGTCTGAATGCGAAACGTGATATTTCAATTAAATGTATATCAATGTCTTAGTAACAGATAAACCAAAGCACGTATGTATCAGATTGTACTGATTGTTACTGTTTGTTTGTTCTTTTACTGTATTTAAGTTAAAACCAAGAATTAACCTCCCCTCAAAAAACCTATAATTAACATGAAATCTCTTAAGAAGTAACGAACCATATCTTAAATAAGAGGTTATGCCACATTCTCCAGGTAGTTAGGAAGGAATGTGGCTCCAGCCACAAGTCATTCCCAAACAGAGGTGCAGGTATTTCAGCAGCTGTCAGTCTGGCAATTCGTAGGTGCACTTCCAATTCAGAATAACAGCTGCCTTTGAATAACTTCAACTACTCATCACTGGTAGCTTCCAGAAATGCTCTTTTCTCCCAACAATTGTGCTCATCATTTGACTCCAAGGCCTTGTGAAGATTCTTAGCTGACCACTGGTTTCAGTAAAAATTGGATCCATTACATTTATCACATGTTCTCTCTTCTTCCATATGCCTAGTTAGGACCTGTGTTGAAATTGACATTTTTGGCCAGCCCAAGTTTTCAGTGGTCAGCTTAGTTCCTGCCTTTGACAACCAGTTGCAGGAATGGCTTGGTGATACCCCACCAAAGCAAATGCAAAGCCTAAGAGCTGTTAATCAGTATTTCCAAAGTCATATCCCGTTTTATAAATTCTTTGCTCTGATAGAGATTTTAGTGGTATTACATAAACACCATGATTTATAAAATTACCTAAGCACACCTATCTAGATTCTCCTCTGGTCAAAAATGGAATTTTCTGTGAGAAACCTCAAAAATACGTAAGCATATCATCTACGAGCTAGCAAACACAGATTCACACTTACCCTAATGTCTGTCACAGTATTCATCTCCCCTTTCTGCACTCCTTTCTTTCTCATCACCCTGAACAGAATCAACCTAAACTGGATGTCAAGTCATAGCTTAGCTCTAGCCAGAGGTGCAAATGGTAACCCTCAGCCAGTATGAGACATCACCATCAAGTGGGCCTGCTTCGGACTTCTGATCATTCTTATTTTCCATTACTGTAGTTAATCAAGTTCTTTGTAGGGGCTGTGATACTGATGAAAAGAATAGACATGCACTGTGCATGTCTATTTCTCACCCAAATAAGTAGAATTTCACTTCTGTTCTTATCTCTGCTTTTGTTTTTAATCTCTAGCACATACATATGCACACATGTCAGTAACAGCATTTTTGGACACTTCAGGCACATCTGCTTTCCCCATATCTGCCATTCAGGGATGTCAAGGGTATGAAGGTCATGAAAAGACATCTAATTTTAAGTTGAATACATCTGCTTCGTATGGGACAAGATAGAGGTAAGGGAAAGACTCATTCATGAATTGACATTGTAAGGAGAAACAACAACTTTCCGCAGAAGATCACAGAAGTTACTAGTGTCTCACAGTCCAATGCCTGCTCAATGAATTAGGGAGGAAGAGCAGAATTAGCGCTATTTGGAGGACTAGAGGGATGAGCACATGGTTATCATGGCCTCACACAGCCATAAGATTAATTTTTTTGTTTGTCTCCCTTGCAGTTGCTTGTAGGGCTGGGAAGAATGATGAAGCATGTGACTTTCTGTGTTGCCTATGTGATTTTGTCCTCTGCAGGACATCAGCGTGCCATGTTAAAGTAATACAGTCCCTGTAATTTCTGTTTCTAAAGACATGAGTATGGACATACCCTGTGGTGCTCACAGTCATGGAAGTATGCAGTAATTTCATTTGTTAGGGGTCTCTGGAGGTCATCTGGCCTAATGCACTGGCCAAATGAAGCACAACTCCAAAGACACATGGGTTTGCTCAGGACCCCATACAGTCCAACTCTGAGTACCTCGAAACATGTGGAGCACAATGCCCTCCCTGGGCAGTGTGACTACTCAGGGTGACCAGTCATCCCTTAAGGAGGACTTGACTACTACTGACTTCACGCAATTCTCATGTCTTTTGGCTGAAGCCAAGTAAAGCATACAGGTGTGTCTCTACCCCTATTACACAGTTCTGAAATTGTGTAAAACTGACCAAAAGCTGATGACGTATCTGACATACAGACAATGAGAGTGCATAATGTGCTTGTAATGTCTTTCACATCTCAGTCATGATTATAGCTGTGATAGATGCCTCTACCACAAATCTAGAATCACCAGTGAACCATACGTGACTTGTGGCCAATTTTCAGAACACCCTGCTCACCATTTCCAGATGCTTCCTGAAGGATGTGCAGGGCTGCTGCAAGGGCAGAAGTATCTCATCTCAGTATTATTAGCAGTAAAGTCTGCTGCTCCTGGGCTGGTTTTATGTAACAAAGGAAAACTCAACTGACTTAGAAATGCAGTGGAGAAACACAGAATAGACTTTGGCATTTAATTTGACAGGGACTATGCTTTAATAGAAATACAAAATGCTCATTTGATATTTCACCTACAATTATAGGTGTTTTGGCATAAACAATATCTTACTCCATAAGGGTAAGGGTTAAAAAGGTATCCACTTTGTATGCTGTACGCCAACCAGGCCTGCATTCATGTCACAACCTAAACTTACTGTGTTTAATATTCAAGTTCATTTTCAAATTTTTGCTCTTTAACATAATATATGCTATTTTGCAAGCCTGGTCAAAGAGATCTGTAACTAAATAATTTTCAAGTTTCCTTCATATCCAATGCATTATATGCAGTGTGAAATTATTTCCCCACTCTGTTCTTCAGAGAAGAGCAGTGCACAATATACATGATTTTGTTGTAAAATGTTTTACAGACTTCAAAAGTTACTATGTGTATATGCACAGTCATAATAACTAATTCTAAATGACCATTTAATTGTCTATTTTAAGTTAGGCGTGATAGACCATTACTAGGTAAGAATTCAAAACTTGCAAGACAAGAAGTGTATGAATGCTAAAATGATTTTTTACAAAAACCTTCTTTTTTCTTTTTTATGGTACTGCACTATAATGCTTCTTAGTCCAAATCCTCTTGTGAGTATACTCACTGTATGTCAAAATTGTAAGAAGCATAAACATAAAAGAAGTTAAGAATTTAGGCCATGTCTAATTCATAAGTCTTTTTTGTTTACACAACAATTTCTAATAAAAATTTAATTAGAAAATCAAAGATGGAGAGTTTGAGAAATTCATGCAACAAAACTGGGAGTCAACCATGTATGTGGATTTGAAACTCTAAACTCAGATCAATTTATCAAACTGTTCAGCAGGTTCACAGAATGCTTGTCAGCAAGTCTAGCCACTGCTCCACGCAGACATGTCTGTGTGTGAAAACTGATCTCTTGGTTTTGCAAAGTTAGCTTTGAGAGGTAAGGAATTTAAACTAAAAAGTGAATGTAGATAACTGGTGGTGCTATACCATGCAAGCACATAAAACTAAACCAATCTCACACTCTAACCAGAAATCTCTAGTCTATAAAGTTATACTAGACTAAAGTTTGAATTTGTGTTGAACTTCAGAGATAGGAAACAGAATTTCATGTATAAAAAATCCAAATTCCACTACAGAAAACACGACAATAAAGTATTAATTAGCAAAGCCACTAAAAATTTGCGCCGAAGTCAACAGAAATTAAGATTTTAAATTTCTGAATGTCCCATTTTCAAAAATGGTTAAGTATGTTTATTCATATATACTTGTATCAGATCATCACGTTTTTATAGTTTGGTTTTGGTTTTTTTTAATAAGATTCAAATTAATTCAAGATACCACTGCAAGCTTTAAATAAGTACAAAGGCAGGTATTTTTGATCACACTGACATAGGAATAACCACAGCAGCCTAACACTGAGTGTATGCTATTTCAGGTATGCACTTTACTGAGCTCAGACACAGTATACAGCAAAATATAATGAAATTCTATTCATAATAATAAGCACACAAGGTGATTTTCAAAGTAAAATATAGTCCCAAGTCCAGATCTTACTTCATATTTGAGCTCTAGATTTAAGAATTTCGGTAATTCCACTGTACTACTACACAAGTGTTTAAATTTTTTGAATGATTTACTCATGCTTGTGATTTACATGTATGAGTAGAACCACTCACAATGGTAAGCCTTCACTAGATCAGTCTCTAAAATTCTTTAAATACATTAAACCATTTGTCCCCACTGAGCATTAAATCTCTTGTCAGTTGAGTATTTTTTAATGAATATACTTTTGAGTTTTGTCATTATTTGAATGACTCAATTAACAGAAAGTCACCTCCCCCACTTTTACATACCAGTATATTCCAAAGATGTCCAGAGAAATAACCTTGCAAGGTGTATTTAAAAAGCCCTCCAGACAGGAGTAAGCAAAAGTATTTTGACAAAAATTTATTTTCTTCTGTCCTGATTGTAGATATATGTCAGTTAGTAACACAGTATTTGGCATTTTCTTTTAGGACAACTTTTGTCTCTAAAAATAAATGCTATCTAAAATAAAAACCAGTTCATAAACATTTTGAAACATGTTTAGCAAGCAAGTCTCCCAGTTCTCCTCCGCATGCTTCCTACACTACTTCAGTAAATGAGTTTCTCTCTAAATAACAAGAGATACAAGCTTATACTTTTCAACATCTATTTGAAATCTGCAATGCCTATGATTTTTTCCTTTTAGTAGTTTTCTTACAAGGTTGTTCAGAAGTGAATTGTTTCGTAAATTCCTCCTGTTTTAGTTTCTAGCAGTATTTATTCATCTGCATGCATACTTTCTCAAGCTACAGGTATTTCTCACTTAGTGCAGCCAAATGATGCATGGAATCGGCTTTTCAGAGTCCTTATAACACCTCTACAATCATACTATGGTAAATATTACTCTGCATTTTATTAGCAAAACTTGACATATTTCCACTTGTCTTACCCTATGTCCATCAACATAGCGACAAACTCGTAGATATCCTACATAAAAAGTATTACATAAAAGTGTCGCAGGAATTCTTCTGAAAAACAAGTGAAGGCTTGTTGTTGTGAAAGTCTTTCCTTCCAGGGTTATAAATCCCCTGCAAGGTAAGTGTCCCTCTATAGTCCTTGTCAAAGCACCTTGGAGAAGTTAAATGGTCTCCATGAATGTTCTCAACACTGGAGTATCAGAGAGGGAGGTGGAGGCAGTGACTGGGCAGGCAGTTCAGGAGACACTTTTGCAGAAGATGCAAGCTAGATATGTTCAAGACTGGCAAGGATGCCTCTTAAGCACTGGGATGAAACATCACACCTTTTAGATCCAACAACCTAAAATACAACTCAGATAATGAAACAAACAAATATGAAGGACAAAGCTGTCACAATGCAATAGTTATTGACAAAGAATCAAGGAGAATGCTGAGAACTCCCAGGGCTGTTAAGACTTCCTCAGAAAATTGTATACTTTCAAACAGTATGTATATCCAAAGGCACGACTGACCTGAGGCTGGCTGCTACCATTTGCTCTGCTTTAGGAGAAGGATCCTTTACCTAGCTTTCATGCAACTGTCCTGCCAAAGAAAAGTGGTAATCTGAAATGCAGAAAACAACCATTTTACCAAAGTTATTTTTGCCAAACTTGTTGATTTAAAGTAAACAAATGAAGATAATACAAAAAGTATAAATAGACAACTGAATAAGGTTGTTCTTTATTGAAGGTAGGGGAGAAATGAAAGGAATTTTAAGTACTGTCTAAGAAATAAAACTTCACAGAAATAGAAGACCAAATCCAGTTTGCTTTGCTGAAAGAGTACTCCCACTAACAGTGGAACTACTTAGGGATGAAATTTTTTTACTGTGCTAAGTAAAGACATGAAGTCTAAGCACCAAATATGCTACTCTCTAGTTATCACAAGGGCAAGTAAACACAAGGGCAGAATTCAGCCTCACAAAACCCATCATGACTTTTGCAGATTAAAGTCTAAGGAGGAAGGTGATAAAACTGGATATATGTGAGGAAAATTAAACAAAAAAACACAAAATAAACCCAGAAAGGTTCAAAGAAATTACCTTCAGCTTTTAAAGAGGCGCTTGAAGCCATTTTGGTTTAGATTTCTGTCATTTAAGTTTTTAATTAATCAAAGCAAACAGACCAGTAATATTGTTCTCAAGTAAATGAAATCTTGCTCAAATTAAAACTTAGAATTGTGAATTTGAATAAAGCATGGTTGTGCTTTATTACCTCTTAAGATCACTGTCTCATTTGTAATTTGGATAATTAAAAGGAGGCTATTAACTCTGTATACCTGAGCAAGGGGACAAGTTTTGCAAGGTGATCTCGTTGTTTTGCATTCAGCAGCAAGCTCAACCAGGTCTGGGTAATTTACCCAGCCTAATGACTTTGCAGATATTTTGCTTTTGTACAAATCATTGTGGTTTTTTCTTGCCTGTACATCAGGAGAATCAACATAATTTTTTAAACTCTCAAGATGCACAGAGACTTCTTCCTTAACAAAGATCCAGATCTACCAGAAAAAAAACCATAAAAAAATGAAACCCCGAACAACAATAAACAACAACCCCAAACAATACAAACCAATCAACCAAACAAGTATCACCAAACAAAACTAAACAAAAATACAAACAACAAACAGGGAAAAAAGGCAAGCAAAAAAATCAAAAGCCAAAATGACTAAATTGCTTTCCTGCACAGTGTTTTCTTTCCAGATGAATTTCAAAACCATAATCTATAATCTTCAGAAATTACATTATTTTTAGAGGATTTCTGCCATGACGATAAGACACTTTTTCTAGCTTTCATCTATGTTGATCTTTCATGTCAACCCCCACTGGAACACTGTTTAGGGACACTACATTTTCATTAAACACCTTTTTTATAATCCTGTATTTCAAGATTTTCAAGTCTTTGAAACTGAGTGTTAAAGAGCAGAAAGAGGTCTCCACCATGAAATTGGCCACTACAGCCTCAACCATCCCTTGACATAATTTAAAACATTGGTTTTTCCTTCTGATTTCTGCTTGAAGCCACCTGCCTCAGAAATTTAATTCCTCATGAATGTCACATAAGATACTTTATCTATCAAGATGATTCTTTTACTTGAGATTCCCCTCCTGTCTCCTCCCCTCCCTTCTCTTCTTTCTTTTTTCCTACTTGTCTCTTTTTTTTTTTCCATTTCTATTTACATTTCAGATATAACTTACAGAGCTATACCTCGTCCTTGGAGATTTTTACATTTAAAATTTTCTGCTTTCTATTTCAGCAAGGAAATAAATATACACCAATATGTGAATGTGGTATGTAAAGAACATATATGTCCTGTAATTCAATATTATATAGAAAGAAGTAGACTTGTACTTTACCAGTGCAACAGAAGAAGACTCCAAGTACAGCAAACACTCTCATAGCTGTACATAGGTTCTCAATCGCAGTGGTGTTGAGGTGATGCTGATTTCAGAATAGATCAGCAATGCAAGAACACATCTGATGCCTGTAGTAGTCTCACCCAGACCACTAAAATACATGCTGTCATATTTCCCTTGCTATTAATTAATATTAACAGGACACATTTGTATCTACTTGCAATGAGTCCTGCTTTTATTTGACTTTATGGATACACAGAAAGAGACAACCAGCAGAGTAGGAAAACAAGATATTATCATGGAAGATACTGAAGTTTAGCATATTTTCTGTCTTCCATTAAAAATAACAGTAAAGTTAGAATAAGAAGAAATATATTATGCCATCTTTAAAATTAAATAATGAACTCAATTATATTTCTTTGATTTTGGAGTTCACAGAAGTTCCCAAATTTTACTCACTTTCTCTGAAGGTATGCTATATCCTACTGTCAGCCAAAGCCCAGCTTAGACAAACAGACACACTTTCATTAATTTGTGGCGTATTTTCATGTAATATCAACATATAATATGCTTCAGCATTTTCAGCTCCATTCTGAGATACTTGACAAGCTCAGATTCCAAAGAGAAATTAGGGTCTGCAAGCACATTTTAACTGAGGCAAAAAAAAAAAAAATTATTCTCAGGAATCCCTGTTAACTAAAACTGCTATGTTTCAGAGAGCTCTGAAATTAGCACAATTCATGTTCAGACAGCCTTTCCAAATGTCTTCTCTAGATAATTCAGCTAAACTGTCGTATTTTTTAAAAGTATTTCAGAGTTGGTACAGAATGAGATCATTGTTAGAAACCTTTCTAATATACATGTGCATTCATATGCATTTTTCCCCAAGGTGGGGCTGTGGAATACATTTAGTAGACTATTATACATGGGCCTGTCTTTCTGTCATAATCTTTCTTTACATAGGACAATTTGTGGGACTCCATGATATGCAGCTAGCAGTGCCTGTACTCAAATGAAGTGATACTGAATTTCTATTATGCATGTGCCTTGGAAACCTAGCAGCTCGCCATAAAGATTTTATTCACACAGCAGATTTGTTGTTACTTAGATAGTTTCAGACAATTTTAGATTTGAATGGACATGGCAGGATCTGACAGCATAAAAAGAAATACCAAGAGAAACAAGCATGTAGAACCAAATGATATATGATGTAACCTAGAGAGCAATAAAGAAAGCAGGAAGTTAAGGTACTCTTGTAAACAACTATCTTTCAAGGAATTCAGGTTTCTTCTCCATAACACTTTTAAAATATTCAGTATGCATTACATAGGGAATAGATAGATGCATAGATAGATACATACACACACACACTTGTACACAGATGCCGCGCTTGTCAAAATCCTTTCTTGTCTCGTAATCTTTCTGGGATCACTTTTAGAAAATTCTGTCTAAGCTGCAAACACAGAATATGCAAATCTATGTATCAACCTAAAGTGTACACACAATTTATACTTCTCCCAAAGTTTCCTTTCCTGCAACTGGATGTACAGTTTTGTGCACACATTCCAGAATGAAGTAGGGTACTATTTTCAACACAGACATAGACTCTTTATTTCTCCCTTCATTTAACATTTCATTTTCCAGTACCAAGGGAGTAAATGTTTTTACATATAAAAAGCTGGGAGCCCCTGGTGGTCTAGTGGTTAAGGACGCAGCCCTGTAACGGTCGAGGCCCGGGTTCAATTCCCGGTCAGGGACACTCCCCGGGCAATCCATCTACGTCCTGAGGACCTCGCTGCCACCGTCCAAGCTCGCTTGGCCCCGGCAGATGAACCT
>JAWWMA010000100.1:1611276-1625301 GCA_035041425.1 Mionectes olivaceus | reverse complement strand
GGAAACATTCTTGACCTTTGCAGTAGCTGTATTCCAAACAGCACAGACTTGTGGTCACATACTGTCCAATTTAAAGTAGTTAATATTTTGCTCTACCGACTAGTACAGGGTTGGGTTTGTTTTGTTTCTCCATTTCTGTGTTTATTAAGATAGCTCCTGTTGCATTAGCACCCTACATGTTACAAAGGAACAACAAAAAGTGTCTTTGCTAAAATGCATTGTGAGTAAAAATAATTGCATAGCAGAAAATACTGGAGAATACATATAGTGGTATCATTCATGGTTAATGAGTTAAAAGGATATCACAGTGCATTTATAAATCACTACACAGTGTTGCAAAGTTTATTTAAATTCATTGTGCCTCATTATAATTGAGCTATGCACCTTTAGGTCTGAGTTGATTAGGAATGTTATAGCTCAGAATAGTTTTTAATTCAGCGAAACATGATGTGACCTTTACCATAATCCTGTGTGAAACACACTATAGTTTAGACATTAATAATGATACTACCTCTTTCTTGTACTGGTAAGATGCCACTTTAAAAAATTGTATTATTAGTTAACAGGCTTAGGACAATTTATCAAAACCAAATTATCCTTCTGTGTATAACTGCAGTACTTAATTCCAAGTTCCTCATCTCTTATAACTATTACCTACCCTTTAAAAATGTTAAAAACTAAAACATTATAGTGTCATGTCAGAGTAATAAGTCACATACACATACTTACTGACTCCCCATGGACTTACACGAATCCCAGCTTAGGGATCTGAGCAACATGGTGTACATTATACAGGTTATGCTATCTCTTTTGTTTGACCTTTGTCTTTATATTTAAGTGTAACATTTCCTTAAACCATTTTCTGGTAACTCTGCAGTTTCCACTAACAGTGCTTTTCTGCACTTTTGTCATTATTGCTCAGTTTCAGGCTAATATTCCAAGGATGACCAAAAAAATATGCGTACGACCTGAACCCAGCAATCAGTTCTATACAAGCTGGAGGACCATGGCAGTCTGAGAGAATTTGGATTTCCTCCAGTAAGCCTGACTTGCCACCTATGACCTCAGAGATCAGAGTGACTTCTCGGTCCTGCCTGCCCTTCTCTATTACTAAGTGCATTTCCTGGGAAAAGCTGTTCCTTTGGTTACATTTGAATGATTTGCAGTTTCCACCCTTCAAGCATTGTCACTGTGTTCAGTTTTGGGCACCTTGTGACATAGTGAGCTCCTCACTCCAAGTATGTCCAGAGAAGGACAACAGAGCTGGGGAAGGGTCTGGATCACAAGTCTGATGAGGCAGCTGGATATTTAATCTGGAGAAAAGACAGCTCAGGGGAGAACTTATTGGTCTAACAACTACCAAAAAGGGTGTTGTAGCCAGGTGGGGATTCATCTTTTCTCCCAAGTAACAAATTATAGGACAAGAGGAAAATAGAAGTTTCACCAGTGAAGGTCTAGATTGGATATTAGGAAACACTTCTTCATTGAAAGGTTACCAAACACTGAAACAGACTACCCACAGCAATGGTTTTCACCATCTCTAGAGGGCTTTAAAGGACATGGCACCTGTGGACAAGGTTTAGTGGTGGACTTGGAAGTTGGAGTTGATAGAGACCTTCTCCAGTTTAAATGATTCTACAGTTCTATGATCTATGATTATGATTCTATTAATAATGACTGTCCAGGATCCAGTAACATTCTTACTACCGCTATGTAAGATTTATAACGATTAATTTTGGTGAAAAAGGTACAGTTTTGCATCACTTACACAACTGTGTTTCTGATCCTGAGATTATTCTCTAAGTAAACACGAAATTTAAAATAACAGGCATCATGAAATTCAAAATAACAGGCTTAAATTATTTTGTTTTAATATTTTAGTTTATTTTAATATTTCTGAACAGGAGTGATCAGGATCATATGTCATCAAACAACATCAACTTATGAAACAAAAGACCTCAAAGAACTTTATTTGTTCACACTTATATCTATATAGGAGGAAATCAAGATTGAATTGACATTAGTTAACATGTTAAGTAATCTAGCCCTTTCTTCCAGCTGCAGCTGCAGGCTAATGTCCCAGTTTTAGCAGACTAAGATCAACACAACTGGGTCAATTTCAATTCCCTAAGCTGCATTGTGGGAAATATAGCTTGTGTCAAAACAAAAAAATACCTTTTTTTAAAGTTGAGATTTAGTAACTGACCTAGTCTCAATGTTCCTGTTTATAAAATTTCTCTTCTCAAGGGACTAGTGCTTCCTGAATACTTAATAGAAAATAAACAAAAATACTTTTTAATTTCCAAAACTGCAAAAGAAAACTTCCATTGTTCTTCTTGGCTTGTGCTGAGTGCTGCTTAGTTGTGAGGAAGAAAACAGCATTAGTGGTGGTGTGAGCCAGGAAAGCAAAATCAATTCAGTATGCTTTACTTCTGAAAGGTGTATGCAATAATAACTGCATTTCCAACATAAGTATCTGACTATGGGTCCTTTCCATCTTCCAGCATGGTCTGTCTCATCAATCAGAGCATCCAAGGAAGGAAAAGTAAGCATAGTGCCAGTTCTGAAGCTTAGACAGAACAAAGAGAAGAAAATTACAAAGAAGTTTGACCTGGTAATTATCCACATAGATTCAAATAACAAATATGCATTAAAACAGTTTCTGAAGACCTGAAGCTTTCAGAAGAAAATATAAAGGCATTTCTCCCTGGAAAACATTATCTTTCATCTTTGCATTCTTTAGAAAACCAGGTCTTTTCAAGTTTTCTGGCTA
This sequence comes from Mionectes olivaceus, assembly GCA_035041425.1. Classification (NCBI taxonomy): domain Eukaryota; kingdom Metazoa; phylum Chordata; class Aves; order Passeriformes; family Tyrannidae; genus Mionectes; species Mionectes olivaceus. Next base: position 1,622,528 of record JAWWMA010000100.1, on the reverse strand, counting down.
AGATGTTACTGTGTGATGTATCATGTGTTATATCTAAATGCATCTGTCATGAAGCTTTGAGTTGACACATGTTCCTATTTATACCTGTTCACTCAAGCAGTATTCACTTCCACACAAGATGGTTAATACAGTATCAACTTCTAGTGCAGATATTCTAAGAGCAAATCTTTATTATTGTAGCCATATTCAAGACAGAGCTTGTCAGGTCTGAATACAGCTCTCAAAAATAATTCAGATTGGGTCAAACTATGTATTTCAAATAATGCATGCTATATATATTAAAATTCTGCAAATATAAATTAATTCATTACATTCCAAATGAATATTCATTTTTAACAGTCTGCAAAATTGTCTGCAGAAAAAAATAAGCAAAGGTGTCTTTACTCTTGCTGAACACTTAAAGCTAATAAACAAATATTTGATGAATAGCTTTTTTTCTCATATGACTTACAGTAATATTTAGCATTGCATAGAAACTCTATGAAATATTGTCTACAGTGTTGTAGGCACTGAGGAAAGAAAACAGCATTTCTTTTCCTTACAAGTAATAATTCTGGTCTGCATTTGCTTGGTAAAATGCCAGAAGACACAGAGAAGTGTCTACAGAAAGGAACAACTCAGGTGCCTTGTGTTGTCCAGACATTCGTCTGTGATTGTTGGGGATTTAGACACCTCCAAGCTAATGTACTGCTCATAAGGACTTGGAGGAGCACTGACAGACTGCAAAATGAGACCAATCATGTATACCAAGAGATGACAGCTCAGATCTGGTGAAGTAGAAGGCTTTATAAACAATCCCTCTTAAAATATACACTGTCTTGCATCTTGGTTTTTTTCATGTTATGGCACTTTACGAAGCCATAGGTTAACAGAAGTAAACGTGATGTTGTTTTACTTTGCCCAAATGAACACTCTAAACAGGACAGCCCTGGTTGACGGAAACAAAGTGCAACTCAAGAAACCAGTGTGGGATCCAGTGTGTGAGGAAAAAAATGCGCATAATTATACACTCCCTCCTTGACAAACCAGGATGTCATCTTATTATTAAAAGCTGAATGAACTGGATAGCATATTTTACATGCTTAAGTCAAATAAAGGCACAGGAAAAAAATAGTAATGTAATATATCTGTATACATTTAAAGCAAAGTTGAATTTGATAAATCAATTGTATTTTCTATGAAAGCAACTGCAGCCATACCTCAAGCACCAGAGTTTTCCAAGAAAATTCTATTTAATGGAGAAAGACTAAAGAAATAAATCAATTGTGATACAAGTTCAAAGACTAAAGTCTTTACACATATTTGCATTTTATTTAATACTTTACAGTAGAAATCATAGAAGGGTATTCCCAGAATTAAGAAAAGTCATTAATACATATTTATTTCCTTTTTTTAACTCTTTTCTGTGACATTTATAATGTTAAAATATTTATCAATTTCCAAGAGCTGTATTTGGACATTTCTTTGATTTTTAAAAATATATTTAGCTCTTAAGAAGCATTGAGAATTGGCACTGCTGAAGACCACATAATTCTGATGTTTACCCAAACAGAAAGGGAGAGTAAAGCCAGTAGTGCTTCTCTCTTTTGCATGCAGATTTGAAAAGATATCCTGCAGGAAAATAAGTACTAACTTCCATGGGAATATATGATTTTTCTGATATCTGTGCAGAAACTGTCAATAAAAATAAAAATCAGTAGTTACTGTAACTCTTGGCATTGTGAAATAAACCAATTGACTAAATTAAGAAGTCAAACCACCATACCATTTCACATGGCTTAACAAACACCTTTGATTATGTATATATTTTTAAAATAGTAACATACAGCATGATGGAATTAATGAGAGTTGGAAAATTTGTCACTCTGCTACTTCTCAAAGATCTTATAGGAGTTATATATATTTAAACATAAAAGGTTCCTGAAATAAATATTTTACCAAACTTCTTGGGAGACTGATTTATTTTTCTCAGATTTTATGCTTAGCAAAATAAGTAGAAATCTGTCATACTATTACAAGCCTAGTTTTTAAGCTCAGTTTTATCTCATGATACTATAAACATCACCAAAAACATTTCTCTACTGTCAGTATTTCAGAGGCAGTTTCAAAAATGCACAGTATTGTTGTAGCTCAGTCCTACTGAAACCAATACAAACCATCAAGAGAAAAAGAAAGGAGGTCTCATTGGGATAGTTTTCAATTGCTGAAGGCAAAAAGTAGTCTGATGTTCTTAAGAAATTGTTAAAAACAGGGAAGGAGGAAAAGAACTCAGGCAACACAATGCAGTGGGGAGAGAAGGGCTGGTTGCAATCCCAGTGCAGTGGTGTCAGCCCTGGGGCTACCCTGATAGACATCCTGTCCAAGGCAATTAGAAGAATGTGAGAAGCATCCAGTACAATGTCACTGACAAAATTTAGCTTAATTCCCCAAAGAAATTCCTTTCTGAGGAGATAGGTACTGCAATAGTTGCGTTTTGAGGAAAATTTTGCAGCATATTCTTGAATGGGCAAGGCCACACACATCCTCAGCACGAACAGTTGGGCAATACAGCTGAGGCAATACATCTCAGCTAAGAGAAAAAAAGGTGTTTATTTCAGCAGAGATCTTCATCAATTCCTCTTACACATGCTCTCCAACTAATATGGCTAAAGAGAAAATCTGCGCATATGTATCTCATTTTATAAAAAAATCCCTATCAAATAGCAGAAGAAAAAGTGAAAGATGACAGAGAATGAGTTAATAGGATATTTAAAAATTAAAACAGAGAAGAAGGGATGAAATTCTAGAAAGTAAATTGCAATACTATAACAAAGGCTCAGGAAAGTCACAGACAATGCCTTTATTGAAGGGCTACATTGGTCTACTGCTCCAGTGTAATTCTATATTTAATGAGCATGGTGATAGGTGTTTGTCTTTTTATTCATTGTGTTTCTAATCCCATATAAATATTTTCCTCCTTCTTGGAAAAATGTTCAGTGAATATTAGGAAGTCAGTTCTGAAAAAGGTCCCATCCCAGGTTGTTTTTTAAGTTACAGAAAAAAAGAATTCAGATTTTTTTAAATCACAGACATTTGTGTTTCTGTATAATTTTAATTTAGATTAATTTTTCCTCAGAAATTACTTTTTTTAATATGTGGGGGTTTTTTCTTGGTGGGACCTGATTAAGAGCAGGATTTGTCTACATGTACATATAATATGCTATACACACATAACATTACATATCTAAAGGCTAGTTCAGTGAATTTAATGACCAAAATATAAAAAAGCATATAAATTTACTTACTTTGTTAACTATCTTTGATTATTTCTTACTAAAAGTACTGAACATAGGGTTGACTGAAATGAACTGATATATATTTCAGTTCTCTTCTTCAGGCAATGACATCCTCTGCAGGCTTTGCAGGCTAAATGTAATACTATTCTTATTCCCATTACTTACTACTTCTCCCAAGCTTTCATTTATTTAGTTTTGCTATTTCGGTATTTTTGCTATTTAGTTATTTTGGTAAAAGTATATGTTTCTTCATATCCCGCCTAAGTGTTTTTCAGTCTACCCTGATGCTGAGGAGGGGTACAGTAAAGGTAAAGTGTCTGCACAAAGTAGTAACAGAGAAATACATTGTCTTGGTAACTGAACTTCAAGAGTTAGATAGCGGTTCAAGGAACACCCTATTCTCAGAAAAGGACGGGTGTCTCAGAATAATACACATCTTTGAATGTAACCGATCCATGTGCTTGCAAAGAAAAGCGAGTCAATATAAAACTGCTGAGAAGGGAAATTGAAATAACTTTAAGAGTCATACTAAGCACAGCAATGCTTGCCTTCTAACCAACACTGGGCTGCACAACTGGAGTAATGTGTTAATTTATGAGCTCAGATAAATTCTGGGCTCAGAACTATGTTGAAGGCAGTCCAGCAAAGGTCCATGACAATTATTAGGTCATTGGAGCATCTGATATACAAGGAGAGCCTGAGAGGGCAGGATGTTCACTCTGAATATCACTTTAGGGGGATGTTGCCTATGCGTATAAGGGAGTAAAGAAGACAGACCCAGACTCCTCCCAGTGACGCCGAGGAAATGGGTGAAAGGCAGTGGGCACAATATAGAAAACTTAATTCAAACAAAAGAAAAAAAAATTACAAAATGCTTGATTAAACTTTGGAACAGGTTGCTTGAAGAAGTCTCCGTCTTTGGGGATATTCAAAACTCTGATACTCTGGACTACATAATGTAATAGACATCCTAGACTGTGTAAACAGTTAAAAGGAAAAGGACATGAAAAGGAACACTTTACCTGAAAAGTACATAACTTTTATGACATATCTTGTATATTTGATGCGTCAGCCTGGTTCTCACAGGTCTAACAAAAATTAGGGTACCCATTTATGTTCAATCTTTACTCTTCTAAGTTATTCTGGAGATGGTTGTCTGGTTTCTGTTCAACACTCAGGGTAATTCCCAAGTAAGTACATTTTTTTTTGAGAAGTATGAGAAACACAAAATCTAGGTGAGATTCTACTGTGGCAAAATGAAAGTGTGAGAATATGACAAGAATTTTTTGAACAGCATGGAAAGCAGCAGTTTCTATCCCAGAGCTAAACAATTAGTAATATACATACTAAACAGGAGGGAAAAAAAAAAACAAACAAAAAAACCCCCGAAACCAAATAAACAAAACAAAACAAACAAACAAACAAACAAAAACAAACAAACAACAAAAAAACAAAGCTGCAGGGAATTTACCATTAACTATACACATAGATCTCAATAAGTTTGTGGCCATACTTCATATGCTTGCTTTAGTAAATACATGCAATGCACAACATTTTGTTAGGCTACTAATTTATGTCAAGATTATGTCTAAGTGCTCATTCTAGCCACTTGTGCTGGTAATGACCCTGGGAGTATAAACACATAGCCACACCAAAAAGCTGTGAGATGCAAATCTTAATAACGAGAGGAAATGAAAGGCATTAAAGATGTCTAAGTATTAGGTACAATGATTGATACACATTTGACCAGATTTCCACAGACGACTCACAAAGGCATAGAGTGCAATTTTCCCACAAGTATATGAATCTGTTAGTCTGTATGTCACAAAACGTAGTAAAAGTTAGTTGTTAATCCATTTTAAAATAAAATAACTGGCATTACAGCTCAAAGGAGCTCATTTTTGACCACTAGTTGTGGCATGCTTATGTTAGCTTAAAATGAACACAAGTTACAGGTTATGATTGCTGAAAAAACTTAACAAAGGCAGTTCATGCAGGAAACACAGAAATTCCTTTCAATTTTAAATCTTACAGTTGGAAGTGGAATACAAATATAAGACACAAGATATTTGTCAGTACAGTCCAGAATATTTACCAAAAACGTGGTTAATATCCAGATAATCTAACACCTGTATTATTAAAATAGCTTTTTTAAGATTGACCAATTTCAGGAATAAATTGTGACCGCCAAACAGACTGCTTGTGATGAAACTTTGTAGAAACTAATTAAAAGTATCAATTGGTACCTTCTGCTTGTTTTGGGAATCCTCAATACCATGCAGGATTTTTCTTGCAAAGCAACTAAAAACTTCTTACTAAAGAATGAAAGACAAAAATCATCCTCTAATTACTGAAGAAGAAAAAATGTGAAAAGGTATATGAAGAACACTGAGTTCAAAGATCTAAAACTTTAAGGTTTGTAACAAGAATGTGCTCATGCTAGGCGCATACACTTAAACATTTACCAAATAAAGAAAAGGGACTGTCTTTAAAATGTATGAAGAATTACCTTGTCATGAAGTAGACAATAAACATTAAATTATCAAAGATGGATTTTAGAAGGAAATAAACTTTCATAAATGTGTGGATCCAAATACCACAGTGTGAATGTAAAGTCAAACAGTTTTAAAAGATTTTGACAAAAGATCTATGGAGACATAGTCTGAAAAAGTGTTGTTCCTTTTCAATAGGAGCAAACTCAAGATGTTATAGGCAGGCAGGAGGATAAAACCAGTCACCTGTGTAACTTGGGAAGCAGTTGTAGACCAAATATTCAGCAAGAAAACATTAGAACCTTTCTGTGAATAATAATGAATCTTTAAAAAGCAACAAAAAAGTGGGATGCTGACTTGTGCTTTATAAATAGGAAAAGACCTAGAGTATCTGAAATTATCTTTTTTTTTCCTGTTCTGACAAGCAAAGTTTTAGGTCAATTAAAGTGCATTTCTAGAAGAAATTAACTATTTACATAAGGTTCAGAAAAACATGAATGAAAAATAGCAGGGGCATAGAAATAGAGTCTACAAAGAAATATATGTGAATATGATATATAAAAGAATAGAAACTGGTACATTTAAAGAGGAAGACAATCAAGGCACATGTGACAACCATTTTTAAATTTATTAACAATTTCTATGAGGGCAAAAGGAGCACTGCTTTCCAATATGATAAAGAGTCACAGGCTTCTGCTACAGGCAGGTTACATTAACCACAGTAAACGCCAGAATAAATTAGGAGACCTTACGGAAAGATTAGACAAGCCTATACCAGAAATTACAGGGGCATCTGGCTCTTTTGAGACCTGAGCTGCCTGCATGATTTCACAGGGTATCCCCAGCCCCATGAAAAGACATATATATAAAAAAAAAAAAAACTCAACAAGAAAAACAAAAGTAATTGATTATTACTTTAATTTTCATGTGGCAGCTTCACTAGGAGATTCTATAGCTAATAATGACATCAAACCTTTCTTAATCACAGTTTATTTAATAATGGTCTGCGTTATGCAGTGAAGTGCTAGTTAGGTCATGTTACTTTCCCTGATCCCATGGAAACCAGAAACCAACGGCTCAGTTGAAAGTGGCCTATATAAGGATGCATACTCAAACTTCAGACTATAATTAGTATTATGAAAATCCAGGAATACACCAATGAAACATGGGTCACCATCTGTTGACATATGGGAAAAAAAGGGAAGAGAGGAAACTGAATGTCTGCCTAATTAGAAACTGCTGTCAGTGACCAACACTTGCAGCTAAATACAGAGATATGAAAGGTAAAATAAAATCCCATACTATGCTGAGTTCACAGAAACTGATATTCACATTTATACTGGAAGACAAGATTTTTAAACATGCAATGCTATCATAAAAATACTTCTGTAATCCTGGGAGATCATTATTTCAGTCTGAATCAAACCATAATACTTCTTTCATTTTTTCAGATTGATCAAGGTCACTGTTTGTCCAGAAGCAGGTATTGAGGAGGTCATATAAAAGAGAACAATTCTGATGTAAATATTTAAAAATTAAAATGTAATTGTGAAAGTATATGGAGCAAATACTTTATATCCTCTGATATGTAAGCATACGGCTCTCTTTATTACTAAGTATACTACAATTAAAATGTATTATGAAAATTGAAATCTTACCCAACAACTGTCAGTCTCAAGGACCATTTTTCCCGTAGTCTTCCAAGAATCTGAAAACTGATACATAAAAAGCAGCATGAAGCCTTACCTCCATGGCCTAAGTGTTCCTGTGAGCAGTTAACAAAGATGATAACCTGTACTCTTCAAGTGTAGAATAGCAGCTGTGGTTAGATCACAAAACATCGCCAGGTGGACACCACCTCAGTACCTTGGCACTCACTCATCCACAGCCTATCTGGATTTCCCAAGAAGGAGCTGACTGTACTCCTACTTCTCTCCAGAAATATCCTAGGTATTGCTTGTTATTAAGGAGCTTCCCTGGCTGACCATCCAGGAGGCACTCTGGGAGTCACACTTGCACCACCTGAACTAGGACTGAGACCCCTTCAGAGCTAAAACATCATGCTTACATAGACAAGGTTTCCTTACAGTCTCAACACTAAGTTTCCCATAGCAGTGTCTCAGTTGTTTGGATTCTTAAAATAATTTAATCTTGGTGCAATAACAAAATAGCAATTCAAGATGGGTGCCTCTGAGGGACCCTTAAGAAAGGAGTCCCAGGGATTTTATATCCTCACAGTCTAAGCAGGCAAAAGTCTGGAGTCATTGGCTCTTGCTGTCTCTGAGTGTCAAATGCAATAAATAGGTCCACATGCTTTTTGTTATACAAAGATACTGGGCCAATTCATGCATGGCCTCCTGACTCGGGCTCCCACCATTTCCCTCAGCCAGAGCTCAATCTGCAGCTGCACACTGAGCTGCATCCACTAAACATGTACCTCAACACTGTGACCAACCTTTCTCAAAACTGTCCTACAGCATAAGTTGGGTATGAAGTTGACTTTGACTAAGCTACACCCTGAAAAAATGTAAATGCTTTGAGTTACAAACAATCCTTTTAATGTGGCTTTACGATGCCTAATGAAATGCCATCCAAGGCTATGCTCTTTAATATTTAAAAAATAGTATTTAATACTACATTTATGTGTCAGAAGACTCCACCAAAGTGTATTAGAGCAGAAGATGGATTCAAAAAGTTTGCTGCTCACATTGCACATTGAAGTTACTAGAGTTTCAATCATTACTCAGTTAAAATATATTTATAATAGTTGCTGAAAATTTGTTTATTTTGTTAGACTGTCAATTGCAAGAAATAAACTCTAGGTCAGATATTAAGCGAATAGTGCATATGGACATGTACAATTTTTAATTGTTGCATTGTTCTAGTGCTATTATCTTTTTATAAAAATAAGGTTATGTTTTAATGATCACAAATACAGCATGGATATCCATGCATCACAATTTTAACTCAAAATAAAGTAAACGTGATTATATTTTATTTCATTACATACTGATACCACACCAACGAAACATAGCAAGATACATTAAAAAATGCATTCTCAATTTTAAAACATTGTTTAAAAAAACCCCCAACATTATTACTCTCCTCCACTTGTAATACAGGAGCATCTGCTAAACAGTACTATCATTCTCAGTAGAATTTTATGTTCAAAACAAAGAATAAAGAAAATTATGAGGGGAAAAGGTAGCAAATTGGTAATAGAATCAGAAGCTCTGTTTCACAGGCTGTTGATGATCACTTTTCTATTTTATGTGTCAGGTTTAAATTTCCCTGTGGCAGCAATTTAAATCTTTTCTTCTTTCCTGAGGCTGCTTAAAAATTTAATTTAGCTCAGGCATGGTGTCTACATTTTATAATAGGAATATAGAAAACTCTTGTAATTTGGGGGATGACCCTTTTAACAGATTAGAGAAATTTAAACATAATTAATCAGCTTTATTCATAGAGTTACATGGGCTTTCCACAATTTACTCATGTAAATTTCTTTGCTTGAGTTACAGTAGACTACATTAGAGAAGGGTATTTGAAGGCAGATATTCACAAGTCACACATTCATGTAGTGCATACACTGTGAAGGAGTCATTTGCATGCACATCCGCACACACACAGATACACATCCATAAATCCAATAAATCTACATCTCTTCAGAAGTTTCATCAGTCATTCTCAACTCACATTAACTCCTTCACTTTCAAGTTCCTGTATTACTTTTTCTGTGTTTTTGGCTAAGGGTTTAGTTAAGGGTCAGAAATTGCCACATTTTTCTCCTTCTCTCCAGAGTTAGAACATGCCAGTCCTCAATATGAAATGGTTCAAAAGTCAGACATTAGAATCACAGTTGTTGTTTAGGGTTGTTGAGGGTTAGAAGCAAATACTATGTTTTAAAATAACACAGTCACTGCCAAAATCTTAACCATACAGTTTGTTCTTTTTCTCGTAGGTTACAGCTTAAGAAAATTCTAAATGGCTTTAACTGGTTTTGTAAACTATAGAGCTCAACATAGTAGATTTAAAAACTACATTTCTCAGATCCTTTATCTTATCAGCAGATGAATTTTCAACAGGGTAAGAGGTGTCTCTTCTTCCACTTCTGGCATATCCATAAATCTTTAGATTTTTGAATGGTTTTGGTAGTCTGAGGAGGTCCCAGCTGACTGGAAGGTGACAAACACCTTTTTCAAGCCCCTATTTCCAAAAAGGGCGAAAAGGATAACCCTGAAAACTACAGGCCTATCAGTCTCACAGTGCCTGTTACGATTATGGAGAAGGATATTCAGGGAAGTCTTGAAAAATACCTGGAAGGTAACATAGCCAGCTCAGCTCTATGAGGGGAAAGTCCTGCTTGTCAATACTGATTTCCTTCCATGACAGGGTAACCACCCAGTTGATCAAGGGAAATCAGTTGATGTTATCTTTTCAGATTTCAGTAAAGTTTTTGATACCATCTCTCACAGTTTCCTGCTGGACAAAATGTTCACCATACAGTTGAATAAACACATCATGCAGTTGGTGAAAAATTGGCTCATGGTCACACAAAAAGGATTGTAGGGAATAGAGTTACATCAAACTGGCAACTAGTGTGGTTCCATAGGGCCATCTAAGACCATGTGCTGTTCAACATCATAAATGACCTAGATGGTGGACTTGAAGGGGTACTAAGGAAGTTTGCAGAGAATACTAGATTGGGAGGATCTGCTTGTTCCCCAGAAGGCAGAAGAGCCCTGCAGAGAGACCTCAAAAAATTAGAGAAATGGGCAATCACCAACTGTACGAAGTTTAACAAAGATGAGCACCAGATTCTGCACCTGGGATGGGGCAACCCTGGGTGTACGTGAAGACTGTGGAATGAGATGCTGGAAAGCAGTGCCGTGGAAAGGGTCCTGGGCTTCCTGATCAAGTTAGATATGAACCAGCAGTGCCCTGGCAGCCAGGAATACCAACCGTGTCCTGAGGTGCACCACCAGCCAGTCAAGGGTGGGGATTGTCCTGGTCTGCTCTGCACTGATACAGCCTCACACTGAATATTGTGGCAGTTTTGGGTACCATAATTTAAGAATGATATTAAGCTGTTAGATAGTGTCCCACAAGGGACACAAGGATGATGGAGGGACTTGAGGGGAAGGCTTAATAGAAGCACCTGAGGTAACTTGGTGTGTTTAGCCTGGAGAAGAGAAGACTGAGGGGAGACTGAGATATCTCAGTCTGTAGCTTTCTTGAGGGCAGGCACTGATCTCTTCTCTCCAGTGACCAGTGACAGGATTCGAGGAAATGGCATGACAATGAATTAGGGAAGGTTTAGGCTGGTAATCACAAAAAGGTTCTTCACACAGAGGGAACAAGTTCCCCAAGGATGTAGTCAAAGCACCAAGCCTGACAGTGTTCAAACAGCATTTAGATAACACTCTCAAGCAAATAAGTGCGATTCTTGGGGCTGCCGTGTGCAGGGCCAGAAGCTGGACTTCAA
>JAWWMA010000100.1:1565565-1607581 GCA_035041425.1 Mionectes olivaceus | reverse complement strand
TGTCTCACCTAAAAAATCCAATGCGCAGGCTGGAAGGTGTAAAGACCTTCCCCGGATCTTCGTTCGCGAAGACTGGTTATTTAAAATTTTGTTGCATGCATTTTCCTAAAAGGTGTACAAAGACGACAAGTTGCTTACTCTCTAAAGAACTTTCTTTTAAAGTTTAAACATATATTAATAGAATATTAATAATCTATTAATGAAAGTATACCTCCACCATGGAAGTATTCATCTCAGCTGATATTGAGTTCATGATGTTGGAAATTAAAAACTATATACAAAAAAGGCCAAGAAAAGAAATAAAATAAAATTTAAAAGCAATGAAGGCTTAAAGTAACTTTGGCCTATTGAAACCACATGGATGTGACAAAACAAAACACCAGTGATGCTGAAACAGAATAGAACACTTTCAAACTTATTTAGTTTTGTTTTGTCATGAAAAGTAAGATATCAGGATGACATCCTGTCTTCTTTTACAGATTTCTATGAAACCCTATACAAGCATGCTAGTAATAAACCAAAACACAAATGATATCAGATGCAGAAATAGTCCATTAGGTGACACCATCCCTTCTACAGCCAACACAAAGCTATTTCCCCACAAGAAAACCTTACTCTAGACTGTTTTTTGAACACTCAGACTATGGGGTTTCCATCACTTCTCTCTAGAGACTATTGCATGTTTCTAATACATCTCACTATTAGATACATTTTCCTGGTAATAGGACTAAATTTTCCTTTGCTCAATTTCATCCCTGAAAAATGCATCCCTTGGTTGCAGTATGAAACACTTGCTGGTTCAAAGCTAACCACGTGTCTTTTTGCTTCCATGTAGCAGCATAACCTACAGTGCTCTGGTTTTATTCACTTTATTCTTAAAGACTCTTAAAAGTCACCATTTTAGTACATAAAACACCATTTTTTTCCATTCTTATTTTTTATCTGTGGGAATTCCACTTCCCCATTTTCCAGACCTTGAAATTTAGAAAACTGCACCTTTATGCAGTGTTACTGGCTTGTGTTCTGTCTACCTGGATTTTCAAAAGCAGGTCACTACTCACAGAAGAGTTGAGAAAAACTTTAGCTGTCTGTGAATATGCAATTTGACTTCTTTAAACATATAATTTCATGGCCTACTTTCTTATACCAAATGGACTCAGACATATCTAGTACATACAGGTGCATTCAAGAGAAGCTTCTTAATTTAAATTTTAAATATTTAAATAGTACATTTACCCTATGTAAATTCATTTCCTTGATAAAAAAAACCAAAAAAACCAACAAAAAACCCCAAAAAAACAAACAAGGAACAAATGGAGAAAAAAGAGAGATTACTTGATTTACATCTAACAAAATTTTATCTCTCAGCTTTTTATTTTACTACATTCTTACCCTGTAGTGCCACACATACCACAGTCCTGTTCTTGAGAATATTAGCGGTGTTGTGCTACATCAGCCCAGTGGCCTGGATGCAAGCAGGCACTAGAAGGACTGTTTTTCCTGGTTTGAAGGAGTTTCTGAACAGTGTACACACAGTACGTGTTTCATTTGGTGTTTGTTGTTTGTTACAGTACATGCCTATACCTGTTTAAATCATTCTCCAAACACTGATTGATACAGATACTCCTTGTCTAGTGATTTAATATTATTCAAGGCGTAGCATATTTGGACCCTCAAATATTTAGAAACTTGGGAAGATTGGTAAAAGGTGCATTTCATTATAAAATATAAGAAATTACTTTGGCTCAGTGGAAAGTGAAATCCAGTGTTGACTGCTGAGAAATTCAAAGTGCAAAATTAAATGTCATATGGATGGCAAATCCCAGAAGTTGTTTAAAAGATATATATATATATATATATCAGCAAGGCACATAGGTTCAGCTATCAGAGAAACATTTGACTAAGAAAACAGTTTCCTGCTTTGGCTGAAGTTTTCTTTAAAATCAGGGTCAAGTGAACTTGTTTTACTAAAACAAGAACTGACCTGAACCTTCACCAGACATGAACTACTTTATAAATATTTCAGAGTGGCATGAAAAATGTAAAATTCTGCAGAAATGCTTAAGCATGTATTGCTTGATTCTGCCATCCTTACTCACATCAAATAGTCTATTACTCTTTGAGTAGTCCCACAAAACATATGTATTTACCCAGGGAATAAGACAGCTGCACAATATAATGGTACAGAACAGCACTATTTTTGCCCACTCCTTTATTTAGTGGTTGGTGAGGAAGATGTCTCACATACCAGACCTGACAGTAATGCACAATAAAATGCCTAGAGAGAGGTAGATAACACTATGTTTAAAGCAATTTCTGAACTAGACCCTTTTCTAATCTCTGCTTTAAGTACGGTACTTAGTAACAATCTGAATACATTTTTTCTATGTTAAAATCTTCTTTTGACACTGCATCTGTCTCGCAGCCAACATGCCTGACCCAGATGTACCAAGTAAGCCCTGCAGATTATTTGTCAAACAAATTCTGGAACCTAATATTTGGGTCTTTTATTTAATTGGTATGCAAATGAAGAAACAAGACAGCATTTGTGCTCGATACAGTTGTCACTTCTAATTCTGGTAACATTCATTATCATGCTTACAGATTTTTTTTCTTACACTCAACATCTGCCAATACTACCTAAACTGCAGGAAGTTGACAAACCTGTGCAAACTTCCTCTCAGTCTCCCTCTCGCTTTTTGTTATCTGTTTCATGCACACTAATTTTGTGCATCTGAGGCCTCTGCTCGCCAGAATTATGCCTGCTTCCTAACACCTCTGCCTCCAGAGCTTTGGATTTGAAATTGAATAGACACAGAGCCAATTTATCATAGGATGACATGTGTCATGTTCATGGTATAACCAGAGGGACCTACTGTATGCACTGTATTTATCCTTTTGTTGTCAACACGGACAAAGACAATACTGGCAATAGACAGGTATTAAATTTTTAAAATGCAATACATATACTCAACTGTTGTTCTTTTAGAGTTGGGGCTTTTAAATGTAGTACTAGCTCATTTTGTTCAACAGCAGATTTCTTTTGTCAGATAATCATCTGTCATTCAGACATGTAGCATATTAAAATATGTGAGTGCCAAATACCAATGTATTAGCAGCAAGTCTTCAAAAAAGAATTACATACATAAAACCCATTACATGCATACTCTTTCTACAAGTAAGAAATCCTAATCAGATTTAATGACAGTTAACATGTATTTATATATACGAATGTTGTCTGTAGCTATATTGATACCTAACTATGCAAAATATATTTGCAGAATAGACATACAAATATGCATACATACAAATATATATGTCTATAAATATGTGTGCTTTTGTGTGTTTGCATATACATATATATATATAACATATAGTTTGTTAAAGAGGTAGACAAAGTTAGTAGACTAACTAGCAGGGAGCAAAATGAAAATAAATCTTAAAATGTTGAGAGAAAACCGAGATTTCATTCCAGAGAGTAAAAATTCAACTGTTCATGTAATTTGGTGGTCATCTCCTCACTCTGAACCACCCCAGGGACAGAAAAATCCTAGGAACCTTTCAGGTGTTTTCCAGGTATATTCTCTGACACCTGATTCACATGTTGGGTTTTTGGTTTTGTTTATTTGCTGAAGAAAGTCACAAAACAGGAATGAGTCTATTCTTTCACTGGAATAATAATCTTGCAACATGTTTTAATTTTAAATAGTATTCCAACAAAATCTTCTTAGTTAAATCTACTGATTGATTTACACAATAACACCGAGATGGGTTTGTTGAAGTAGTAACATATGAGAGCTATCCAGGGGACAGACGTTCGAGGATTTATTCCAGGAACAGGTAGCGGTCAAGTGGAGACTAAGACTCAACAACCCGAATGAAAGGGGATAAGACTCATTTCTACCAATATGTTTCTCAATCAGGAAATCTGAACATATTTTTCTTTACATTTATTCAAATATATTTCACATCTTAGAATGCATATGAGCAACTTATGCTGAATTCATAGATGATCAGAAGTTATCAGGGCGATATCCTATTACTTCTCCTCCGTACTGGATGAATGAATCTGTTTAAACAGGGGATTGGCACATAGTTTGCTGTGAGTAATGGTTAGACAAATCATATTTCACAGTATAGAATTTTAGCTATACAACAATTCCAAAATTAAAAAGAAAAGAAAAAAAATGTTTTGAACATTTTCATAGAGTGCAAATGATAGAAAAAAGTCTGCATTTTAATTTGTATATATGAAGTGATTTGTACCATTACAGTCCTAATATGAGTGGAAATGAAGTGAAAAAGGAGAGAATCTTGCTCCATGCACATACACTATTAAGAAATAATCTACTACCACTACTTTCCAATTCAGCAGACTGAGGGGTTCCCAAATTTTTTTATTTGCCAGTAAGAGAAGCATCAGATTTTATAGCTGAACATAAGGGATTGAAAAGATATAGCTGAAGTCTTCAAAAATTCAAGGTATATTCAGATTGTCATTTAGATGAAGGATGAAGGGCTTTGATCTTATTTGATATAATTCAGTTCCTCTACTCCTGGTAATGCAAAACCGTACTAGAAAAAAAGATGTGGGTGGGAGTGGGGGAGGTTGGGGTTGAAATAAAGCTCAAAACAAATAGGAGTCAAAACCAGGAAAATATTAACATGAAATAAACAAGGTAACCCACATTCTTCATAATAGGCTCTCTTCTGCAGAAATAGAAAGTTTGGCAGTACATTATTGTGGTAAGTTAGCAGAAAAGATAACCAGAACTAGGCATATTATGCATTATGTTTTGTTTTATTTTTAAACAATTGGAGAGAGAAAAAGCTGGGATTTAGCAAAGAATTTGTAACTGAAAATTTTCTGACAGTACTGCCTCTGCCCATCTGTGCAAAGATTTTTAGTAACACAAACATAGCAGTGATGAAGAGCATAACATGAAATACCATATATTTGTCTCACTTCAATATCCTAGCCAGGGAGTATGGCTCAAAAAGCATAAAATGACTGTGCAAGTTTTCCAGCATAAATATTCCAGTGGATAGCTGTTAATTGTCAAAATAATCATAGGTCAATTCTCACAATCAGAAGTGATCAGTGAAAGTTCAATTTTTATTATAGGGCAGGAACAAGGACTGACAGTGAATGAGGATGTGGGAGCTTTTCCTATTCTCCTTAATCTTTTCCCAGTTCCATGACTGTACTTCTTTGTATATGAGAAATAGTTTGATGTTGTTTATATTTTATGCACAAGGAGACATTGATTTTATAGGATGAATCACTGGAGTAATGGGAACGAGACAGAAAGGCCAACATTATCAGGCAGGAGTAGGCCAAAATGTATACGAAGTAGAATATCTTTATCTGACTTGTAAAAGAAATATAATTTGATTCTATTTTACAATGAATACAGAAAAACATAAAAACATAATGGGGGTGAATTTTACGTGAATGGTTTATAGCTCTAATGATTTAAATCTCCTTGAGCCTGCTATAGCTATCGCTTAGGACACTGATCAAGGGCAGTTTCTGACCAGAGCTTTGTAAGTGACTAAAGCGCAAGTTTCTGCTGGTTCTGGTGTTCTCAGATATACATTAAAAAAAAAAAAAGGTAGAGTACATAATACTTCAACTTCAGTTATATTCACTGTGTGTGTGGATATATATATAGTTAAATATACAAGAGCACATCTCACTGATAATTGGAAATGTATTTCACGTTACACAAGTTATACAGCATTAAACAGTAAAATTTTCTTTTCAAACATATAACAGAGCCAGGAATACAGGTATGTGAGGACCAAATCTGATTAAAATTCTCGAGTTTTTCCAATGCTGCTGATATGAAAGTGACTGGAGTCTTCCTAGCCCTCTGACCTGGGCAGACAAAAAAATGTAAACTAAACACAGCAAAAGACAAAGCATAAATACAGGAAGAAAATACATGTACTTCTATATGTAAAAATCACTTCTCACAAAAACTGTCCTCTTGAAATTTTTCTCAGAAATTTGTAATTCTACTATTACCCGCTATCTCAGATAATATGCTCTCTACAGATTTGAAAGTTCCATGTTTATTAAAGGAAAAAAAAAACCTAAAAATATGCGTGATGAAAAGGAGGAAAAGCATGGTACAGTCATCAAGAGACAAAGGGTCTTACCCACACATATTACTAACATTGCTGCTGAATCACAATCACAAAGTTAGATGGCAGTTCTCTTTATATAGATAAGTACCAAGGTTATATGGTCAGAAATTCCATCTAATGAGAAAATACTGATTACAGGCAGTGTAGGGGTCTTGTTTGTCTTTCTCAGACTATTTTTTTTTTGATAGACAAATCAGATAAAATTATTTTATCTGAACACAGAAACAAATAAGGAGACAAATCAGACTGATTTAAGCAACAGACCTGAATATTAACACTAGAAACAATGCTCAACCCCACAGTTCCAGCTCTGCACAGTAGGTATTTAATTAAGTGCAGTGCTGAGAACAGTTAATAGTAACCTTGCTTGGAATTTTCTTAGGATTAATTTTATCTTTGAAATCCATACACTTCATCACACAGTGAGTGAAGAAACCTATCAGGCACCATCTTAATCCATAAAGACATTGATGCTTCCCCCTTCCACAAAAGCTGTGGATCCCATTATTTGAAAAAATTGACTTAAAATGCTGCAAAGGAGTCCCAAATTCAACAATTAAATACAAATTTCCTATCTCTGGGCTATTCAACCTAACTTTGGCTTTAAAACACCAAGGGAAATTTGAAACATCTTATTGAATAATTCCTCTAAGTATAGAAAGTAGGCAGAAGAGGTTCTTAAAAAGTTTACGTGCAGTGTAAACAAACCTCTTTGGCTCTTCCTACCCTACCAGCCCATTCAGTCCAGCTGCCAGTTCAAAACAGTGCAGAAAATGGAAAAGGCATCTTCACAGCTCTTGGGTACACATTGCTCTTCAGCCACATCTGTTCTTATAGAGGAAAAGCATAATACCAGTGTTTTCAATGACTATACTTCTGTGGACTTTTATTGCAATGTCTGCTGCAGCTTAACATCTGCCTGTGCTCTCAAAGTGTCACTGTCTTGCAGCAGAAAGAAGAAGAAAAGACTGATTATGAGAACAGACACTAGTGAATATTCACAGTCTTGCACATGGGATAACAAAGCAAAAGCAAGCAGTGATGGATAGAGATATGGAAAAAGGATCACAAACTCCTTTCAATACTTTCTACTCCAGCTGGTAAAGTAAATGAAAACAGTAGCAAACAAAGATCAATCCAGATGTGAACCTGTCTTTTTTCCCTAAATATTTACATCTTCTCTGTCTTCAAGGTCTACTGATGTCTTCAGATCTAGCATGTATCTGTGGCAGCAGCCTTCCTCAGTAAAGGTCTTGGACCTCAGAGAGAAAGGATGTTCACAGGCTTCCAGGGGGCACAGGAGGTTTCCTGTGTTTCTAGAAGACCATCCCTACTTAGTAGAGGTGTTTAGAACCTATCATCCAATGATCATCACTGGACATTGAAGGAGACCAAAGGTCTCTGAGACTGGAGCAGCATAAAGATGATGTCACTCAGCGCAAGTGCCTGCAGCAAGATGGTCATACCCAGGATGTTCTAAAAGCTTGTTCACAGAGATAGTTTAATTCCAGGAATATGGTGCAAAGATGAGTTTTGAGTACAGTCTGGTAAGGAATGAGAACCACTGCAAACTATGGAAGGTGAGTACCAGGACATGCGTTGCACTTTTCTACCACGGTCCTTGTCATGTGAAGAACCCTGATGCTGTTTCTTTCACTAAAATTTATATTTTCAGGGCTATCTGTATAAGGAAAGGAAGTTTAAAAAAAAAAAAAAGGCAAACCTCACTTGCTTTAAAACAGAAAAGGGAACAAACAACAAAAAGCAGTTGGAAGCTATAATTCTCTTTCTAGAGGGCTAAAGGTTAGCTTTGTTAACAGTGATCTCGTCAGTGACCCTTAAAGCCCTCTCGTGTTCATCACAAGAAAAGCATATTGATTTCTGAGAGGGCCTTAAAGTGCAAATTTTTTTAGATAGTATGTCCAGGTAGATTTCAGTCTTACAGGAGATGGAGATGGAACCTGTGATGAAGATGGTTAATAGGTAAATATCCATTTGTCAGTGTTTGAATGAGATATTTTCAATATACAATTGTATCTGGTACTACCTATTAGTTACATCTATTTTGTATTGCAGTGATGTTTTCACATTATTTCTCTGGCTAAGGAAGAGATTTATGAATTATTTATCCATTAGTGTAGCTGGTCATTGTTGATAAACTGAGTAATCATGGGATTCCTCTAATATCACTTTTCATCCAGAATAAGTCTGATGCTCTTTGACAACTACCTAATCACCAAAAGAGGACAAAAAGTAGGCATTAAAAACATTAAAGAATAAGGGGGAAAAAAGGATTTTGAAGAATTTCATAAGAAGTTAAGTAAGAAAGTCACCAGCTCTTGAGATTAAGTATTATCTATTTCAAGAAAAGCTTGGGATGTCTTGAGAGAAGAGAAGATGGAGTAGAAACAGTCATTGTTTCTAATCACCTTGCACATATTATTAATAGGCTACAATTGAAACTAATGAGTATCTTTTCTTTCAATCATTCGACTTAGCCAGATGATGTTATTTATACATAGACTGGACTCATCTTCATTCTCTAAGTCACTGATTCAACCTATTTTCCTGCTTTCTTTGTTTCATATAAATCACAGAGCAGCTGGGATAGGGTGGAAGGTAACAGGTGCTGACCAGGCTTATTGGTTTAAGCAGGATTGTTTGTGCTCAACAGGGTGCTGAGAAATTGCCCAGCACATTGTTCTGTGAGGAAAGTTAACGAAGAAGCGTACATGCTGCACACCAGGTAGTGAGCAAAACACTATGTTTTTTATTTTGATGTATGCCTCTGTCAGTTGACAATGTCATTTCTCCAGCCATTGACAAAGTTATTTTGTTTTTCTTTATAGTGACAGTCTCATATCATTTTCCTCTTTGAGTTAACATATTAAAAAAAAAAAAAGGGGCAAAGAAACTTGATGGTCTTTATTTGGTATACAATGAGTGACAGTATACAAAGTGTGGATTGGATTCCTGCTGTGTCAGAGAAACACCAGTCAGCACAGTGGAGACGGTCAAGTTACCATTGACTTGTTAAGTGTTAACTTTATTTTCTAAGACAGGTTTAGCCTTATTTCATCTGGAAGTGCACTAAAAAAATACAGGATTGTCCTACATACTGCTACAGATCAGGAATGGGAGGTCTTATATCTGTACCTGAATGAGATATTTTTTAAAGCTCCTTGGTGTAGCCAAATTACATATACATATGCATATGCATATACATAGACATGTAAACTTAACTCCAATCTTGTCCATGGACTAATGTTAGGCAGTATTTAGGAAGGCACACAGAGATTTCAGGCTGAGCTCTGAACTACCTAATCACTCTAGAAAGGGTTTCTGGCTTGAAAATTTATATCACATGTGCAATGGTAATTGAGATTAGTCTAGGTTTCTGAATAAAGTTAGTAAGGGAACAGATATAAAGAAGACATTCTGTCTATCCTCAGGTACTTACATACTAGGTGTAGCCTTTCTGATAGGATACTATTTTGTCCCGTCTGTCTGTTCTTCTCTTCCTGCAAGTTTTAGAGTTAAGGCCAGGGCAATCTTTTGCAGTTCTTGAAAATAATCTTCTGCTTTGCTTGCACTCTCTGGTTTATTTCAAAGGCTAGTTAGATCTCAGCATTTTTTTATTGGTTTTGTGGTAATACTGCAACTAGATTCTTTCTGCAGCAGCCAGAAGGGTCAGAAGAGCAGGATCACTTTCCACTCTGCTTGCTGGCCCTGTGTGCCTTCCGTTCTCTCCCTCACTTCCACTCCTGAACTTTGATGATCTTTAACCTTTCAAGTAAACAACTGTCCCAATGTTATATTTCTTCTGGGATGGCCCGGACATTAC
This sequence comes from Mionectes olivaceus, assembly GCA_035041425.1. NCBI lineage: Eukaryota > Metazoa > Chordata > Aves > Passeriformes > Tyrannidae > Mionectes > Mionectes olivaceus. Next base: position 1,597,584 of record JAWWMA010000100.1, on the reverse strand, counting down.
CAGGTAGGCAGATCAAAGGCCTACTGAAGGTCTCATTAATTCTCTGCATTAATAACACTCAATAATGTCATCAATTTATTCTCAAGAACACCCTCTTTATTCTTTCTGCCAACAAGTGTGGTCATATTCATCATTAAAATGTCTAACATGAAGATTATTTAGTTTCAGTTGTGTAGAAAAATAGCTTCTCTCTGTAATAGTTTGTATTAGAGAGACCATGTTATCAAACTTCTGTGACAAATATTTATTTACTCAGCTAAAGCAAAAAGAAAGCAAAACAAGTAAGCCCTTAGTGGTTTGAAAATTACTTCTTTTCTTTACTTTTATACTAATTAAGTTGAGCAGAACACAATCCCTGGATCCTTGAATTCAAATAATCTATTACTCTGCATTGCTTACTATAAATGAAGTGCCAACGTAAGCATGCACTGCCAGTGCTGAACCACTATCACATAGCTAGCTTCCCAGTTGTAGCTAGACCAACTTTTAAGAGCTAGCAACTGTTAAGAGAGGGAGACAAAATGTGGTACATAACAGTGGTGTAATGACATTGAAATATATTAGGAATAAAATACTGTACTGTCAGACAATACCCATGTCACCAGTTCCAACTGAAATCAGTTCCCTTTGATGAATAAAGTATTCATGCTGTGCCATGTATTTAGTTTCCTTTCTACCCATATGTGTTCCACTACATCTGCATATGAACTGTTTCTTCTCCTAAGTTACTTTGGAAAGAGAAGAGGTTCAACTCTTCTGATACTAATACAAACTAGACTTGAAAGCACATCCTAAATAAGAATGCAGAGATAATCAAGGAGTAAATAATATGAAAATGACTCCTTGTGATATTTTCCTGAAGAAGACCATCATTCAAATAACTGAAATTTGTTTCTTCCTGCTCAACTGAAGAATCACAAATCATCGGTACCCTTATCATCTCTCATTACCTACTGTCCTTGCATCAGGGTCTGCTGTACAAACCAGTCTATGCTGTATGCAAAGGGTGCTGAAAGCCAAGCCTTCCTCTCTCTCATGGGTCATCTAGTCATCATCTTGCCCTTGTTAGTCCTTTTCCCATTTGACTCTGAGCTACAATAAATAGTCTGAATGAACTGCTCCAACCAGAACTGTTTACTCTTCTTCACCCTTTACAAGGGCTCCCTTTTGCTTCATTTGGTACGTTTTCCCGTAATTATGTCATGGGACAGGTACAGCAGAGGTCTGAAGTAAAGAGAAGTGGGATGTGTATCAGTAAAATTTCTCTGAACCTGCAGCCTAATTTCCACTCAGTTTTGAGAGGTTTTGTCTGTAAAAGCATCAGATCTATTGCACTTTCAACAGAGTGCAGGTAAGCTTTTGATGCAGCTACATGTCAGGAGCAATTCTGCAGTACAGGACTGAATCAGAGCAATGTGTACTACTATCTTAAGTTTTTCTAGATAAAACAAAAATGGTAGTCCAATCCATCGTGTTCTAGAGACCCCCCAAAAAAAAGGATACACAAACCCTAAATAAAAACCCAAATGCTAATATTTTTCTAGAAAGTCAAAAAAACTATAGAACCTAAATTAATTCCCACCTACCCACAAATGTCGAGAAGTTGTGACGGATGAGTGGGAAATATACAAGGAAAAAGAAAAATCAAAACAGGTTTGCCAAAATTTGAAGATGTTCTAATATGAGAACTAGTTATCTGTTACTAGAGCTAAGGAGGCAGGAAACTAAAACCAGGAGCTTTCCTGAAACAATGGTTATCACATGGGAACTACTACAGCATCTCTTTCCTTTTAACTCTGAGTTCTTGAAAACTTACTGTGATGAGTCAGAAAGAGGACTGCCAGTGACCCAATAAATCCATAGGCTGTGACTAAGTCCTGAAATTCACTTGGACAGTCAGAATTGTGTTTCTGCTGTCACATTATCTGTCATTTCACCTTTCCCACATCACAGCTTTTCTGTTTTTGCTTCATAATTAAAATCCACTTGAGCTGTTGTTCTGCAACATTTACAGTGATCCTGAAACTGAAAAGGTAGATAAAAGCCTCTAGCTGGCCCAAACATACCCTATCTCTTGAAGGCATAATAAAAACTATATACTTCCATTTTCTTTCTGAAGGAAGACTGCTGGAAGTAAAAATCAACATGTAAAACAAAAGCTGTATCTCCTCTTTTTGCTGTTCTTTTCATTTTTACATGCATCTGTATTTATCTCAGGGAAATATTTAGAAATCATCAACAGTATCGGCCACCTCAGCTTTCTCAACTACCTTTTACCCATTAAGAAGACTTATTCCCACCTGTAAAAGGTTGTCAAATTGAGGGTTTTTCCTCGAACAGAAACCCCTGGGAAAAAAAATAAAAACCTGTATCTAGAAAAGTAATATGGTCTTTAATTATTTTCTTAATGCTTTACCTATTCAGCTTTTCACTAGCTATCTAAGACTTCAAAAGATAAAAAAAGGACCCCAAACTTTTGCACAGAAATAAGAGTAAAATAGGTAATATATAAACAATACATCAAAGAGCTAAAGCCAATATCAACAGTACTCTGCTGAAAAAGAAAAAAAAAGAAAAAGCATTGACAATAACATTTCAGCTGCAATTAAAGAAACACAGTAACTTCATGTTAAGAAAAGAATCTTCACAAAAACAACAATCCCTTTAAGAACTGAATATTTGCATAAGGAACATATTCAGTTAAACTTTTGTGATGTTTAACTGCATTGGGGATCTCTCATTTCAGAAACTAGAGAAAAAAATTGCCAATTATTTTGCTTTGTGCATGTAGTCAGTTTGAAAAATATTCCTTTTTTCTTTATTTTTTTTCTCTTAAACAGGAAATTATCACCAGAGTCAACTTCTATCTGTCCCTGTTTTATTAAGCAGCCATGTAAGTTTCCTCAGACCACTGAATTTTGGCAGAAGGAAAGTGATCACAATCAGAAAAACCAGGAAACTTTCAAGTTTCCAGAACATGGACCATGACAGTGAGGTGTTCCATGACTAGACAAATTCTCCAAGGTTAGAGTAAGCACAAGAACTGTAGGCTTGAAAAAATCATTAGGGAACAGTAACGGACTTCTTATGAGCTGTTTATGTGACCTTGGATAAAAAGTAGAATAACTACTCTGCACTTTTATTTTACTGTGCTAAACAAAACCAATAAAATACTATAATACATGAAAGAACATAAAACACTTTGTGATTAATGAATGCCACTGCACAAAAGGAAAGAATAGTAATTTTTTCGTTTACAACTAATACTCCTAAAATTACTGACAGATCACAGTCTCCTGTAGATTTTGCATAAAATTGAAGGATGACTTGGGAAAGAAAACTGTATTTTTCCTTCCCTTAGAAGATGAGCTCAATACAAAAATTTGTATTTTCTCCACAGGGGTTGATTAGTGTAAACACAAATTTTTGAAGAGCTCTGCATTTCCAGTTCAACCTGTTGAAAGTGTAAGGATACAAGATCACTTGATCTCTTCCAGCGTTTACTGTATATGTTGAAGTTATCTTTTTGCTCAAATTCTGCTATTGGAATTAAGTTAAACCTCCTCGACTTTTTAATTTTTCTGCTTATTTACCCACTAGAACGCAGTGGGAAGATACAATTACAAATCTGTAGACCGGATTGTGTCCAGATAGTTCTGGACTACCTCCAGTGAGGGAAACTCCACAACCTCTTTGGTTTTCTGCTCCAGTGGAGCATGGAGACTTGCACAGTAAAACAGTTCTTCCTCACATTCAGGCAGATCTTCCTGTGCATCAGTTTCTGTCTGTTGCCTCTTGTCCTAGTGGTTGGCACCACTGAGAAGATCCTGACTCCATCTTGGCATGATATTTAGATATCTAGATATTTATTAGATATTAATGAGGTCCCCTTTCAGTCATCTTTTCTTGAGGCTGAACAGGCTTCAACTGCCTCAGTCGTTCCTGGTAAGAGAGATGTTTCAGTCCTCCAGTCATTCTTGCTGCCCTCTGCTGGATCTGCTCCAGGAGGTCCATATCTTTCTTGTACTGTGGAGCCCAGAACTAGACACAGTATTCTAAATGTGACCTCACAAATGCTCAGTAGATGGACAGGATTACCTCCCTCAGCTGCTGGCAGTGCTCTTCCTAATGCAGCCCAGCTACTTGGCCTTCTTTATCACAAAGGCACGCAGCTGGTTCATGGACAGCTTCTTGTAAATGAGGATGCCCTGGATCCTTCTCCACAGAGCTGTTTTCCAGCAGGTCAGCCCTCAGCCTGTACTGCTGTCTGGGGTTATTTTTCTCCAGGTACAGGATACTGCATTTGCCTTTGTTGAATTTCAGAAGTTTCTTCTCTGCCCATCTCTCCAAGGTCCTGCTGAAGTGCTACACAACACCCTGGGGTACTGGCCACTCCTCCCAGCTTTGTGTCTTCAGCGAACTTGCTGAGGAGTCAACTACCCCTTTATCCAAGTCACTGATGAACAAGTTAAACATTGGACCCAGTACAGAATGCTGGGGGGCACCAATGGTGGCAGGCCTCCAATCAGACTCTGTGCCACTGATCATGACCTTCTGGGATCTGCCACTCATCCAGTTCTCCGTCCACCTCACCATCCAACCCACACATTTTGAGTTTGCCTATCAGGATGTTGTGAGACAGGGTTGAAAGCCTTGCTTCATTGCATATCTTCATTGACTTCTTTTTTCTTATCAGTTTATAGTAGCTGACATAACTGACATTCATATTCACTACACACATATTCCATTCAATGTGGGATAACTGCAGAAATTTCAGTGCTGTATTTTTAAATTTATACCACTGCAAATATGATTCATATCTAGTTTTTACTTTCATCAAAATCTTGTGTACAATGTGACAATTTCATCTTTAATTCTTGAGTAAAAACTGAAGACTCTTATGTCCTGGGGTTATCTAGTTCTGGATTCTGCAGTAGATGTAGATACCATAATAACAATCACTAAAATAAAATTTTGCTTTTCACTAGATTTAACCCTAATATATGAAGTATATCTGTACCAAAATTCAGATATTTTACCTGCTTGAGTAGATAGACCCCCCAGTAATCTAAAATAAGATTTTTAATTTTAAATTTAAACACAATGTGACTTTGAACACCTGAGTAATATACCGAAGTTTTTCATGGTGATCATAAGCAATTAGCGTGCCAGAGATATATATTTATGTATGCAAATATAAGTGTAGTTTGCAGGGTTTATCCTGGATGAGAAAGGGAATTCTTCTAAAAACCTCCTTTACGAAGAAATGATGGGGAAAGAATTTGAGGAAATGGAGAATCCAAATCATGATTTTTAAATCGGCATTGTTAAAGAAATAGTTTAACTGAAAAGAGAGGAAGAAGAAAGATGAAGGCATTGCCTCTGCATCTCTGAACAATCTCTCCTTCTTTTGTATAAAGAGAACAATTATAAGTATGCTTTTTTCATTTAAGCAAGGAAAAAACCCAGAATAATAGGCAATGCATTTTTTATTGTTTTATACATCTAAATAGTTCTGACTTCATACATTAATAGATACAAATGAGTTTGTTCAGGGATATTTAAATGAAGTAAAATTAAGGTCTAATAAGAAATGTAAAATATGAACAAAAATTGCTATTTGACTTCAAAAATGATAGAGCTTAGGGAAGTAACAAAAGTGTGGTTTTATCTGTTTGAAGGGCAAGTTGCATTCATTAAGAAGTCAGTTCCAATCTGGTCCTAATATTTACCACTGCCCCAAGTAATAAATATCTCAGCTGAAATGTCTGAGCACAAAACCAGTTAAGAATGGTCACATTTGAAGTAATACTAAATATGCCTCAAAATTAATGATTACTGAAAAAAGATGAGACCGTTTGCAGGCTCTCAGTCTGGTTCTGGATTATAACGTAAGGCTTCAAATTTACATACTGGTGGCAGTAAAAGTGAAAAGAGCTGGGACTCAGTATAGGTAGTACCAGGGAGCTGGGCTAGATAATTCATCTGGTGTTAATCTATACATCTATTTATTCAGCTTCTGAAAAACATTCCAAAACCTATGCCAAGCTCCATGTTTCTACAGTGCTACCGCTATCAATATATTATAACTGAGGAGGATATACAGTCAATTCAGTGACTGGAGATAATGAAAAATAGAAAATTCCTGCCTACACCTAGGCTGGAGAAAAAACTCCTCTGGTAGCTTGACTTGTTTCCATTTTTTGAAAACTCCTTGTTTGATATCTAGGCTTTTGTCATTGGGGGGGGGGGGAAAGCAAGTTTCACTAAAGACTGACAAGATAGACAGGTCTTCAGGTAGGTTTTCTCATTAGAAAACAATGAATTTCCAGTTATTCTCGCAGTAACTTTCATAGATAATTATCTGGAAAAGACTGCTGGTGTTAGGAAAAATGAAATAAAGGAACCTAAGATCCAAGGGTATGAGGTTAGGTTTGTGCTTGCTTGGATTAAATGGCTAATCTGGAATGACTAGAGTTTCCTGCATGAAAAAGTGAACTTTGTTAGACAAATACATGGTTACGTGCACACATAAATCATTTATCTGTACTCGTTAATGTATATAATGTATACAAAGTTGCCTTTAAAGTACAAGGAAACTTTCTTCTCACTGACATTTTAGGATTTAATTTGCATTTTGAACAAACCAACAGGCTAATAACTTGCAAATAATTTTAACGGAAATGGGTTTGGCCCAAAATAACACCTTAGATTTGAGAAAGTTTATATTTGCACCTGTTTTAATTTCAGAAACCACTGCATTTATGTGTAGAACTTGACTTACTTTACTGAGTGCTAATTTCAGCTGCTCACTGACCCTCAGTTCTATATGTAAAAATAACAGTGGACAACTCAAAAGAACATCTAATTATCTGTCAGTAGGTACTATTTCACAAACCCTTACATCTACATATCTAACAAGTATGTATTTTCTTACAATACAGTATCACTCAGCAGCCCCCAAATCAAAAATTCAGCTGGTTTTCCTGCTGTTACTGAGTTACATTTTTTGCAGTTTTATGTACTTTTCCAGTTTTCATCCTATAGACAGTAAGGAATTGAGGAAAAAGAATAGAAACCGTATTATTGTTCATCACTTTTTCTCGTTCTCATAGCTCACATACCAAAACTGATTCCATGAAGTGCCAGAGTCACCTCATCTTGATTTTATAGACCAAAACAGTATTAACAAATCTGCTAAAACATACAGGATTAGAGAAGCCAACAAGAAACACTAAGTAAGCATCATGATAAAGCATATTTTTCCATCCATTCAATTTGATATAAAACAACACAAATGTTATTATACCATTATGTAACATTGTCTTTCTTGTAATAACTGTAAGATAATTCAAATCTCAAAATACATAAATGGCTTTTGTAACAGTAGGATCCAATTTTCTAACTTTTCCACAAGTAGATTAATTGATGTTATCAATATCCTTTATAAATAGAGTTCAACTCCTTAAGATTAGAAATCATCAAAATTAGATACTAAATAATCAGCATTAGTTCATCATTACAGACAGTAAGTGAACTGTAAGAATTGTGTATCTATAATAATATAAAAAGATGATGAGAGACAACAGATAATATTTATATATAATCTACTAATTATTTAACTTTTTGAATTATCATTATATATTTATAATCTTCGTTTGTACACAAATGCTCTCAATATTAAAGAAGGTATAATGCTATTATTATTTTTATTATTAAATATGGCACAACAAAAGCAATGTCACACTGCCTATTTATAATGGATCACTAGTGCCCCCTTCTGATACAAAATAAGAGGAAATATCAAAGTTTTACACAGTATACTTCATGGTGTGCTCTAATACACAGATATTTCTTTCAGTTATATATTATTTTTATCGCAGAAAACCAGTTAAGACACTAGATGTAAACTGACAAGCTTTGCATTCACAATCATAAGCACTTTCACTTTGTAAAACAATATTGTAAAAGGGAGAAGAAAGATAAATATGAACATTTTAGTCATATGTTATTGAAAATATATGACTAACCTTTTATTTCTGAGTCTGTTATCTTGCAGTATAACTTTTGGAATTAGCCTCAATTTATACTGGGTTGAGGTTTTTAAATAATAAAAACTCTTTTATGCATGTACATGGGAAAAGACATACTGGAGCTACAACCCAGAATTAATCATGTTAAATGTCATATTGCCAGGTTTTCTGCAGAACTGTTGCCGACAAGAATAAAGACATGCTCATTCATTATGGTTCTTTCTCTTTGACTTAATATAAAGGGCAAAAGGCAGCATGACAGATTTAAAAGATATTGTCTGCAACATCGATTGCTCTACATCGATACTATTTTTGTAGCTGTATCTTGATGCTGTTTTGTGTGTAAGCTGTATGCTCACTCCTTGCATTATTTGATATTACTTACTCCTTTGTTCGGATTACAATTATTTTCTAGTAATTGCCAAATTGGGGATTTGACTCGTATTGTCACTATTATAAGGAAATCACGTCCTGAAAAAGAAAAATAAAGCTCCTTCCTAGTTTGAAAAAAACATTTTATTTTCCTACAAGACATGCAAAACTACTATTTTTAAATTTTTCAGTCTCTTGATCTGGTCTTTTTTTGTTTATTTGTCTAATATATATATGTGTATATATATATATGTATTTCACTATGTTAAAGTTCTAGGACCTTCTGTAAACATACCAGAAAATCAACGACAGGCTTCATGCATACAAAAATAAACTCAGTACTTGTTTGGGAGCTGTTTTTGCAAAGCTAGCCCATAGTCCTTGAGATCAACACCAGCAACAAATTATTGCTGTAATCAGAAGTGCCAACTTAAAACAGGATCTTAATAAGCTTGAAAACTAGTATTCATTGAGGCTAAGCATATGTTTTGGTTGTGAAGTGGCCTCCCTAAAATATTTTCACAATAATTCTTTAGAAAAATAATGCTCTCATTTAAATCTGATGTTTCCACTTTCTGCATCTGGGTCTGAACATATTCCCTCTCACCATAATAGCTTCACACACAAAAATCAAGAGATTCAGTTTTCTGACATAGCACATTAGCTTCTGCTAACTCTTGCACTAAATATATTTGGATCTGTGCTTCGTGTCACAAATTCTAAGAGGCTGAGTTCATGAAATATGGCAAAGCAGAAGCTAAAGACTTCACCGACAACTGCAGATAATTTTTTTTCTTGCCAGAAATCAGAAATGTGTCAGATATTTATCAAAATCTTTCCTTCTTCAATCACAAATCCTAGCATCCCTATACAATAAAACTTGTAAGTTCTTGTAAGTTCTCTGTCAAATTGCATTTTTTCAGGCAAATCAACAATGTTGTATATATGCTCCTCAAAATTCACCATTTTCATATATTGGCTGTGTCTTCTAACTTGTCGCTATACCACAATTTCAGAAAATGTAAATGAAAAAAAAAAAAAGAAGACATTTTAGGTAACAAATTCCAGTCTGAAAATTTTCTCTGTAAAAAACAATAGCTCTCAGAGACTGCCTGGCTTCATCATCTTCATGAGCATTCCCACTTACATTTCTAAATCAACTCCAACATTTTTACGACTACATGACTGACACATTTTGAAGCTTGGATGTTTTTGTACTTAGCTAAGTACATCACTTCCATTACTCTAGAAAAGAGGATGCTGGTGGGGAGACACCATTTGAAGGCAGAAAATATCATATTAACAAGCAACAGGTGACCAAGCTGTCTAAGCTTGTCAGCTGAACCTGACCTTTGAATTGTCATGAAGCATGAACACTAAAGGGAATCATTTTTTTTGCAGTCAAAAGATGCAGAGGGAGCAATGTAGAGAGGACAGTACCAATACATTACGAGTTTTCCGTTCCAGTCCTTGCAGTCTTGCATAAGCCACAAGGCTGTTAATCAGTTATATTTCTGCTATTTACCTAATAAACCCTTGTCCTGGAAAGATAGCGACAGAATATGAAAATAAGTATTAAAAAATTTATTAAATAGCTTAGGGGTGAATTCAAAAAAACAGTTTAGATTAAATTGTGCTGAAGAGGTTCTTCAAAAGCAGGTTTTTAGTAGTTGCATACAATTACAGAGAAATATTCCAGATGTTACATGTTTCTTAAAAAATACTGCTTTACTTATTCTCGTTTGGCTGAACTTCCCACTCTGTAGCTCTGCAATATCTCAGGCTAATTTTAAAACTGACTAAAAAAAAAAAAACAGACAAACAAACAAAAACAAACAACAAAAACAAACTACAAAAAATTGTAGCTATTTGACAAAAGTAAATGAAAATACAATAAAACTAGATGATAACACATTATTGCAAGGATCAGTCATCGATATAGACCATTGTGAGAAACCATATGATAACCAACTGATTTTTTTTATTAGAACAATAGCATGGCAAGCTTACATAACCTAAGTTTCTGAGTTATAACCATCATTTCATTTTGTTTCCTATGTCTGGCAAGAAAACAAAGGAGTCCAAGTAATAACACCTTCACAAAAAAAAAAATTAAACAATCTAAAAGCAAACAGAAAAATCATTCAGAAATGGCTCTTCACAAAGTCATCAAAAGGGTTTTGAGGTACAAGACATCGAATTACTTTTTATGTAGGAATAAGACTACAGCAGGAAAAAAAAAGATACCACAGAGCAGAGTGTCTTAACATATCAGCAGGTGGGTCACTTACTGGGAGAGCACACTACCCACAACATGTATGATAGAGCTCAGCACTCACACACAGAGTAAATTCCAGCTTTGTAAGTCACAGTTACTTGACTGGAATAGAGCTTGTTCTCCATTAGCGACCATGGTGTGTTGTATGTGCGAGGCTCATTTCTGTTTTTTCCTGGCCACCATGACTGCCTTGGCTTCCCAGTGTCCATGCTGCAAGGTGAGATTAGGATCGGAATCATCACATGCTTAAAATTTGACTTGCATGTTATGTTCAGCATGAACATTTTGAGTGAATCTCCTAATAAATAAAATTTGCATCTTGCCTGGCCCACTTTCTATAGAAAATGCTTACATATAGTGGAAGGTATGTTGAAGTACCACAAAGGTGGAAAGAAAAAAAGGTGGTTCTCTTGTAGACTCTCACAAAATCAGCAAGTAGGGGGACCTTCCATACCTTCTGATCCTGCTCCAGACCATTCTATCTTACTTCATCATTTCCATAAATCATACCTACAGCAGCTCCCCTGGAGCAACTACACCACTACTTATGCTCCACTGTTTATCCGGGTGCAAGAAGCTGAGCCCAAAAGGAGGAAAAGCTAAGGCCAAAAATTCCCCAGAATTTGTAGGCCAAAAAAGTTAATGCAAGTGGACCCAAGAGTTTATATTATTCTATCCCTATTGTCTGTCCCTGGTAAGGTCATCAGTATGGCAGTTAACACCTGTGCACTGCCTCCAGGTAGGGCTTCAGCTAACAGCAATGGAGCATTTGAAGGAGTCAGAACCTGTCTGCTTGTCCTATTAGTGATGTCTGACTACATGGCATCCTCTCCCTATCAGCTTTGTTCAGTGTTGAATCCTTTGTGGTTGGTTTTTTTTTTTTTTTTTGGATACACTGTCCTCAACTTTCTCTACCTTCCATTGCAAAGGGTGCATGCCTGAAGAGATATTGGGAAAGGATGAAAGGCTGGCTCAGCAAGCTGGGAAATCAGTAACATAAGGAGAGAAAAGGAACAACTGATTTGTTAGGCAAAAATACCCTTGCCTTGCCCTGAGCAAGATTCAAGCTCAAATTCTTCTACCTCTCAATCGCATATAGTTGCTGCAAACAGATCTCCTCCAGAGAAGATCCCAGATGCCTGGGGACAGCCCAGGATGCTTTGAGACTTTTACAACTTATAATAGCAGTACTTCGTATTAAAATGGTGTTCATTCTCTGTAATCCAAGCTATTCGGTTTTCACTACACTCACAAGGTCAGGGGTTGTGAACAGGAAGATGCTGTAGCTAGTCATGACACTTTTCAGGTGGAGTTTGGGATTTTATAGGGAAATCTATGACCCAGATTCCTACACAGTATTTTAAAAGTTCAGTGTCTTTTACTAGAGTTTGTCCCCTTGCTCACAGTCTTGTAACTACTTCACCTTTATGACAGACCATAAGGTTACAGCAGAACCAAAAGCTCAGTGTAGCTTCTGAAGCTGGCACACTGTGCCTATTAAATGGAAAAAACGAACAGCACTCAAGCTGCAGCACTGAAGATAATCACTTTTCATTATTCCAAACAAACTTTAGCAACGCTGTTCTAAAAACAAAAGAATACTGCCTGAGAAGATATTGGGAACCTAAAATCTTTTGCCTGAAGAGCCATTGCAGACCATGTATTGTTTTGCAGTTGGAAATGTGCAACTGACAGTAGAAATGTGTATGTGCCTGTGTATGTGTGCCGTGTGTGAAGTCTAGAGGGATTATTCCATGTTAATGACAGCCAAGGAATTCCTCTAGCAGCATCATGCATAAGTGAGAATCACATAATTTAAAGCTGGCCAGTAGCAGTTTTAACTTATAAGCCATTTTCAAAATTGCTTTTTCTTTTTCCTACTACTTTTTGAGGAAAGAAAAGCTATAAATACACTAATTCTTGCTAGCTCCCTTCCATTTTGCATGTCCACTAACCTTTCTACAGAACAGGTTTGCACCCTTCTTAAAATCTGTAAGTGGAGTACATGTTATTTCCCTGATGGACAAATGCCGATTTTGCAGAATGAAAGTGATAATACTGCACAGTGCTCCTCCCCAAGTCCATTAAATGAAACTCCAGGCTACACAGTCTCTAAATCACAGCAGATTATGCTCCTAGGGTCTGTATTCTTCCTTTTCTGTGACTCCCTTCTTTTTTTTTCTTTTTCCTATAGAGCAGCATGATAAGGGATGTCTTTCAATAAAAGAGCAGTTGTTCTTTTGATTAATTTATTAGTTTTGGTGTTCCTAGCAATGGGAAAACATGGTAAGTCTCCCAGTTTATTTTCTAAAATCTGTAAACAAATATATACTAAAACATAGGGCCTTTCTGTCTGCAGCCACTCAAACCTGTGAGAATTTCTTTCTCTCACCATGCAGTAAATGCAAGTCTACAGTTCATAATAATTTATAATAATTTTATTCACAATTTCTTCCATTTTACAATGCAATTGCTTAACAGTAACACATCATTTGTCCAAACCTGAAGCATGTAGCTGCAGAAGAACTAGCTTTGATTTGTTGCAGAGCTCTGGACAAAGCTCTTGTTTTAAGTGTATTTTCTCCGCTTTAGCATTGCTTTAGAAATCCCCATCTAGGGTAGACGTGGGTGTGATCTTTGCACAGGAAAATGTGCCACTAACAACATCTGTATAAGAAAACACAAACTGAAAGGCAAAAATCAAGATCTTTTTTACTATAGTTTTCATTGGATTTTAAGTATTTTTTTCACTGCACCAGCACAAATTAATCTGTCTCATAGAACTGTTGTTAGGAGGGAAATTTGACATTAATGTTACAGATTGAATAGTCATAACATCTCCAACCCTAAACTTCTTTCCATCGCAAACAGAGATAGCCAATGCAAATCGCCTGAAGGAAAAAGGTACAGAAAACTGCCTGAGTGAGTGTCTATGTTCAGCAGGTAATTAACAGGAAGAGGAAGCCACTACAAAATTCGAGGAAAGTGACCAAATTAGAGAAAGTGATACTTTATGCATATAAGAATTCTTTCTTTGTTTGACCCTTGAGAAACACAGGTACTAAATCCCTAACTGTTGTGACTTACTAAAGAACTGAGGAAGGGCAAAACATATGTCTTGCAAAGATTTTAAGGGCGTGTGAGGCAAGTTTCATTTTAAAATAGTACCATTAAAGGCTGTTGGAGCTTGCCGTAGCAGAGACCTAAAAAAGCCCATCCAAGACAGTATTTCGTTTAAAATTGCAAAATCTCTATAGAATGTTTCAGAAATAGTTGGGGCTTTTTAGTTCCCGTACATTAATTTAAATATGAAGCAACACCTCAACATTTCATACTAACTACCATTTCTTTTATTCTCAAAGTAATCTTAGTAGGTGTAGGGAGGGAAAGAGAGGCAAACCTTTTAAGCGTTTCTAGTTTGATGTGGGGGTGGAAAAAGAAGCTTGTAGAATCTGATAGTGACTGCCCCTTGAAAACAATAATTAGCTTGAGAAAAGCACAGCAGTTTCAGCTGTCAAAAGGCACAAAATCCCAGTGTCACCAGTTTGATCAGCTCATTGATAGGATATGCAAAGACCTGTTCAAAAATGAAGGAGCAGCAGTGATAGGGATCAGCATGTTTGTACTGTGTCAGTTTTAGGTAGTGAAAGAATATGATGATTGTCAAATTTGAAAAAGTAAAAATATATCCCAGAACTTAAACAGAGCGAATTATAATTCTAAGGATGATGTCTTAGCTAGCTTTGCCTTTCACTTTTCTGAAAGAATAAACAAAATATGAGCTAAAAATAATGCATGAGCAAAAAACGAGAAAAAAGCAGGACAAAAATCTTTATTAAACTGATCTTCCTTGCCCTTTGGACATTAAAAAATTAGTAAGTATGCAAAACAAATTTTCGTTTACATTCCTAATACAGCAAGTTCAAAAAAATATTAAAATATTCCATCACTTCTTTTTTTTTTTAATCTTTATTTACTGTTAGACTTAATCTGGTGCTTTACAAATCAAGAAAGCCTCAGTTTCTGCCACTGCAAGTTTGTCACCTTTGCTAAAACACAGCCTGTAGAGAGACCATGTATTCACTCAGGTTGAAGGTCAAAACTTCAGGTTTTGTTTGTGTCTTTTGCAGAAAAGCATATTTTTTGTAGTCAGCCACTTTCCATTGGAAACTGTGCATTCTTAAAAAGGTTGGCTAAAGACTGGAAGCTCTTTGTGCAAGGTTCATCGTTTGCGGTATTTTTTATAGCATGCTCAGCACGCCGGAGACATGGTCTCCTGGGCTGTGGCTGACCATAGCCAGTGCAATGCTAGAAATATTTGGAAAACAAAACCAGGATGGGAACAGGACAAGGAGATTGCAGAAAGCAATTCTCCTGCCATCCTTCTTCAGACTCTGTGCACCTACAAACACACAGACATACGCAGATAAAATCTAATGTTTAAACCGGTGTATCCCCAGCCACTGGCAAAGCATCATCATCAATATTCTTACTTTGGGAAATGAACTCCCCAAGAGCATCCTGTATCAGCAGCGCCTACCAACCTGTCACTTCTGCATTTCAGGGGGAATAAAAAACCTTATTGTAATATCGAAGGAAGGAAAGAGGTTTTTTCCTTGGCTTTCTTTGCAAGGATATGAATGAACAGGAGCAATCAAAACAACAATAAACCTCGAACTGCAGCTGACTGTCTTACTCATCTGCTTCGTGTACAGCACTCACAACAATGTGCAGAATTTAAAGGGCCATGGGCCCAGCTGTGGACAGAAATCCATGCACACAGAGTGTCGCTCTTATTATACCCAGCCAGCACTTTAGGAATGTTTAAAAACTTTGTTTCTACAGAGTTTAAATTACAACTCTCTTGTCTGAGAATCAGATGCATTTGCATTTCTGTTTCCAGATTAAAAAAAAAACAACACAGATGTAACACAGATAATAAAAAGTTGCTTAAGTGGTACTTTTTGATCAAAAAGGAATATAAATTAATACCAGAACCATGCCATTTAGGAAACTTGATGCCTTTTGCATCAAGTCAGTTTAAGCTGAACTATCAGGGACTTTCCTGACACAAATAAAATTTTAAAATATCAATAAAGCACACAGGATATTTTCTAGTGATTTTTTGTGTATCTCTGGGAAACACATCACAAAAATTGTGATAGGTTTTCTTATCACAATTTAAAAAATTTACTCAAAACTTTTCCTTCCAAATATGAAGAATACAGACAGTGACAGAATTTAAGAGAAAAATGTTCATTCTGATAGACCTAAATATAGTTTTTGTGAAAAATAGCCACAATCCTGACCTTTTCTCAGTCAACTGGACTTTTGCCAAAATGCAAGTAGAATAGAACATAAGATTAAAAGATTTTCAACGATATTTGTAAAATTACTGTTCTAAAGGTGAGTTCTCATTTCTGCTGCTGGTGGTCAAACACACAACCTGTGAACAATTAAATAGGTAAGTAGTTTTTTCACTCTTTTTTCCTTTAAAAGAAAAAAAAGTAATACTATTAATTCTGATACAGACTATATCAGTTACAGTACTTCCTGCCTTCCAACTCCAGTGAATTAAGTGAAAGGTTATTATGTTAAATTACAGAATCTCTGGAAAGGTATGAAATCATTCCAATGGAAATCTTAATTATTGAGGAACTCCAGATGGTAATTATTTTTAACTAATTGGAGAAGAAAATATTTTTTTAAACTCCATATTTGAGAAGGTGCTTTTATAATATTCCTGCAGTGTCTCTTGGTTTTGAAATGTGGCATATTATTCAGCTCTAGTCCTTTGATGTGTGTTTTTCCCTCAATCCATGCTCCAACAATTCTGTCATACAGAGAACTGAAAATTAAGTTATTCTCACCAGCAATACTCCCCCACAAAGAATCTATCAAACCACAGATATAAACCTCAGAACAATCCCTGCCAGGTTTCTCATGCAAATGACGCAGAAAAACTTACAAGAGCACTTTAAGATATTGAGAACCCTTCAATACAACCCAGTATAATAACTTTTACTTGCTAATTTCTATGGGTCAGTTGCAAAGGAATAGACCTGTCAATCTTTTTCAGATGTAGCAGAATTTGTCTGTCTGCAAACAGGGATGCTTTGTTGTTGCCATAGATACTAATCCTCCACTTTCCTTCTGTTGACACAGCTAGTCACACTCTAAACTACCTGATCACACTTTTAATAGGCAGCTGACTCCAGTACCATAAAATGCTTAAATCAAGTTTGCAACACTTGATGCATCTACTGTTGCTTTTAATAATACTAATACTACCACTAATAATAATGACAACAACAACAAATTACAATAAAATGTTGCTTAAGAATAATTCTACTACTCTTGTCAAAAAAAAAGAGCCTGTACAGAAATAGCACCTCTATAAGAATTACTTTGCTCGTTTCAACTTAATTGTATTATTCTAAGTGAATAAATTGTTATAATAGAGGAAATGTTATTCTGAAACTTCTTTTTTACAACTTAGATATGAGTTTCCTTTAAGAACTAATTGATTAAACATGCCAAGTAGTATAACAATTACCCAAGAAATCATTTCTACTTCTTTTCACGGAATTTAGTACATTATATCATTTTCAAATTTTAAAACCTGACAAGAAAAAAAATGTGAAAGTGACTCACACCCTACAATAAAGCTATGATCCGAAAAAGGCAATTTTCATTTAGATGACTACAAACTTTGTGATGTTTAAATAAATATTCTATAGTTAAAGCTGATTCAAAGTCTATTCATACCTTTTTGGTTTGCAAATCAAATAGTCAGAAGTAAACCCTTTCATTTAAAAAAAAAAAAAAAAAAAAAAAAAAAAAGAATAGAAAACCGGTTCAATACATTTTCTTTTGTCCAGGTTAGAATAATTTTACAAGTTTTTCTTTCATTTTTCATTGCTTAAATAAAAGGTGAAAGGGCTAAAACCAGCAAAATATAAGAATTTAATATGTTTGATGAACATTTTGCTACTAAGAAAGAGGAAATACTAATTACATTGTTGATGGCATTATTTTGATGTTTATTGTATCTAAATTCTTTTGCACATTGGTAGTAAAATGTCTCTACTTCCATTCTTCAAACTGTCTTCAGCTGTCTTCAGTGCTAAATTGTTAATTCTCTTCCCAGTTCCTTCTAATACAGAATAAAAATTCTAAAGGTAATTTTCCAAAGCTATTTTGTTCTCCTTTAACATATATTATAAAAAGTTTGTTGTGACTTCTTCAATTAACAAGAAAAATTGATGTGTATCATTAATTACGTCAGAAGAAATCATAAATCATCACTGAATGGTGCAATTAATTATTTTAAAGTCATGTGAAGACAAATGACAGGCAGAAGATAAATCTACAGACCCTTCACATCAGAGTGAAATGGGAGAGAAAAATGGAGAAGAAGAAAAGATGCAACAAAATTGGCAACATTTTATGAATTATAACACATGAGTTATTTTCCCATTTTAACAACGTTAATAAAGTGATTACAGAAAAACTAACACAGTAGAATAAGCCAGTAGTGTGTTCATTACAAGCCTAAATTTTCAAACGTTGCACATTTTTATTTTCACTATTTATAAACAGACTAAAAATATCCTCTTTCACCTTACCATATTTGCTTTATATTTCTTTTTGTTTTGGAGAAGAGTGGCTAAAATGCCAGCAGGATCAAACACCCTTTTTTAACATATTTCACTATCTTTGCTGCTGTAATGTCAGTGAACAATATGATGTTTTAACTGACTTTTTTTCTGGTGGAAAAACTGCTAGCATGAATACAAAATAGCAATTTTCTGTATGTACAATAGTAATATATGAATGATACAAACCTACTAATTTGACTCTATTCATCCTTTTCTCAAACACTTGCACTAAGAAGGTGGTTCACAACATCCAGGGACATGTAAAGGAATTATGTTAGTCCTGCATATACCACAACACAGGCTTTTCCTAAAAATTGTGCCAAATAGGAATTTTAACAGAAGTTGCTATTCTTGCAAACCAAATGTAGGTATTTCCACAATATTGCTACACTTATAAATACACAAAGATGAACAAATATGGGCTAATACAGTCTCAGAAATTCTTTCAGGAAGACAGAGTCTTGTTGATTAAAAAAAAAAAAGCAAAACAGAACAACACACCCACCAAAACAACCAAAAAACCCACAACAAACAACCAAAAAAACACCCTTGGAATTTATCTTACAGGATAAGAAATTTCCAGAAATGACGATTTAAAGTCTTTACAAAATTTCTTCATATGTGTATTCGCTAGTAAAATTCTGCATGTACCTATACCTACCTACATAACCCTACCAGCTCACACAGTTCTAACTCCCTTTCTTATCTGCAGTCAGGGGGCTTAGGACAAAGCCACCAATACCCATAGTATCAAGAAATTTTCATGTTCAGAATTTAAAGGCAGTTTTTCCAGTTAATTAAACAGAGACACTGTAAAGGGTTTCCAGATAATTTACAAAATACCAAGGCATTCATACTTTTCACATACACTGAATGACACCTAACCCTTTCCCAATTTATTTCCCTCCACAGGGTATACACACAGAATGACAAAGTAAACACACGTACACAGATAACACAACTCAACATTCTCAGGGAAACACCAGCTATGAAACTGGGAAAAGCTCTAATAGGGTACAAACAATTGTACTTTGTAGAGGAGAGAGTCACACTGCAGAATCCAAACTTGTGCTTTTCACGTTAATACTTTAAGGGCATGTGAACTTTCAGACTGCAGAACTGATTTACAACTGTGGAGAAGCAATACATGTTTTAAATCACTACACAGGACACCATGGAAAGAGGTAGACTGTAAAGAGAGAATGTGAGTTCTGGAATCTTAACCCATCCTCATTTCATAGGCACATCAATTTTACAATCCTTTTCTTTAGGTAGTCTAGCTCCTGAAACAAAAACATGTCTCACTGCCCATCTGTTACCTGCACAATTAGGGCTAGTGTTTTTGAATTCCTTGTTTGTTCTAAAATTCAGTTGTGCAATGTCACAATCAAAATGTCAGCAGCCACTTAAATTCTATTCAGAAGAATGGTTCTACTTCAGTTATCAGTAACAGAGCTAAGAATGAGTCAAGAAAGTGACTCATTGTCTAAAGAACCCTTACGAATAACAATGTTTTCTGTTTAAGTTACACCATTAGGAACACTTGGCATTTAGTCTTGTCAGCATCAACCAAATTATGATTATTTGGATAGTATTGAACTTGTCGTTGTACACAGAGACACAAAAATGTTACATTCAGATGAAGATTTATCTTTTTTACAGATTTTATATATATATTTTATACATTTATCATTACTTTTTCTGAAGACATATGGAATTATAGCCATTCCCCTGACTTTAATGAATACCTTCCATTTAGGGTGCTTCTCTTCTTTTTCATGGTAAGTCAGCCAACTTTACTATCTGTGTGATAGCAGGTACACACTAAACTAAGTCATAAAAAGGTTGAAGAGGATCACTCATCAGTTTGGGTTTCAGTCATAAATGAGCGTTTTTGACATTCAGCTCTACCCGACTACTCCATTCTTTGAATAATTCCAAGAAAACTAACAGGTTTGCCCTCTGAGTAAACTATATGTTAAACATAAATTTAAATGCTTGGCTCATATTTCTGTTGTGAAGCATGTCTTCATGATGTTCTTTTCCCATATAACCTTGTTTAATTTGGTAAACATATTTTACTTCACTGAAACTTTGCAGGAAAATGTAGATGTGAGATCTTCTGTGAAGTCAGTCTTGCCCATGTAGGTGAAGTGCAATTCCAGATAGTCTAACGTGACTCTCAGCAGTTTAGTTCACGAATTGTATTAGGATATTAATTCCTAAACTATCAAACCCTCAAACTAGTTCAAACCATACTTTAATAAGCCAGCTTTATGCTACTTGTAGTATGTTTTTGTAGATCGCTATTATGGGAATTACAATTTTTTTTTTTTACAGGGGATGCTGAAAGTCCAAGTGTAAATAAATGTAATGATTCTAATATTACAAGGAAATTCAGTCAGTTCAGAAGGTCTAATTAAAAAAGAAACAAAATAATAAAAATATATTAAATTGTCAGAATCCTTTTACAGTATACATTGGAACCAGTTTCCCAAATATAATATATCTTGCTTTCTTTTTCTTCACTTCTGTTTCATTGGTAAAGATGACCTATCACAGATAAATTTCCCTCTGTTTCCAACTCTTTGTCTTCCAGGCTGCACATTGCATGCTCTACCTATGCAACTTCCCACTTGCAACAAAAGAAAGGATTTAAAGATCAAAGAATAATGATTTTTATTTCAAAGTCAGTGCCGTATATCCTAAGTGTGCATCAAACACACAAGTTAATTTACAGTCATGCACATGAGGCCATTCAGGACAAACCCTTCTGTCAGAGCTGCTGTCCAGAAACAGAAAATAGGCAAATAGGCCAAAACCAAAGTAACAAGACTGCCATACTAACTATTGATGAAAAATGGAAAAACTGAGTCATGAAGAATGAATATAAATACAAAAGTTACATTCTTTCTCTTTATTTGAATTAGGTTCCCCCTACCAATTTTTCTTAAATGCAGTGTATTGCATCACATAACTTATTTTCGTAAGTTCTACATGCTTTCCTTGGTTGTAAAATGACTTCCACAAAAAATTCTAATTGTCTTGGAGACCCCAAAGTCTTTATAAGTCTTTATTAATTGAATTAAATGATAAGAGAACTTGTGAGACAACCTTCTAAAGCTAAATTCATTGTATTGTTCACGTTTCTTCAGCAACACTTTGTGTATCACAGTTGGCCCTCAATCATGGTACAGATTCTCAGCCATACAATGTAGACTTAATTTTTTTTCTGTTCTAATGTAAAAAGAGTTTTTTGTCACTCTTACTTTTCCTGAACAATATTTTATTTCAGTGTTAGAAGAGTGTAGGTTTCTTTTTTATTAACTGCCTTTAGAAATCTGCTCTTCTAAAATATATTTTTGAATGTAGATTTATTCGGCTTTTGTCACAATCTTCCCTTCAAAAATAAATCAAAATGGTTGATATATCAAAATTTGAGATAGGTGAGATTTCAAAGGCTAATCCCTGGCAAAAATAAAACAGAATATCAAAATACCATTTACTCAATTCTAGTAGTTTTCGGTCTGGGAAGAGTAATACAAAGGATGAGAGTGATGGTGAAGTCTGGAAAGTTACTTAAATGCTTTTCAAATCTACTTTAGACCTGGCTATGAATATGCTATGAATCCATTGTTCAAGAAAGATATTCTTCCTGACAAAATAAATGAAATCTGTCTTGACTGACAGTTATGACAAAAAGTTCTGCTTGGCATCTGTGGAACCAGGATTTTTCTATAGGGATCTGTCCTGCTTCTTATCTGCTATCAGTTAAAGAAAGAATTGCCCTTATAGCTAACTGCTTTGGGGTGAAATGGAGTGGTATTTACCCCCAGAAAGAATCCACAGTAATCATATTTGCCTGGATGTGAAGACATTTACCTACACTACAAACACTCTTACATGAGAAAACAAAAGACTTTCACACTCCCAGATCACTGTATCTGCCTGGTCATGAGACAACTTTCCAAAATAATTTTTATGTAATACCACAAGCATGAATTAATGATATTTCATTATTGTCATAAAATACTTTTTTTTTTTTTTGCATGAGCAATAGTGAGACTGAAGTTTAAGCTGGTAATCTAACTGAAGATGAAGATCAGAGGAGGATAATAATAATGAATTAAAGATTTTAGATATGAGGTGCCCTTTCATACTGTAAAATATTTTGCATAATATCAAACTATTAAACTTATGTAGATACATCTTCTTAAAGTTGTTTATTTGTGTGGAATATATCATATTTGCAACACACCTGAAATAAGGTGGACATCTGTAGAAGCATTCTCTTTCTGTGAAAATGCAGGTTACCTAAAGACACCCAAACCACAACAGTAGTGTCTGACTACTAATAATTAACAGATTAATTTGTAGTACTTAGAGTTTGAGAAGGTAAATACTTTTGTGGACCTTTCTGTAAGAGAACTATTCCCTCTGTTTGTATACATTCATTGGGGTTGGTTGCCAGCCTCAAAATTTAATGTTTCCGTGTGACTAGACAGCATTCCTGATGAGCAGTTTAGCATCTGAGGAAATACCAAAATCATCACCCCTCCAGTTGAAAGAAATAACATTTGGAAAAGCAAAGATGGTTTTATTATCCAGGAAAAAAGCACGAGTCAGAATTTTTTACAAGGTTATTTTTGTGCCTGGTGAATTAATAAATTCTTTTACGGCTATTTTTGGAGATTTATATTAATTTGGTTATAAAGAGTTGAGCTCTGATTGGTATGCAGACAATATTAACTGTATTTCTCGTTACTGTGGTAAACTTCCAGATTACTTTATCTGCCTTAAATACTTGTTACTCTGTAGAAATATGCATGTATGTACAAACATTAACAGCTTTACAGTGAAGCAAGGATTAAAGAGGCTTTATCCTTTTATCTTTTCCGTCATTATCAGTCAGCATGGTATGAGCTCCTGTATTACATGAAAAAGAACATCCTCTGCCTCATCCCATTTAGATTGTGGTGGTGTACTCTTCTTTATGTATGCCTAGAGATATATTAAATAAACATGGTTCTTCTGTTTATTAGTTCTTTATGTATGATTAATATTGTAACTTGGGGGTTGGGGGGAAAGCTTTTCCAGAAAGTTTAGTAGACAGTACATCCACACAGCTACATGTAAAGTATTTGCTGCATATCTGGAGATCACCTCTGAGAAGGAATAGCCTTTACACACAAGCTTAATAAACAGGCAGGTCAAGAAAGGTACGAGAATAATGTCCACTCTGTGAAACTCCCTTTGGGTACATAAAGAAGAACATTACACAGTGTGGAGAGGAGCCACTTCAAGGTCGAGAACTGAGGTTTTAATAGCTAAGGAACACTAAGTAGTTTTGGGTGTATTTCTTACACTTTTCAGCACTTGAGTAAAGGTAAATGGTCTTAGCGTAAGGAATGTCAGACTCAGGTCTTTTTTCGTTCAGATGTGATTTGGGTCAACAAGAAGAGAAGATCTGCAAGACAGAGAATAGCAGAGACCCAAAACAAAATGAAAAGTTTGTGCTGCAGTTCCACAGACCAGCTGAAGTCCTTTTTGCTGGTGTCAAAAACACCCAGTTGCCCAATGAATCTAAATCATGCAAATTCTCTGCGAAGTAGAAAGCTACTGGGTTGGAGTGGTGATGGGTACTCTGCTCCAGAAATTTTCTATCCTTTCTACTCCTAAGTTTTGTTATGTGATTACAACACAAATTTTATGGCTGTTATTGTTATTATTATTATTATTATTATTATTATTATTATTACTATTACCACTACATTTCAGTGTTTCTATTTTCCAATAAAAAATAGGCATTTCTGTGTGAGTAAAGCCAGATTAAACCAGATTTTGCATACTTTTTTATCTTTGGAGGGTTTTGTAGATGCAAATTTTGTTATTTACATGATCCAACTGACCATTCTCTTCAGTCTTTCAATATTACTTTTTAAAAAATCATACTTATGCATGGAGACTTGTGTTCCTAATATAGACTACACAGACTGAATGCTGATATTCAGCCAAAAAGCTACATGAGTTATAGATGCAACTTACACAGATAGGAATATGCAAGCAGAGCAAGGTAGAACACAAACTTATCAAGATGAAAACGATTGTGAAATTGATGAAATCCCACTGGCTTTCAATATCTTTTGAACTGGAACAAAACAGAATCCAAGTTTGCTATGTATATCCTTATTTGTGGTGACCTTTCCAAAATATTTGTATAAATCTTGCTTTTAATAATATATCATTATCTGTGGAGCTGAGGTTGGAACTTTTTTTGTTTTAAAAGCCAGTTAAATTCAGGCAAGATTTTAGAATGCAGTTTCAAGCAGGAGTGGTCATCTGCTTGTAGACAGAGATGCTGCTGCAGCTGTTTCTACTCATTATGCTGTATTTCACATTTTCTTCACTGTCAACCTTTCATGCATTGATTCAACAGTGTTAGGGTACGACTTATTCACTACAGAAGCATGCTTCTGAGCTACTCTGGGCTCACAGCTATGCACACAAGAGCAGAATCTGTCCTAACAAAACACAGGGGAATTTACTGGAAGAATTCTTCTGTTTATCCTTCTCTTGATTTCATTTCTTCCATTTCCTCACTTATTAAATGAAGCAACAGCTTTCTTCCATAACATCGGTAGAGACTTAATTCCCATGATTCCCACTTTGATACTTCCAAGTTCCTGGGAACTCACATTCCTGCCAAGAGCAAAAACCATTTAGTAAGAGCTTTTGTAAATAGGATGCCATACAGCAGACTAATCAGACATTCAAAGCAAACAGCCAAGAGCTTTGGTAAACAAGATTTATGATAAAGCAGAGCGTTTAAATACATATATAGAGAGACATATATACATACACACACACACACACACACATATATATATACACACATACTTTCATTACAGGCAGGAAACTATTCATGCCTGGGACGACTACATTATTAGTCACAGCACTGTGACCTCTCACCCCAAGTGATAAAGTACACAGGTCAGAATTGACAATACATACTCATGGCTGATCATGGCTGCCAGTTATTGATCCAAGGAGGAGAAAAAAAGAAAACTTTGTAGGAAAAAACATTGCTCTGAATTACAAACATGCATTCTCCTGAGACACAGCAGCTCTCTGGGTTTCTCCCACTGGAGCTGGAAACCAAGAAGTGAGTTCAGCCAGTATTTAATATCAAGTGAATGTGGTGTTTAATCAATACTATTCTGCTTTTGTTCCTCGATGTGGAAAGCAGTGTCTATTCATTCAGTAAAGGTTAATGCCAAGGGTCAAGTGATTTCACACTCTCTGTAGGATCCACAACATTTCAGTAGTTGAGATGCCTCGGACAATGATGACTCAGTTGGACTGATTTATTGCCACTCTAAGGTCCTGCTTAATACTAAAGTGCTATCTTATGATAATACCTCAGAAAATAGCACTGATAAAAAAAGGGGCTATAATTACCTACATTTTGAAGTAATGTCTTCATTTCTAACATCCTATAAAGATGTAAGGTCCATTTAAAATGATCTGCTCCTTGTATTAGCAAGTCAGTTACATCAGATATTATCAATGTTCTCTGGTTTATGAAATGCTATCTATGCAAAAGGAATCTGGCTGATGTATTAAGAAAAATGCAAATTGCAAGCAGATGTAATACAGTACATCATTTAACATACATTTTAATGTATGTCCAAATAAAAAAACACTCTTCTGAGAAGACAGATTAATAAAATAAAAAAGGGGGGAAATTGTCAAACAATGTAGAATAAAAATATAACAATCACAGGTGTTCTATATTCTAATGAGGCTTTAATATGTGAGACTACATAACCAACAGTATGTACAATTTCTTCTATTTTTTGCCTTTAAAATTTCTAACTTAAAGATAGATAGGCAAAAATACTCCTCTTTAATATGATACACTGAAAATGACATTAGGTGATGTCATTGTCTAAATGAGAATGCATTTGACTTTGTATGGGGTTCTAATTTCGAACATGTTAGAATCCCTGCTTATTATTCAGCAATGTCTTATTCAAGATGTGTTTTATATAATGAAAGAAGTTCAGATGTCACCAGGAAAATAGTGTGAGAAGAATTAATTGGAAGGCTTATCAGACAAAAGTAATTTAGAATCCAGCTCTACCTAATATATCATTGAATGATGAATATACCAATCAATTAGCAAAATAAAATAAATTTTGCAAATTTGACTGAAGACATCCTATTATTATAAGTGGGAGGATATTTGGAACAGTTAATTACTCCTTAGTTTAGGTTCTAAGTATGTAAAAATCCTTTATGTGAATTTTCAGCACCCTTCTCTCCCCCTAACTACAGATATTTAGAAATTTCTTCTGATTTGTTTTAAATGATGATGTCATATTTTCAGTAACACTGCAGCAGATATAGAAGAAAAGCATTCCCATGTGAATTAAAGGGAAAAAATCCTACATTCTTGCATTTATGGGATACTGTATTGTCTTAAAAAAAAGAGTAATCAGTGCAAAAAAAAGGACAAAATGTTCATCACTGTATTTAATGAGACACGAGTTAGTTATTACGAAAAATAGACATTGCGTGGTAATGTGTTTACCGTCTTTGATGGAGTAAATTGTTGCTGATAATGTTTAATGTTTAGTATGTGAATTTCTTTCCACTCTTTAACTACTCTTTGAAGAGGACATGTAAAAAAATATCACTAAAGGTTATGAATGACCAAAACACCCCCCCACCCCAAGATTCTGCTCAATTTTATGGATTTTAAAAGCTCTAAACAGTTCACCATTCCAAACAACAGATTTGTAGTATCTGATGTCTGTTGATTTCTTCCTCTCCCAACCAGGTCTAAAAGTCATAGACTAAAATACAAACTTCCACCACTGTTTTAGTTAAAATTTCATACAGAAATTTTGGTGACAGTAGCTAACATACTTCAGAGGTGTCTGAGAATGCCTTCAAAGATGTCTGGAACAAAAAAACTAAAAGTTTGCTTACTTAACAGAAGTTAAAAAGTAAAATGCTTTGTATTAGAAAGGTAACTTTGTCTTTTACTTGAATGAGAATCTTTCTTTAATTTATTTAGAACCAGAATGCCTTAGATGATCTCCGTTTTTGATAACAAAAACTTTGTCGCACTAAATCAGACCATTGTACCATTTAGTTCAGAATATTTCCTGCAGCCCCAGTCAGTGCTCAGCGTACCAGACAACAGGAACGTCTAAGGAAAAAGGCATATTCTGGCTGACCCTGGTTAGTGTTACTATCCACCTTGAAGCAGGAACTGTATTAATCTCATTTTTTTCTGCAAAAATCAGTGTTAGAGATTTTTTGCTGGTAGAACTTTACAAGTTAGCATTCAGCAAATTTACATACAGAAATGTAGAAAACAGTCTGTCTTAACACTAAATAATTTTCCCATGACTACATACAGGCCCAAGTCATATATAATCCAGAGTTTTGCTCTGAACAGGTATAGTTATATAAAACTACAATATCCCAACATCATAATAAAGAACTGGACTTTTTGCACCACTTAGTGAAATAAACAGGCCAGGAAACATGAAGATTGCAAAATCGGGCCAAAAGCTGTTCCTAGAAAATTTAGCATAACTGTATGATATAATGATTCAAACATTTCAGCTTTAATCTAACAACTGGACTGTACATTCTTTCACTTTAGGACACTGCAGTGGAATTCTAGTACAGTGGGTATTTTGAAAACTAAGTTTTGAAGAAGAATAAGTTGTAGAGAGAAGAGAATGACTATTCAGATCATCATCATTGTAATACCTAATAGGATACCAAGAATAAAAAAAAAAAAAATTAAAAAAAAGACATGCCTAAAATTAGACTTCTGAATCAATACTTAGGCAATTAAATAAAAGGCCTAATTATGAAGACTGCAAAGCAGCCAGGAGCTCCTATTATAGTTGGTGTCATCCTATTGCAGTGAGGGCAGTGAACTAGCTGGCTCCTGAAAAATGTGCCTGAGTATCCAGGCTAATTATGCAAAACACTTGCTTTGTGACATAGTGCAACATCAGTGAGATTTATACAAGCAGATTTAGCTGCCTTTTATATACCAAGTGGTATAGAATGAATTTGGATCTCTATTCATCTACAGATTATATGTGATCAATGAACATGTGAATCAGTCATGAATAAAGTGTTTTAAAACTGTTTCTAGTTTTGATTTATACTCTCCTCTACTGTTTCCTTCCATTTCTATCACTCTTCCCTTTTGTTCAGTCTTCAGCCGTGTATGACTTTATGTTTGGCAGGGAGTTGAGATTTAGTCATGTAACATTATTAAAGCACAAGAGAAAATAAAATATTACAAATAAATTGTTTTCCAAATATTACAAATTAATGAAACAATTATTTAAGGATTTAATTATTGGAAAACACAAGTACTGATTTGGTATTACTCAGCCCCCTGGAAAGACAGTCAAAATAATGGAAAAGTCAATCGTAGTCATATTTATGAAAAAATAACACATTATTTTAGATAATTCAGTTTTAGATGTTACTTATATTTACCCAATGGTGTTAAATATATGCATAAATAAATAAAACAAAATTTTAATCTGAATTCTGTTCCAACAGCTACTGTTTCTCTGAAGCTCACTGAGAGTAAAAGAACACTACCAAGGCTCGGAGTTCTTATGGGACAGGACTCCTTGCAGGACTGAAATGCTGATTTGTAGGAAGCTTAAACGAAAATATCTTGTCTAAATAAGACTATCATAAAAGCTTGACATACAATCTTTTCTTCTAAAATTGTTGCTCTGCTTTCACTGAAGTGTGCGATGGATTTCATTCACTCAGGTGCAACCTGTTGAGAATGCATACGTGCATCTCAAATCTTTTAAAATTTTCAGTTTGAAGTCTCCAACTGCTAAAGGTTGACTTCCACTGACCTAGAAGATTAAACAGATACTGCCAGTATGCTGAACAAGGCTGGCATCCTAACTGAACTCACAAAGTGACTTTGGAAAGACAAGACACTTTAGGCTCCCAGCTGCTCAAGGATAGAGCAAATGTGGCTTTTCATATCACTGTGACTTGAGATGGACACAACACCAAACTGAATGCATAAGCAAGCTCTCACAAATTACTCAGTTGATATCACGCTATGGCTAGTTCAGCCAGAAGAACTGAAACCAAAACAGTTTACCAAGCCTAACATAAAAAAATCAGAGTAGTGAATAGTGTACACTGCTTACCTTCTTGCTTTCTTTCAAGAGTTTCTGCAAGCATTTATTTGTGCAGGAAGTGCATGTCACCATGAAGGAGACTCTAGAAGAGAAAAATTTCCCTTTGTTTTTAATTTTAATGAAAAATACCACCATTTCTCCAAACATTTATACCACTTTTAAGGTGCCATTATTCTCTGTGCTGTGTTCATGGTCCACAATGTCTCTTAAACAGGAAATTATATCCATCCTTATGGACCCCAAAGCCAAATCCCCTCTTTTATTCATAGTTTTAATATGATGTCTCTCAACAAAATACCCAGGAGTAGCTACACCATGTACCTCCAATCTGCACAGTTCTTGCTCAGTTCCTATAACTTTGCTTGTTGTCCTCCTTGCATCCTGCTGGATGCTTGGCAGAGCATCCCTTGAGGGCATGGCTCCTATGGCTGTCCTCTCTCTGGTATGTCATGTCATATCTAAAAGTGCCACACCTAAAAGTGCATTATCTAGAGTCCTGGTCCCAGCCATATTCAACAGCTTTGCAAATTTTCCACACCTGTGAGGCAGACGAGGGAGAATATGTCACACACAACTGTTTTACCATGCAGCATTAGTCTGGTTTTAATCTCTGCTTCAGTTGCTGAACTGAAATGTTATATAAATATGTCATTCTTTATGACAAAAGCCAAATAAATGCAAATACTATCATTAAAAAGAAACTTGTGTCTAGGTGTAATGGGGAGATCAAGTGACAGAAGCAGTAGCTTTTGCTCAAGGAAAGCAAATGTAAGCATTCCTCATCTTAAATTTGAGTGATGCCACTGTAGCACATCAATTGGATTACATTGATCTGGGTGCTACATAGCATAGATACTCCAAACCATGTCTCCAGCAACTGTCATTCAGCAGAAACACTGATTGATCCTCAGACTGAAACAATCCACTGTTTAGCTGCTGTGACAAACCTCATATTCTGCTGGACATTGGGCTCGACTGACCACATTCTACGAAGAAATTTCTAACTGCCCCTCACAGATGAGACATGTGCAAGCATATGGTCTGTTTGGTACAAAATAATTAGCTTTCCAGTAAATACCATTTTTGCCTGCAGTATACATACCTGTCCTATGAGTGAGGCCTCACAGCTTTCTTTCTTGACTGTGATTATCAAGTAACATGTACTTAAACCAGATGACAAGAGGAACCAGAACTCTCTGTGAGTCAGTGAAAGACAGTATGGTTTACCTAACTTGGATAAAGAAGTCTTTAATCTTTACATGAACATTATTTGTTCTGCCTTTGCACAGTGCCCACCACGGTGAGATCCTCATCTGGAGCTGGAACAGACAGTATAAAATACAGAATGCACTTGCCTCCTTTCATAACTGATGATTTACCATCTTCTCAGGCATCTAAATACTGTGCTTACACATAATACTGACTGAAGATCAAACGAGTGCATAGACTGCCTCCCTCCACAACCTCCCATCCCTCTCCCCACACAGCTGTTCACATCATATTTGAGGTCAGTTCAGTCAAAGCTACCTCAGCCTTGCTACATTTTTTGACAATACTATAGCTTTTGGATGCCAGTGCAAACAAGCTGCCATCACATCCCCAGGATTAGGAAAGATTTTAAATTTCAGTCAACTTGGCCTTGTTTGTTTGCCTTAGCTAAGATGAGGAGTTGTCAAACTACACTATTTCCATAGCTGTCAAGGATGTTTTTGAACATGCAAATCTGCAGTACATTTTATTGCAAACATTGCAAAAAGCTTTAAAACCGGGACATATGAAATATGTATACTTTTTTTTGTCAAACAAAAAAAAAGGTATCTCAGCATATAGGCCTTCACCCTGTATATCAGTGTATTGCTATCTCATTTGTTTTGTAGCCAAATAGAAACAATAGAACATCAACTGTATTGTCAGTTCATTCAATTTATCTCATTTGAGCATTTTATTATACACAGGTATAAAGAACGTTATTCTCAGTCTTTTTACACACCTAGTGGTTAGAACAGGCCTTCTATGTATTGATTCTTCTACTCTATATTCTGCTTGGAAGCCTTGAAATTTTCTGAGAATGTGATCTAATCTCACATACCAGGCTTAATGTACCCTATCAAGCAGGTATTCAAGAGAGGCTGGTGCACAAGGCAGCTGCCTGCCTTTCGTTCTGAGGGATGATGAGCAGCCCGGAGGGTACTGGTTTCATTTATCAGTTGTGTGGTATGAACTGTCCTTCCTCACTCATGATCACACTGTCAACCCACAATTCAGAAAACACCTGACTATGACAGCACAGTAAAAGTGAGTGAAAGGCATCACACTTAGGACTTAATGCATGAAAAACTGTTTACATTAACTAGGTAATTATAGCTAACTCTTTCCAGCCCTCACCATAGATTAAAGTAAATTAATTTGCCTAAACAAGTAAATTTAGCTTAACATAAAATATTTTTTTAGGAAATATG